>JAACNH010000063.1:328498-565341 GCA_019447015.1 Hymenochirus boettgeri
TGTGTACAGGGACTGATAAACTTCCTCTATGGGGCTGCTGGGGCCAGAACCTACATAGCAGCGATGGAAAACCTGTAACTTCCCATGTTAAGAAACTACAACTCCCAGCATGCCTTGTTTGCATTCTACAGCATGGCAGCTCCACAGCATCTCTATCCTGCCTATATACATATCTCTGTCACATAGCACTATGGCAGCTCCACACTGAGATGGAGATATGGATATAAGCAGGATAGAGATTGTGTCACATAGCACTATGGCAGCTCCACACTGGGATGGAGATATGGGTATAAGCAGGATAGAGATTGTGTCACATAGCACTATGGCAGCTCCACACTGAGATGGCGATATGGGTATAAGCAGGATAGAGATTGTGTCAATATGAGTCTAATATGGGATCCAGTCTGTGTGGGCTTGGCTTAAAGGAACCGTATATACTCAAGTATAAACCGAGATTTTCAGGCTAAAAAAATAGCCTTAAAAAAGAGTCTCTGGTTTATACTCGAGTCAAAGACTTACCTGCTCCGGCGGCCGTTGAGTTGTGTCACATAGGCACTATGTAGCTCCCACTGAGATGAGATATGGATAATTATAAGCAGGATAGAGATTGTGTCACATAGCACTATGGCAGCTCCACACTGAGATGGGGATATGGGTATAAGCAGGATAGAGATTGTCAATATGAGTCTAATATGGGATCCAGTCTGTGTGGGCTTGGCTTAAAGGTACCGTATATACTCGAGTATAAACCGAGATTTTCAGGCTAAAAAAATAGCCTAAAAAAGAGTCTCTGGTTTATACTCGAGTCAAAGACTTACCTGCTCCGGCGGCCGCACGCTCCGTATCCTCTGCTGGCTGATGTCACTACTCAGCGCCGGGAAGTGAGGCCGGCGCTGAGTAGTGACGTCAGCCAGCAGAGGAAAGTTGAGCATGCGGCCGCCGGAGCAGAGAAGAGGATCCAGAGCAGCCTGCAGGGGAACATGTGGAGCAGAGGGCAACTGTGGGGACTCAGAAGGGGGGGGAAGTAGAATAATTCCTGCAGTGGCTGTTCATTGCCAATGCAGATGTTTAAAAACTACAACTCCCAGCAACTAAAGCATGCTGGGAGGTGTAGTTTCCAAACATCTGGAGTGCCAAGGAATGAGGCTTTAATTGCCTTTTAAATGGACATAAGAATTCCCATACAGTAATAGCCAAATCCAGTATGGTTATTACTGTATGGGACTTCTGCTGTCCATTTAAAGGGCAACTAAAGCCTCAAAACAATACAGAATCAGAAGGAGGATGATATCTATTGCTGCCTTCTGTTGAGTTGTGTCACATAGGCACTATGTAGCTCCCACTGAGATGAGATATGGATAATAGCAGGATAGAGATCTGTTCACATAGCACTTGGAGCTCCACCCTGAGATGAGGGATATGGGTATAAGCAGTATAGAGATGGTCAATATAGTCTAATATGGGATCCAGTCTGTGTGGGCTTGGCTTAAAGTAACCGTATATACTACCGAGTGATAAAACCGAGATGTTCAGGCTAAAAAATGCCTAAAAAGGAGTCCTCACTTGGTTTAGCATCGGTCAAGGCTTAACCCTGCTCCGGCGGCCGCACGCCCGTATCCTCTGCTGCTGCTGCCACTACTACTCCAGCGCGCGGGAAGTGAGGGCGGCGCTGAGTAGTGGACGTCAGCCACCGAGGAAAAGTTGAGCATGGCGGGCCGCCGGAGCAGAGAAGAGGATCCAGAGGCAGCCTGCAGGTGAACTGTGGACAGAGGGGCAAGCTGTGGGGACTCAGCAAGGGGGGGGAAGTAGAAATGTCCTGCATTGGTCTGTCATATGGCATCAGATGTTTAAAACTACAACTCCCAGCAACTAAGCATGCTGGTGAGGTGTAGTTTCCACAACATCTGGTGCAAGGAATAGGCCTTTAATTGCTTTAAATGGACATAAGAATTCCCATACGTAATAAGCCAAATCCCAGTAGGGTTATTACTGTATTGGACTTCTGTTGTCCATTTACAGGGCACTAAATCCTCAAAAATACATATCAGAAGGAGGATGATGATCTAATTGCTGCCTTCTTGATTCTGTATTGTTTTTGAGGCTTTAGTTGCCTTTTTAAATGGTACATAAGAATTGTCCCAACAGTAATAGCCAAATCCATATGTGTTATTACTTATGGACTTCTTCGCTGTCCCCTTAATGAACGTACAAGCCCTGACTGAGTTATACAGGGAACTCTGGGTACCACTCATGTATTATAAGGATAATGTATCTCCTACTGTAAATTATAAGGATATTAGAAGTCACTGAGGAGTTCTGTGTCTATATAAAGGTACAAGGACACAGACTGAGTTATACAGGGAGGGAACTCTGGGTACCACTCATGTATTATAAGGGATAATGTATCCCCTATACTGTAAATTATAAGGATTTTAACGTCACTGAGGAGTTCTGTTGTCCATATAAAGGTACAAGGACACAGACTGAGTTATACAGGGAACTCTGGGTACCACTCATGTATTATAAGGATAATGTAATCCCTACTGTAATTATAAGGATATTAGAAGTCACTGAGGAGTTCTGTGTCATATATAAGGTACACAGGACACGACTGATTTATACAGGAACTCTGGGTACCACTCATGTATTTAAGGGATATTATCCCCACTGTAATTATAAGGATATTGAAGTCACTGAGGAGTTTCTGTGTCTATATAAAGGTAACAAGGACACAGACTGAGTTATACAGGAACTCTGGGTACCACTCATGTATTATAAGGGTAATGTATCCCCTACTGTAATTATAAGGATATTTAAAGTCACAGACGAGTCCTGACCATTTAATAGCGACCGATGTTCTTTTATATACAGGGCAGGATCTCTGAGTGTCTTTTCATAGTCCTTATTTACAGTAGTGGGTACATTATTTCATTATAATCTATACCATTAACTTTAAATGCAGTTACCGTGAATGAGACACACAACACTCTGAACTGCACCTCCCCGAAATCCTTCTCCCTCTTCTCTCCCTATTCCCTACCCCCCCCCATTTCTATAGCGTTAAACAAAAGTCTCCTCCATAAAACCCCCCCCCCCTTTCCACCTACTTACCCCTTGACATCGGATGCCTCCTTCCGGCTAGTTCTCAGGACTGCCGCGCATGCGGAAGAGAACAGTTCTGTGTCCGATCCTCCTGCCTCCCCCCCCCCATCTTAACCCGGATAGTGGATGAGCCTCGCTCTGGTCTTCGCCCTGCACCGCGTAAGGAGCAACAGCTTAACGCAGGAAACGAGAAGAGTGGTAATTTCAATGCGCTACTCGGGGCCAGGGGTGAAAAACTTCATAGGAGATGGACTTTCCGTGTTATAATAGATTAAATGAGATTCATCAACTGTTTCCCCCATTAGCTCCATAGCAGGGGGGTAGATTATGGAATATATATATATAATTTTCTGATCTATCGAACCTTTCCAGCCATACTTCCACACATTTTACCAGGATGTCAGGGTTTTGTCATTATGAAAGATAGGACGGATCTTTTATATAAATGGTTTGGGGACATTGAAACCCATTTACCTTTAATGCAGGACTGCTCTGGCTCGTGGTGATTCAGTGGTATTTGGGGTAAACCTCCAACGGTTATAAAACGACAACAATTCAAGGCCTGCGGCGTGTTAAACTGTCCCAATATTCCACTGCTAGAAAGTCTCTGTTTCTTCTGCCATTAACACTGAGAATGGATAAGATTGTGCTAGAATTAACATCTGCGCTTGGCATAGCCCCAGTAGTGCGCATTTCTAACATGACTGAATTCACCATTAGATAATCGGTTGTAGTATACCAGCTCTTCAATCAGGACAGACCACAGATCGGTAAATGCCGTGACTGGCCCATTTATAACTACATGTTTGGGTGACAGTTTCTGTGTCCAATCCATTTCTCATTCCATGTATTACGCCAAAAAAAGTGACCTCGCGCAACCTGGAACACTTGGGCGTTTGTTTACTACTGTGGTAAAAGAACGTATACAGCATCAGGCGCGCGAATTAGACTTTGCCCTGTCCATACTGTATAAAAGGGACATCACCTGAGTCTAGGCAGTGAATTGGCAGAATTAGACCTTTGCCCTGTCCATACTGTATAAAGGGGACAATCGACCTGATGTCTAGGCAGTGAATGGCAGAATTAGACCTTGCCCTGTCCATACTGTATAAAGGGACATTGACCTGATGTTCTAGGCAGTGATGGGCAGAATTAGACCTTTGCCCGTCCATACTGTATAAAGGGACATTGACCTGATGTCTAGGCAGTGAATGGGCAGAATTAGACCTTTGCCCTGTCATACTGTATAAAGGACATTGACCTGATGTCTAGGCAGTGAATGGGCAGAATTAGACCTTTGCCCTGTCCATACTGGTATAAAGGGACATTGACCTGATGTCTAGGCAGTGAATGGGCAGAATTAGACCTTTGCCCTGTCCATACTGTATAAAGGACATCGACCTGATGTCAGGCAGTGAATGGGCAGAATTAGACCTTTGCCCTGTCCATACTGTATAAGGGACATCGACCGATGTCTAGCAGTGAATGGGCAGAATTAGACCTTTGCCCTGTCCATACTGGTATAAAGGACATTGACCTGATGTCTAGGCAGTGAATGGGCAGAATTAGACCTTTGCCCTGTCCATACTGTATAAAGGACATCGACCTGATGTCTAGGCAGTGAAGGGCAGAATTAGACCTTTTCCCCCCATACTGTATAAAGGGAATCGACCTGATGTCTAGGCAGTGAATGGGCAGAATTAGACCTTTGCCCTTCCATACTGTAGTAAAGGGACTTGACCTGATGTCTAGGCAGTGAATGGCAGAATTAGACCTTTGCCCTGTCCATACTGTATAAAGGGACATTGACCTGATGTCCTAGGCAGTGAATGGGCAGAATTGACCTTTGCCTGGTCCTACTGTATAAAGGGACAGTGACCTGATGTCTAGCAGTGAATGGCAGATTAGACCTTTGCCCTGTCCATACGTATAAAGGACATTGACCTGATGTCTAGGCAGTGAATGGGCAGAATTAGACCTTTGCCCTGTCCATACTGATAAAGGGACATTGACCTGATGTCTAGGCAGTGAATGGCAGAATTAGACCTTTGCCCTGTCCATACTGTATAAAGGGACATGGCATAATGATGGTCTCAGGCAGTGAATGGGCAGAATTAGACTTTGCCCTGTCCCATAACTGACTAAAGGGACATTGACCCTGATGGCCTAGGCAGTGAATGGGCAGAATTAGACCTTGCCCTGTCCATACTGTATAAAGGACATTGACCTGATGTCTAGGCAGTGAATGGCAGATTAGACACTTTGCCCTGTCCCATACTGTATAAAGGGACATTGACCTGATGTCTAGGCAGTGAAGGGCGAATTAGACCTTTGCCCTGTCCATACTGTATAAAGGGGACATTGACCTGATGTCCTAGGCAGGTGAATGGGCAAAGAATTAGACCTTTGCCCTGTCTACTGTAAAAGGGACATTGACTGATGCCTAGGCATGGGAATGGGCGACAGAATGGAGACCTTTGCCCCCATACTATAAAGGGACATGACCTGATGTCTACGCAGTGAATGGGCAGAATAGACCTTTGCCCTGTCCATACTGTATAAGGGACATGACCTGATGCCTAGGCAGGTGAATGGGCAGATTAGACCTTTGCCCTGTCCCATACTGTATAAGGGACATTGACTGATGTCTAGGCAGTGAATGGGCAGAATTAGACCTTTGCCCTGTCCATACTGTATAAAGGGACATTGACCTGAGTCTAGGCAGTTGAATGGGCAGAATTAGACACTTGCCCTGTCCACTACTGTATTAAAGGGAAATTGACTGATGTCTAGGCAGTTGAATGGGCAGAATAGACCTTTGCCCTGTCCATACGTATAAAGGGACATTGACCTGATGCTCTAGGCAGTGAATGGGCAGAATTAGACCTTTGCCCTGCATACTGTATAAAGGGACATCGACCTGATGCCTAGGCAGTGAATTGGCAGAATTAGACCTTTGCCCTGTCCATACTGTATAAAGGGACATTGACCTGATGTCTAGGCAGTGAATGGGCAGATTAGACTTTGCCCTGTCCATACTGTTATAAAGGGACATGTGACCTGATGCCTAGGCAGTGAAGGGCAGAATTAGACCGTTTGCCCTGTCATAATGATAAAGGGACATTGACCTGATGTACTAGGCAGTTGAATGGGCAGATTAGACCTTCCCTGTCATACTGTATAAAGGGACATTGACCTGATGTTAGGCAGGGAATGGCAGAATTAGAATTCCTGCTTGTATGGAATCGACTATGTAGCAGTGATGCAAACTTTGCCTGTCCATACTGTATAAAGGGACATGACCTGATGTCTAGGCAGTGAATGGGCAGAATTAGACCTTTGCCCTGTCCATCTGTATAAAGGGACATGATGATGTCTAGGCAGTGAATGGCAGACAAATTAGACCTTTGCCCTGTCCATACGTATAACAGGGACATGACTGATGTTAGGCAGTGAATGGGCAGAATTAGACCTTTGCCCTGCCCATACTGTATAAAGGGACATGGACCTGATGTCAGGCAGTGAATGGGCAGAATTAGACTTTGGCCCTGCCATACGTATAAAGGGACATGACCTGATGTCTAGGCAGTGAATGGGCAGAAATTAGACACCTTTGCCCTGTCATAATGTATAAAAGGGACTGACCTGATGTCTAGGCATGAATGGCAGAATTAGACCTTTGCCCTGTCCATACTGTATAAAGGGACATCGACATGATGTCTAGGAGTGAATGGGCAGAATTAGACCTTTGCCCTTGTCCATACTGTATAAAGGGACATGACCTGATGTCTAAGGAGTGACATGGGCAGAATTAGACCTTTGCCCTGTCCAAACTGTAAAAGGGACATCGACCTGATGTCTAGGCAGTGAATGGGCAGAATTAGACCTTTGCCCTGTCCATACTGTATAAGGGACATTGACCTGATGTCTAGGCAGTGAATGGGCGAATTAGACCTTGCCCTGTCCATATGTATAAAAGGGAACCATCTGACCTGAGGTCATAGGCAGTGAATGGGCAGAATTAGACCTTTGCCCTGTCCATACTGTTATAAAGGGACATTCGACCTGATGTACTAGGCAGTGAATGGGCAGAATTAGACCTTTGCCCTGTTAATGTATATAAGGACATGAACTGATGTCTAGGAAGTGAATGGGCGAATTAGACCTTGCCCTGTCCATACGTATAAAGGGACATTGACCTGATGTCTAGGAAGTGAATGGGCAGAATTAGACCTTTGCCCCTGTACAACTGTATAAAGGGACATTGCACCTGATGTCTAGGCGTGAATGGGCAGAATTAGACCTTTGCCCTGTCCATACTGTATTAAGGACATGACCTGGATGTCTAGGCAGTGATGGGCAGAATTGACCTTTGCCCTGTCCCATACGGTTAAAAGGGACATTGACCTGATGTCTAGGCAGTGAATGGGCAGAATTAGACCTTTGCCCTGTCCATACTGTATAAAGGGACATTGACCTGATGCCTAGGCAGTGAATGGGCAGAATTAGACCTTTGCCCTGCCCCTACTGTATATTGTAAATCCTTAATTTTTTTTAGAAACTTTAAAAATTCCTCCTTTATGAATCCGCAGTCACGTGACTCCCCTGCGTGGCCTCTCTAACCCCAATACCTGTCACGTGACTCCCCTGCGTGGCCTCTAACCCCAATACCTGTCACGTGGACTCCCCGCGTGGCATCTAACCCAATACCTTGTCACGTGACTCCCCTGCGTGGCCCTAACCCCAATACCTGTCACGTGACTCCCCTGCGTGGCCTCTAACCCCATACCTGTCACTGACTCCCCTGCGTGGCTCAACCCCATATACCTGTCACGTGACTCCCTGTGTGGCCTCTAACCCCAATACCTGTCTCGTGACCTCCCTGCGTGGCCCTCACCCCAATACCTGTCACGTGACTCCCCTGCGTGGCCTCTAACCCCAATACCTGTATGACTCCCCCTGCCTTAACCCAACCTGTCACGTGACTCCCCTGCGTGGCCTCTAACCCCAATACCTGTCACGTGATCCCCCTGCGTGGCCTCTAACCCCAATACCTGTCACGTGACTCCCCTGCGTGGCCTCTAACCCCAATACCTGTCACGTGACTCCCCTGCGTGGCCTCTGACCCCAATACCTGTCACGTGACTCCCCTGCGTGGCCTCTGACCCCAATACCTGTCACGTGACTCCTCTGCGTGACTCTGACCCCAATACCTGTCACGTGACTCCCCTGCGTGACCTCTGACCCCAATACCTGTCACGTGACTCCCCTGCGTGACCTCTGACCCTAACACCTGTCACGTGACTCCCCTGCGTGACCTCTGACCCTAACACCTGTTTCTCTGAACTCTGTAACACACAGAGCCCTTTGGAATGTTTACTAGTGTTAGGGATTAACATTGAGCTCATACATGGAAACAAAGTCAACTGCTGCAATTAATACTAAGATGGGCTGACCTGAAGAGCTGACAGTCGGTTACACAGAAGGTGCCTGGATAGAAAACAGGGCACCTATGTTCCCAGACCCAAGGAGGACGGCCCCCAGCCCCACCCAGGAACTCGGGGTCACATCCCTGACACCAAATATAATAAAACATGGGAAGAAAAGGGAAAGTAAAGCTAACATGTGCAGGTTACATAATGTGCCCAATTGTTCGTGAATTATCTTTCCTTATTGAATTTAGTCACTAATTACAAGCAGCGTTTTGTGGAACATTCAATAAACCTTAATAATAGTTAGGGGCCCATTAAAGGCCACACAGTTGGGCGAAATTTGCCAACATATCTGATCCATTGCAAATCAGGTGAAAATGACCCCCAAAACTGACCGTCCCTGTGGTCAATTGGGTAGAAATACCATCCATTATTTTCCAACTCCTCTGTGGCTTACAGATGGCCCCATGTTGTTTGGTGAGGGACCATTGGATTGTGTCCATAGATCTCCATTTTCCCATCAATTGAATTTATATTTAACAGAGCGATAAAGGGCCCCATTCAATTAACTCTATGTACGTTTACCTTTAATTATCAGCTTGGCCTGGTAATAAATAAATCGAATGATCCAGGCAGGAGAGAAATCGGTGTCATCAACAATGGGCTCGTTAGTATTGGGCTCCCTCTCGTTCATGACAGGCGGCTGATTGGCTGTAACGAGCGTACGTGGTTAATACAAAGACCCATTGTCTGACAGACTGACCATTGAAACAGGGGCAGGAGATATGGATATAATATAAGGGATATATATATATATTTACAGTCCATCTTGGCCCTCCAGATGTTTAAAGGGCAGTCTATCCCTCAATCAAATAAAAAATAATATAAAGGTAAATCACCACAAAACCCCAAAATTGCCATCTGAAGATGAAGACTAACCAGAAATGGTGATCGATTTCTGTTGCCAATTTTATTCCTGGTTGTTCAAGTTACAACCGGTGAGTCATGGATGTAAATATGACATCACAACCAATTTCTTCTAAAAGATGTCATTATGAGGGTGGCATGTTCTTATTGACCACTCCCACTGGCACCAATAACATAAGGTGATATTTGGCCTGATTGATTGTCCGGTGCAATATTTATCAGGTGAAAATAGGAAAACTTCAACCAACATGTTGGCTGTGCGGCCGCAGCTCTCTAGCGAATTGCCCAAAGAAACTTATAATGAATCTCTGACAGTTAATTATAAACATCAACACAGTGGTGTGGGGACCTCTGGTGGACATGCTGGTAGTTGAGTGTGAACATGTGGAGTTCGGGGATTTAAAAATATATAAGGAAAGGGAAAGATGGGGTCGTTCCCGCGACATTCGCCGATACCATCCGGAACTGCCTCTCCGTTCTTCTACGCACACCGACATGCGATTGCAAATGAATGGGATTTGTGATCGGATGTCGGTCGCATAAAGAACGGGAGAGGCGGTTCTGGCAGGATCGGTGAATGTCGGGGAACGCTCGGTCGGGTTAGTAAATCGATATATGTATGGCCACCTAAAGGGGTAAGAAGCTAAGGAACATCTTGGTTAACCCGATCTATCCCATGACAAAGTATCAGTGGCTACTACGTTGGCTGTTAGGTTGCCAATGCTTAAGGGGTGTTTATTTTATATCATGCCCGTGTGGTCTGGTATTGTGTGGGCAAGACGTTCGCACCCGGTGGGGTGGCTAATCACAGATTGTCAATCGGTTCCCTCACTACAAAAGATCTAAATTTGTGAACAATCGGGGTACGCTTTTACGGAAACTAAACCTTCCCCTGGCCGATAGATCAGATTGGAAACGTACCCGATGCAATGAACGGGCTAGATTGTTACAGAGGAGGTCGGGTGGATAGAGCTTTTGGGACATAATTAAGAACGGCGGTATCGCATTACGGTAATGTATGACAGCATCGTACAATTACGGCAGAACGTTCATTAATTAACGAGCGTTCTGCCATAGAATACCATATGGTAGTAAACTAAACACGATTGGTAGATTACGATCTTTATCGGTAATTTACGATTGTTATTGGTAATTTATGATCTTTATCTGAATTTACGATCTTTATCGGTAATTACGATTTTATTGGTATTTACAATTGTTATTGTAATTTACGGATTTTATCGGTAATTTACGATTGTTATTGTGTACATTTACGATCTTTATCGGTTAATTTACGATTTTATTGGAATTTACGATTGTTATTGGTAATTTATGATCTTTATCGGTAATTTACGATCTTATCGGTAATTACGATTTATTGGTAATTTACAATTGTTATTGGTAATTACGATCTGTATCGGTAATTTACATCTTATCGGTATTACGATTGTTTATGGTAATTTACGATCTTATCGTTAATTTACGATCTATCGGTTAATTACGATCTTTATCGGTAATTTACGATTGTTATTGGTAATTTACGATCTTTATCGGTATTTACGATTGTTTATTGGTAATTTGCGATCTTTATCGGTAATTCACGATCTTTACGTGTATTTACAATGTGTTTATCGGTATGTTACGATCTTTATCGGGTAATTTACAATTGTATGTAATTTACGATCTTTAGCGTAATTTACAATTGTTATTGGTAATTTACGATCTATCGGTAATTTACGATATTTATCGGTAATTACGATGTTATTGGTAATTTACGATCTTTATCGGTAGTTACGATTTTTATTGGTCATTTACGATTGTTATTGGTAATTTACGATCTTTATCGGTAATTTACGATTGTTATTGGTAATTTACGATCTTTATCGGTAATTTACGATTTTTATTGGTAATTTACGATTGTTATTGGTAATTTACGATCTTTATCGGTAATTTACGATTGTTATTGGTAATTTACAATCTTTATCGGTAATTTACGATTATCGGTAATTACAATTGTTTACGGTAATTCGATCTTTATCGGTACATTTACAATTGTTATTGGTAATTTACATCTTATCTCGGTAATTTACAATTGTTATTGGTTAATTTACGATCGTTTATCGGTAATTTAGATCTTTATCGTAATTTACAATTGTTATTGGTAATTTACGATCTTTATCGGTAATTTACAATTGTTATTGGTAATTTACGATCTTTATCGGTAATTTACGATCTTTATCGGTAATTTACGATTGTTATTGGTAATTTACGATCTTTATCGGTAATTTACGATTGTTATTGGTAATTAACGATCATTTTAACAATCATTAAACCGTTAAAGGAGCAGTATGACTAAAAATAAATACCCCTATGAATTAGATACCTGAAGATACATGAAGCCTCCATGAGCGATTGGTGTTATAGGCACTTGCTGTTAATCCTATATATCTTGGGATAAATAAATCATTTATGCTTTACTCAGTTACGTCACTTTGCCGTTAATAGAGCACCTCATGCAATGCACTTTATAAATGATTAGTAGCGAGAGGATAATAACCAGGAGTATTTCCGGGTACCTGTTAATAACATACTTTTAGCTCTTTGGTGATTGTGTTAGATAGATTTTGGACTAATTTTTCTACTTGTAATTTATTTGTTACTTTGTAAACCATCTATACATATCGCACGTGATTACACAGAACAGTCTCTGTAATCGTCCAGCATTCTATAGTCTATAACTGCTGTTTAATAGAAAAATATATAATCCAGGCCGAATCCGTCTCACGATCGGGTTTTCAAAATACCCGACCCAAACTTCCAGTTCTGATATGGAACTTCGGTCCGGTTTTTAAACAGCTGAACGGAGGTTGTGGTTTGGCTATTACTGTATGTGAATTCTATCTCCATTTAAAGGCAACTAAAGCCTCAAAACAATACAGAATCAGAAGGAGGATGATATCTATAGCTACCTTCTGATTCTGTATTGTTTTTAGGCTTATTGCCCTTAAAAATGAACAACAGAAGTCCCATACAGTAATAAACCTACTGGATTTGGCTATTACTGTATGGAATCTTATGTCATTTAAAAGGCAATTAAAGCCTCATCTCTTGGCACTCCAGATTGTTGGAAAACTACACCTCCAGCATGCTTTAGTTGCTGGAGTTATAGTTTCCAAACACTGCATTAGCCAGTGCAGGAATACTCTACTTCCCCCCCTTCCTAAGCCCCACAGTTGTCTTTGCTACCTGCTCCACATGTTCCCCTGCAGGCGCGTCTGGATCCTCTTCTCTTCTCCAGCGGCCGCATGCTCAACTTTCCCTGCTGACTGACGTCACTACTCAGCGCCGGAGTCACTTCGGCGCTGAGTAGTGACATCAGCCAGCAGAGGTACGGAGCGTGCGGCCGCCGGACCAGGTAAGTCTTTGACTCGAGTATAAACCAAGACTCTTTTTAGGCTATTTTTTAGCCTAAATCTCGGTTATACTCGAGTATATACGGTACCTTAAGCCAAGGCCCACACAGACTGGATCCCATATTAGACACCATATTATATTCTTCATCAGGGTGCTTAAAACGTGATTTCTATTGATATATTCACCCCATTCTCCATGCTCAAATCTTACACCACCCACTTTGTACACTGTCGGTGGAGCAGGGGCGTCTCTAGGGTTTTGCCACCTGATGCCAAACTTTGAATGCTGCCTTATATACCACTAGGTGCCATGAAGTGTGCCACTGCAAACCACTGTTAGGTGTGTGGTGGGGTTCCAGGAAGTGGCGTGGTTAAACATTTTGTCTTTTTAAACTGCACATCACAGCGATATTTATACAGTTCCTCAAAAAAACATTTATCCATCCCATAATTCCTGCGTTTTCCTTTAAAAATAAATTAGTGAACTCTGCCTGCGCCTCTCTGATGTTTATCAGGGGTGCTGCCCTGAGCATTTTGCTCATATGCCTCATAGAGAGACACCCCTGGTCTGGAGCCACAGACAGTAAAACCAATTACTGTGCCATGGGCCATGCAGCAGACACGCCCTGTTTGTCTTCTCTATCAGGAATGGAGTTCACCTAGTGGCTGAATTCAGTATTGCAGAAAAAAATAGTTTTTTTTTTTCTTCCTTTCACTCTCTGGGCCTTCCAAGTCGGGCCCCATACGGAGTACCCCTTTACCCCCCTGATGACGGCCCTGTGTGGGCCCACCAGCACCGAACCCTACAGAGCTGGAATTTCCCCACTGCTGTGCCACACGCAGGGAAGCCATCAGGGGGGTAAAGGGGTACTCCAGTATGGGGCCCGGACTTGGAAGGGGGCCCAGAGAGTGAAAGGAAAGAAGAAAAAAATATTTTTTTTTGCAATACTGATTCCGCCACTAGTGGCGAACTCCCTTCTAGATAGAGAAGACAAACAGGGCGGTTCTGTCTATGTGGCTCCGCCCCCTCCGCCCTCCCCTGAACTTGTATCTCTGTGCTGTGATCTCCATAGAGAGCAGGAGGCAGTAACTGTAAGTTTACACTGATCCCATTTCTAACTGTGAGAGTCCATGGGGGACATTGTTACCCTCTGTCTCACGCTGTGTACAGGGACTGATAAACTTCCTCTATGGGCTGCTGGGGCAGAACCTATATAGCAGCGATGGAAAACTTGTAACTTCCATGTTAAAACTAACCAACTCCCAGATGCCTTGTTGATTCTGCAGCATGGCAGCTCCACAGCATCTCTACTACCTATATCCGTCACTACACTATGAGCTCCACGTCATGTAGATGGTCAATAGCCTATGGCAGCTCCACATGAGGATGAGATATGGGTATAAGCAGGATACAGATTGTGTCACATAGCACTAGAAGCGTCCACATGAGATGGGATATGGGATAACGGATACAGATTGGTCACATAGCACTATGGCAGCCCACATGAGATGGGATATGGGTATAAGCAGGATAAGATGTGTCACATAGGCACTATGGCAGATCCACTGAGATGGAGATATGGATATAGAGGATAGAGATTGTGCAATAGCACTATTGGCAGCTCCACTGAGATGGGGATATGGGTATAAGCAGGATAGAGATTGTCAATATGAGTCTAATATGGGATCCAGTCTGTGTGGGCTTGGCTTAAGGTACCGTATATACTCGAGTATAAAACCGAGATTTTCAGGCTAAAAAAATAGCCTAAAAAAGAGTCTCTGGTTTATACTCGGTCAAAGACTTACCTGCTCCGGGCGGCCGCACGCTCCGTATCCTTGCTGCTGATGTCACTACTCAGCGCCGGGGAAGTGAGGCCGGCGCTGAGTAGTGACGTCAGCCAGCAGAGGAAAGTTGAGCATGCGGCGCCGGAGCAGAGAAGAGGATCCAGAGCAGCCTGCAGGGGAACATGTGGAGCAGAGGGCAACTGTGGGGACTCAGAAGGGGGGGGAAGTAGAATAATTCCTGCAGTGGCTGTTCATGCCAATGCAGATGTTTAAAAACTACAACTCCCGCAACTAAAAGCATGCTGGGAGGTGTAGTTTCCAAACATCTGGAGTGCAAGGAATGAGGTTTTAATTCCTTTTAAATGGACATAAGAATTCCCATACGTAATAGCCAAATCCAGTAGGTTATTACTGTATGGGACTTCTGTTGTCCATTTAAGGGCAACTAAAGCCTCAAAACAATACAGAATCAGAGGAGGATGATATCTATTGCTGCCTTCTGATTCTGTATTGTTTTGAGGCTTTAGTTGCCTTTTAAATGGACATAAGAATTCCCATACAGTAATAGCCAAATCCAGTATGGTTATTACTGTATGGGACTTCTGCTGTAAATTTAAAGGGCAACTAAAGCCTAAAAACAATACAGAATCAGAAGGAGGATGATATCTATTGCTGCCTTCTGATTCTGTATTGTTTTGAGGCTTTAGTTGCCCTTTAAATGGACAGCAGCATTCCCATACAGTAGTCCCATACAGTAATAACCATACTGGATTTGGTTATTACTGTATGGGATTACTATATGTGAATTCTGCTCTCCATTTAAAGGGCAACTAAAGCCTTAAAACAATACAGAATCAGAAGGCAGTTGTGGTCCTATTTTCTACCCTTGGTTTATACTAGAGTCAATCACTTTTACACCTTTTTAGAGGTAAAAGTGGGTGCCTCGGTTTATACTCGGGTTGATTTATACTCGAGTATATATGGGTATGTTATATTTACCAGTCTGTTCCCTCTGGGCATGAGTGTGTGTACTGGACATGGGTACATTTTATATTTACCGGTCTGTGTGTGCGTCGGGGAGGTGGAGCATGTCTAGCGCCTGTAAATGTAACAGGCTTAATGTCTAGTTGATATATAATATTGCAGGCAACAATGTAAAATGGGAATAATGGTCTTTAAATGGGTGTAACCTTAACAAAGTAGGCGTGGTCTTAACAAAGTGATCGTGGGGGAAAAATCCGCATTCGCCCTTCTCTTCTCGCCATGGGTCCCTCTTTTACGTTTTAAAATATTGGGAGGTATGGACTGTCTGAGTTGATTCGTGCTATGGGGGGCCCAGAAATGTACCCAGTATGGGTAGTCTGATGGAGGCCCTGCATACAATAATAGGTAATAATAATAACAATAGTTATTCATAATAATAGTTACAATAATTACAATAATAATAATAATAGCTAATAATAATAATAATAGTTATTCATAATAGTTAATAATAATGAATAATAGCTAATAATAATAATAATAGTAATAATAATGAATAGCTGATAATAATAATATTAATAATAATAATAATAGCTAATAATAATAATAGTTATTCATAAGAGTTAATAATAATGAATAATAGCTAATAATAATAATATTTATAATAATGAATAGCTGATAATAATAATAATAACAGCTAATAATAATAATAGTTATTCATAAGAGTTAATAATAAAGAATAATAGCTAATAATATTAATAATAATGAATAGCTGATGATAATAAGTTAGTAATAATAATAATAATAATAATAATAATAATAGCTAATAATAATAATAGTTATTCATAAGAGTTAATAATAATGAATAATAGCTAATAATATTAATAATAATGAATAGCTGATGATAATAACTTAGTAATAATAATAGCTAATAATAAGCTCCACCCTCCTCACCCACCAATAAGCTTCACTGTAAGAAATTCCCGCCTTTGGTTTTCTCCTGCGTTTGTTGCGTCACGTGAGGAGGGGGGGTCCGTTCAGCCTCCTCGTTATCAAAAAAGGGGGCGGAGTCTGCGAGGTCCAATCAGCGACGCAAATGTTCCGTCCAACGCGCTCCCCGCTTGAGCTGTTGTAGTGTTGCGCATGTGCACGTCCAATACGACATCTTGGAGAAATAAAGGGGAATGAAAACGTTCACTACATCCCAAATGTGATTGTACCGAGACCGAGAAGATCGGACCCGGAAATGAGATCGCCCGGCACCGAGCGGTGAACGACAGCGGGTCACGTGTCTTCTCCCACATACACACCGATCTGACAGGTAACCGATCTACAGATTGTTATTATGTTACAGTATAGAGACTATTATATAGAGATTATTATATTACAGTATAGAGATTATTATATATGGATTATTATATTACATCATAGAGACATTATACGTATATTAGTATAGAGATTATATAAGATTATATATTACAGTAGAGACTATTATGAGTATTATTATTATATTACAGTAAAGAGACTATTATATATGGATTATTATATTACAGCATAGAGACTATTATATAGAGATTATTATATTACAGTATAGAGACTATTATATAGAGATTATATTACAGTATAGAGACTATTATATAGAGATTATTATATTACAGTATAGAGACTATTATAGATATTATATTACAGCATAGAGACTATTATATAGAGATTATTATATTACAGTATAGAGATTATTATATATGGATTATTATTTATTAACATAAGAGAACTATTATATAGGGATTATTATATTTACAGTATAGAGACTATTATATATGGATTATTATTATATTACATCATAGAGACTATTATATAGGGATTATTATTATATTACAGTAAAGAGACTATTATATAGAGATTATTATTATATTACAGTATAGAGACTATTATATAGGGATTATTATTATATTACAGTAAAGAGACTATTATACAGAGATTATTATATATTACATCATAGAGACTTATATGAGATATTATTATATTCATCATAGAGACTATTTATAGAGATATTATATATTACATCATAGAGACTATTATATAGAGATTATTATATATTACTCATAGAGACTATATATAGAGATTATTATTATATACATCATAGAGACTATTATATAGGTATTATTATTATTATATTACAGTATAGAGACTATTTATAGAGATTATTATTATATTACAGTATGAGACTATTCTAGAGATTATGATTATATATTACAATATAGAGACTTTATATAGGGATTATTATTTTACAATATAGAGACTATTATATAGGGATATTTTATATTACAGTATAGAGACTATTATATAGAGGACTATTATATAGAGATTATTTATTATATTACAGTATAGAGACTATTATATAGGGATTATTATATCATTATAGAGACTATTATAGAGATTATTATTATGTTACAGTAAGAGACCATTATATACGGATTATTATATTACAATATAGGACTATTTATAGGGATTATTATATTACAGTATAGAGACTATATATAGAGATTATTATTTATATTACAGTATAGAGACCATTATATAGGGATTATATATTACAATATAGAGACTATATATAGAGATTATTATTATATTACAGTATAGAGACATTATATAGAGATTATTTATTATAGACAGTATAGAGACTATTATATAGGATATTTATTACGTATAGAGACTATTATATAGGGATATTATTATATTACAGTATACGAGACTATTTAT
Source organism: Hymenochirus boettgeri (assembly GCA_019447015.1). Taxonomy (NCBI): domain Eukaryota; kingdom Metazoa; phylum Chordata; class Amphibia; order Anura; family Pipidae; genus Hymenochirus; species Hymenochirus boettgeri. The sequence continues at coordinate 346,899 of JAACNH010000063.1, forward strand.
ATGAGATAGTATATTTATATTACAGTAAAGAGACTATTATATATGGATATTATATTACAGATATAGAGACATTATATAGAGATTTATATTACAGTATAGAGCTATTATATAGGATTATATTACAGTATAGAGACTATTATATAGAGATTATTATATTACAGTAGAGACTATTATAGATATTATATTACAGTATAGAGCTATATATAGAGATTTATATACAGTATAGAGATTATTATATATGGATTATTATTATATTACATATAGAGACTATTTATAGGGATTATTATATTACAGTATAGAGGACTATTATATTGATTTTATATATTACATCATAGAGACTATTATATAGGGATTATTATATATACAGTAAAGAGACTATTATATAGAGTTTTCTAATACAGTCATAGAGACTATATATAGGGATTATTATTATATTACAGTATAGAGACTATATACAGAGTATTATTATTATATGACATCATAGAGACTATTATATAGAGATTATTATTATATTACATCATAGAGACTATATATAGAGATATTATATATTACATCATAGAGACTATAATAGAGATTATTTTATATTACATCATAGAGACTATATATAGAGATTATTATTATATTACATCTAGAGAACTATTATATAGGTATTATTATTATATTACAGTATAGAGACTATTATATAGAGATTATTATTTTACAGTATAGAGACTATTATAGAAGATATTATTATTATATTACATATAGAGACTATTATATAGGGATTATTATATTACAATATAGAGACTATTATATGAGAATATTACAGTATAGAGACTATTATATAGAGACTATTATATATAGAGATTATTTTATATTACAGTATGAGACATATATAGATATATATACATTATAGAACTATTATATAGAGTTATTATATGTTACAGTAAGAGACCATTATACGGTATTATATTACAGTATAGAGACTATTATATAGGGTTATATATACAGTATATAGACTATTATATAGAGATTATTATTATATATTAAGTATAGAGACCATTAATAGGATTTTATATTACATATAGAGACTATATATAGAGATTATTATTATATTCAGTATAGAGAACTATTATATAGAGATTATTATTATATTACAGTTATAAGAGACTATTATATAGGATTATTATATTACAGTATAGAGACTATATATAGGGATTATTATTATATTTGTACAGTATAGAGACTATTATATAGGGATTATTATTATATTAAGTATAGAGATATTATATAGGGATTATTATATTCCAGTATAGAGACCATATATAGAGATTATTATTATATTACAGTATAGAGACTATTATACAGAATATTGATATTACAGTTAGAGACTATTATATAGATATTATATACAGTATAGAGACTATTATATAGGGATTATTATATATTACAGGATAGAGGACTATTATATAGGGATTTATATATTACAGTATACGAGAGATTATATGTGATTATTATTATATTACAGTATAGAGCTATTTATATAGGGATTATTATTATTTATTACTGTATAGAGACTTATACAGAGATACTTATATTATGGTATAGAGAACTATATACAGAGATATTATTATATTCACTATAGAGACTATTATATAGAGAATAAATTATATTCAGTATAGAGATTATATAGAGATTACATTATGTTACGTATAGAGACTATTATATAGAATTATTATTATATTCAGTATAGAGACTATTATATAGAGGTTATTATATTTCACTATAGTAGAGATTTTATTATATTACAAGTTATACAGAGATTATTATTATATTACAGTATAGAGACTATTATATAGAGATTATTATACAGTAGACTATTATATAGGATTATTATATTACATCATAGAGACTATTATATATGGATTTATTATATTACAGTAAAGAGACTATTATACAGGATTATTGTTATATTACAGTATAGAGACTATAAATAGAGTTATTATTATTACGGTATTGATAGAGACTATTATGTAGAGATTATTATTATAGTACAGTATAGACTATTGACAGAAAGAAATTATTATTAGTTACAGTATGGAGACCATTTTACAGACTATATTTAATTACAGTATAGAGACTATTTTATACAGAGATTTTAATTACAGTATAGAGACTATTATATAGAAATAATTTTATAGTATAGAGACTAATATATAGGGATATTGGTATAGTACTAGAGGACTATATATAGAGATTATAGTATAGAGACCAATTTTAGAGATATTATTATATTACGGTTATAGAGACTATTATATAGAGATTATATTATATTACGGGTATAGAGACTATTATACAGAGATTATTGTATTACAGTAGGAGGACTATTGTATAGAGATTATTTTATTTCAGTATAGAGACTATTATTTAGAGGTTATTATATTTTCAGTATAGAAATTTATATAGGATTATTATTATATTACAGTATAGAGACTATTTATAGGGATTATTATTATATTACAGAGTAGAGACTATTATATAGGGACATTATTATATTACAGTATAGAGACTTATACAGGGATTATTATTATTACAGTATAGAGACTATTATAAGGGATTATTATTATATTACAGTGATTTTTTATATTACAGTTTATAGAGGCTATTATATGGATTATTATTATATTACGGTATAGAGACTATTAATAGGGATTATTATATACGGTATAGGATATATATTAAGGATTATTATTATATATAGTATAGAGACTATTATATAGGGATATTAGGTATAGTATAGGGACTACTTATAGAGATATAGTATAGAGAAATATATAGAGATTTTATTATTTATGGTATAGAGACTTTACAGAAGATATATGTACAGTATAGGGACTATTATATAGGGATTATTATTATATTACAGTGTAGAGACTATTATTATATTTAAAGTATAGAGATATTAACAGGGATTATATTTATACAGTGATTATAAATTACAGTATAGAGGCTATTCTATATGGATTATTTTTATATTACGGTATAGAGACTATTACATAGGGATTATTTTATATTACGGTATAGAGACTATTATATAAGGATTATTATTATATTATAGTATAGAGACTATTATATAGGGATTATTAGTATAGTATAGAGACTACTATATAGAGATTATAGTATAGAGACTATATTAGAGATTTATTATATTATGGTATAGAGACTATTATACAGATATTATTATGTTACAGTATAGAGACTATTATATAGGGATTATTATTATATTACAGTGTAGAGACTATTATTATATTACAGTATAGAGACTATTATACAGGGATTATTATTATATTACAGTATAGAGACTATTATGCAGGGATTATTATTATATTACAGTGAATATTATTATATTACAGTATGAGACTATTATCTATGGTTATTATTATATTACGGTATAGAGACTATTATATAAGGATTATTATTATATTATAGTATAGAGACTATTATATAGGGATTATTAGTATAGTATAGAGACTACTATATAGAGATTATAGTATAGAGACTATTATATAGAGATTATTATTATATTATGGTATAGAGACTATTATACAGATATTATTATGTTACAGTATGGAGACTATTATACAGAGATTATATTATATTACAGTATAGAGACTATTATATAAGGGATAATACGCTTCCTACAGTGTAATATAAGGAGATTACGCCACCGAGAGTGTTTTTATACAGGTCAGGGAACTCCGAGGTGAAGTAATCTCCATATATCATTCTGTAGGTAGCGTTATATTCCATATAATACATAAGGTCAAAAAAGAAAAATCCAGCACACACTTTCTGTCTCCCTCCCCCCCCCCCTCCATCTCTCCCCCTCCCTGTATTAGTAATGTAGATAACAATCCCGTTTTTGTAAATACAAATAGTTAACTGCTGTTTCTGTCTCAAACTAAAAGAAGAGAATAAACATCGTCTCTCACCCGGTGCAGTTCCGGTTCGTTACACTGACTGACTGAATTACTGTACTGATAAGGAGGAGCTAGCACATTCCTGTGAGTGATAATTGACCACTGCCTCATAGGGATTACTGAGCATGCTCGCCCTCACAGAGAGTCAGCTAGTCTGACAGGGGGCTGAGCTTAAGCAAAACAAATACTGGATTGAATTGAGGCAGCAACACGAAAACATCAGAGAAAGTGCTACTTACATGTATTCATTTATAGATTGAAATGACTGATTTTGTCAATGTACAATTCCCTTAAGTTAGTTGTATTTGTGTAATGGGTGGAGCTAGGCTGGAAGGGGACTGGTTACATGTCATTCATTGGAGATTGGCTGGTATGAAGTTGCTGGATCCTAAATAATTGGATGATTTGCTCCGTCGCCTCTAGCCAGGCAAATTCTGCACATCTGCAATTGGGGAAGGCGGAAGCCACAACAGGAGAGACTTATTATTTCCCACGGCGTTAGTGTTGGCAGCTTTGGTAATCATTGGCTGCGAAGTCAGTGTGGTGGTTTTGACTGATGTTCCAGATGATCTGGTAACTTAGATCGCATCGCAATGCAGAATCGACCCAATCGCCTGACTAGGGTCCACGATAAAGTTGGGTCACAATTTCCTTTAAACTTTTATTTTAATTTCTCCAAACTCAAATGTTGGCATGGCTGTTCTTGTACAGATGCCCCCCAAAAGAGCTACACGCGGAAGGAGAGACCATCTTCAATCATCCTCACAGCGAGAAGAGGAGCAGGAAGTAGGGAACCAAGGAAAAAGGAAACCAGAGTCGGACAGGAGCCTTGAACATGCAACAAAAAAATCCTCTAAGAAAAGGAGCGTCCAGCAGTCGGCGTTGGATGGTCCTGGAAACAGCAAAGGTAATTACCTTCTTACTAAACGTTCTGGGTACATCAGATCAGTGGTGTAACTACCACCCCCGTGGCCGCAGGGGGGCCAGGAGAGTTGTAGGGCCCGCCACAAGCCCCTAATCTGCGCAGGACGCGCCGGTTTTAAATAGGCGATCGTGCGTATGAATGAAATATACGTAATGAAACCGGACCCTGGAACTGAACCGGAAGTTCGGGTCTGTTAAACAGCTGACTGCGCGTATGAATGAAATATTTAAAACCGGCTCGTCCTGCACTGATCAGTCAAGTTGGAGGAGGGAGTCAGGGGCCCGGCCCCTAAACTCGCACAGGGGGGCCCTTCAGGTACGCCCCTGCATCAGATAGGATCAAATAGGGTGTGTGGGGTGTAAGTGCCCTTATGTGTATCTGGGCGGGAATAAAATCTTGAACTTGATGGAGTTGTGTAGAGCGATAGTTTAATATTTCGTCTTTGTTTCCGTAGACGCAGTTTGTAGAAGTAAGCTGATTCACCATGATAACACACACAACAGCATTGTACATTACCTGTATCGCAGCACTCTAGGGGGCAGCGTCCGAGCAAAGGTGAGATCCGGGAGTTTGTTGTCCAGGACAAAGCGAATCTGGTTTGGTTTCAATGATGTTGATATTCTCGATCCGTTATTCCGACAGTTAAGTCTTTGTTTCACCCTCGCAGTACCTACAGACCCCTTTCCTTCGCGCCCTGGCTTCATATATATTGTATCGGACCAATAGTCCTTTTGACCGGAGAGTCACCACTCTTGAGTGGCACCCTACACACCCCAATACGGTCGCTGTGGGGTCCAAAGGTGGGGACATCATTCTGTGGGACTACGAGGAGCTGAATAACACCCTCATTCCTGGGGTAGGTCAGATTTACTTTCCCCTTCAGTGATGTTCAGTCCCACATTGAGATTGTCTAATCACATTGAGTTCATTGTAGATCGGAGCTGGAGGCTGCATCACGGGAATGAAGTTTGACCCATTTAACTCTAATCAGCTCTACACCTCATCAGTGGCTGGTAGCACCGTTTTACAAGATTTCACTGGACGCACTATCCAAACATTCACCAACACGGAGGACTGGGCGTAAGTCTCTCTATTGCCGGCTTCTTCTCCAGTGGGTATACCGTATATACTCGAATATAAGTCGATCCGAGTATAAGTCGAGGGTAGAAATTATGGACACAACTTCCTTCTGATTCCGGATTGTTTTAAGGCTTTAGTTGCCCTTTAAATGGACAGCAGAATTCCCATACAGTAATCCCATACAGTAATAGGCAAATCCAGTATGGTTATTACTGTATGGGAATTCTGCTGTCTATTTACAGGGCAACTAAAGCCTCAAAACAATACAGAATCAGAAGGCATTTTTTTTAACAATAGAGAAAATGGTCCTGGTTATGTATTTTTAAGCCATTAGTTGCCCTTTAATCTCATACAGTAACCCCCATTCCTTGGCACTCCAGATGTTTGAAAAACTACAACTCCCAACATGAGTTTATTTGCTGGGAGTTGTAGTTTCAGAACATCTTCAGTGGCAAGAATTGGGCTTTTGGTATGGGAAGGTACATGTACAGAGAAGGCCAGTGGATTAATGTAGTATGGTGCAGTACACTAACCTCTTATCCTGTATGCCGGCATCCGCTCACTCTGCTCCACTCCATTGCTCTGGCGCGTGATGTCACTACTCGGCGCCGGGAAATGAGACCGGCGCCGGCTATTGACTTCACCCATCAGAACAGTGGAGCAGAGCGTTGCGGATGCCGACTTACTGGATAACAAGTTAGTGACTCGAGTATAAGTCGAAGCTGGATTTTTTGGCTTTTTTTGAAGCCTAGAAAGCTCGACTTATACTCGAGTATATATGGTAGGTGTCCTGGGAAAAATAAACCCAATACCAATTGATCTGTATTGGAAATCAATCAGTGTTTATTGAACGCAATACACTTGCAAGTGGCCCAAACGTCATGAATGATCAAAGTGAATGGCCAAGAATACATTTTATACCTCTGTCCATTTACTAAGTGTGTAACCCATAATGCAGTGCTGTGTTCTTCTAGTTCTGCTACTTCTTCTACGTTCTAGGCGCAGAGCCGGATTTATAGTTCTTACTCCCCTAGGCCAGCTTGGCTCTTGTCTAGTTTCACGCGAGCGACATTGACCATTGACCAAACGCTACATAAAGCATTTTATAATGCATTAAATAGTTTAAAATATACAGCTATTCATTACCTTCCATTCTTCAATCAATGCCTGTGGAGCCAGAAACGAAGATGGAAGAAATATACCTTTTGTGCCATCCGCACTATTACAGCACGTATGCGCGATAATGCGGGCTATAGCTGAACTAAACCAGGAAGTGGTTGGGAATTTCAGTGTGTCACTACTTTCCTTCTCCCTACATTAGGAGGTAACAGTGTAACCAGTTGGTAGATTAGTTACTATCGGTGAGATACAAGGCAGGTCCATTCACTGCTTTCCTTCTCCCTACATTAGGAGGTAACAGTGTAACCAGTTGGTAGATTAGTTACTATCAGTGAGATACAAGGCAGGTCCATTCAGCTTTCTCTCCCTCATTAGGAGGTGAACAGTGTAACCAGTCGGTAGATTAGTTACTAATGGTGAGATACAAGGCAGGTCCATTCACTGCTTTCCTTTCCCTACATTAGGAGGTGACAGTGTAACCAGTTGGTAGATTAGTTACTATCGTGAGATACAAGGCAGGTCCATTCACTGCTTTCCTTCTCCCTACATTAGGAGGTAACAGTGTAACCAGTCGGTAGATTAGTTACTATCAGTGAGATACAAGACAGGTCCATTCACTGCTTTCCTTCTCCCTACATTAGGAGGTGACAGTGTAACCAGTCGGTAGATTAGTTACTAAGGTGAGATACAAGGCAGGTCCATTCGCTGCTTTTCTTCTCCCACATTAGGAGGTGACAGTGTAACCAGTCGTAGATTAGTTACTATCAGTGAGATACAAGACAGGTCCATTCACTGCTTTCCTTCTCCCTACATTAGGAGGTGACAGTGTAACCAGTCGGTAGATTAGTTACTATCAGTGAGATACAAGGCAGGTCCATTCGCTGCTTTTCTTCTCCCTACATTAGGAGGTGACAGTGTAACCAGTCGGTAGATTAGTTACTATCAGTGAGATACAAGACAGTCCATTCACTGCTTTCCTTCTCCCTACATTAGGAGGTGACAGTGTAACCAGTCGTAGTAGATTAGTTACTATCAGTGAGATACAAGGAGGTCCATCGCTGCTTTTCTTCTCCTACATTAGGAGGTGACAGTGTAACCAGTCGGTAGATTAGTTACTATCAGTGAGATACAAGGCAGGTCCATTCACTGCTTTCCTTCTCCCTACATTAGGAGGTGACAGTGTAACCAGTCTGGTAGATTAGTACTATCAGTGAGATACAAGGCAGGTCCATTCGCTGCTTTCCTTTCTCTACATTAGGAGGTGACAGTGTAACCAGTCGTAGATTAGTTACTATCAGTGAGATACAAGACAGGTCCATTCACTGCTTTCCTTCTCTCTACTTAGGAGGTGACAGTGTAACCAGTCGGTAGATTAGTTACTATCAGTGAGATAAAGGCAGGTCCATTCCTGCTTTTTCTTCCTACATTAGGAGGTGACAGTGTAACCAGTCGGTAGATTAGTTACTATCAGTGAGATACAAGGCAGGTCCATTCGCTGCTTTCCTTCTCTCTACATTAGGAGGTGACAGTGTAACCAGTTGGAGATTAGTTACTATCGGTGAGATAACAGGAGGTATCACGCTTTCCTTCTCCCTACATTAGGAGGTGACAGTGTAACTAGTCGGTAGATTAGTTACTATCGGTGAGGTACAAGGCAGGTCCATTCACTGCTTCTTCTCTCTAACATGAGGGAGGGACAGTGTAACAGTTGATAAGATTAGTTTACTATCGTGAGGTACAAGGCAGGTCCATTCACTGTTTCTCTTCTCCCTAATACATAGGAGGTGACAGCGTAACCAGTTGGTAGATTAGTTACTCGGTGAGATACAAGCAGCAGGTCCATTCACTGCTTCCTTCTCCTCTACATTAGGAGGGTGACAGTGTAACCAGTCGTATATAGATTAGTTACAAAGGTGAGATATAAGGCAGTGTCCATTCACTGCTTTCCTTCTCCCTACATTAGGAGGTGACAGTGAACCATTAGTAGATTAGTTCTGTCAGTGAGATACAAGGCAGGTCCATTCACTGCTTTCCTTCTCACTACATTAGGAGGGACAGTGTAACCACTTAGTAGATTAGTTACTTGGTCAGTGAGATACAGCAGGTCCATTCACTGCTTTCTTCTCCCTACATTAGGAGGTGACAGTGTAACCACTTAGTAGATTAGTTACTGTCAGTGAGATAAAAGGCAGGTCCATTCACTGCTTTCTTCCCCCTACATTAGGAGGTGACAGTGTAACCAGTTCGTAGATTAGTTACTATCAGTGGGGATACAAGGCAGGTCCATTCACTGTTTCCTTCTCCCTACATTAGGAGGTGACAGTGTAACCAGTTGGTAGATTTTACTGTCAGTGAGATACAAGGCAGGTCCATTCACTGCTTTCCTTCTCACTACATTAGGAGGTGACAGTGTAACCAGTTGGTAGATTAGTTACTATCAGTGAGATACAAGGCAGGTCCATTCACTGCTTTCTTCTCCCTACATTAGGGGGACAGTGTAACCAGTCGTAGTAGATTAGTTACTGTCAGTGAGATACAAGGCAGTCCATTCACTGCTTTCCTTCTCCCTACATTAGGGTGACAGTGTAACCAGTCGGTAGATTAGTTACGTCAGTGAGATACAAGGCAGGTCCATTCACTGCTTTCCTTCTCTCTACATTAGGAGTTGACAGTGTAACCATCGTGGTAGATTAGTTACTATCGGTGAGGTACAAGGCGTCCATTCACTGCTTTCCTTCTCCCTACATTAGGAGGTGACAGCGTAACCAGTTGGTAGTATAGTTACTATGTGAGAGTACAAGGCAGGTCCATTCACTGCTTTCCTTCTCCCTACATTAGGAGGTGACAGTGTAACCAGTCGTAGATTAGTTACGTCAGTGAGATACAAGGCAGAGTCCATTCACTGCTTTCCTTCTCACTACATTAGGAGGTGACGTGTAACCAGTTGGTAGATTAGTTACTATCAGTGAGATACAAGGCAGGTCCATTCACTGCTTTCCTTCTCCCTACATTGGAGGGTGACAGTGTAACCAGTGGTAGATTAGTTACTGTCAGTGAGATACAAGGCAGGTCCATTCACTGCTTTCCTTCTCCCTACATTAGGAGTTGACAGTGTAACCAGGCGGTAGATAGTTACGTCAGTGAGATACAAGGCAGGTCCATTCACTGCTTTCCTTCTCTCTACATTAGGAGGTGACAGTGTAACCAGTCGGTAGATAGTTACTATCAGTGAGATACAAGGCAGGTCCATTCACGCTTTCCTTCTCCCTACATTAGGAGGTGACAGTGTAACCAGTGGCTGATAGATTAGTTACTATCGGTGAGATACAAGGCAGGTCCATTCACGCTTTCCTTCTCATACATTAGGAGGTGACAGTGTAACCCGTTGGTAGATTAGTTACTATCAGTGAGATACAAGGCAGGTCCATTCACTGCTTTCCTTCTCCCTACATTAGGAGTTGACAGTGTAACCAGTCGGTAGATTAGTTACTGTCAGGTGAGATACAAGGCAGGTCCATTCACTGCTTTCCTTCTCTCTACATTAGGAGTTGACAGTGTAACCAGTCGTGTAGATTAGTTACACGTGAGATACAAGGCAGGTCATTCACTGCTTCCTTCTCACTACATTAGGAGGTGACAGTGTAACAGCGGTAGATAGTTACTATCAGTGAGATACAAGGCAGGTCCATTCACTGCTTTCCTTCTCCCTACATTAGGAGGTGGCAGTGTACACCAGTTGGAAGATTAGTTACTATCAGTGAGATACAAGGCAGGTTCATTCACTGCTTTCCTTCTCCCTACATTAGGAGGTGACAGTGTAACCAGTCGGTAGATTAGTACTATCGGTGGATACAAGGCAGGTCCATTCACTGCTTTCCTTCTCCTATTAGGAGGTGACAGTGTAACCAGTGGAAGATTAGTTACTATCAGTGAGATACAAGGCAGGTTCATTCACTGCTTTCCTTCTCCTACATTAGGAGGTGACAGTGTAACAGTTGGAAGATTAGTTACATCAGTGAGATACAAGGCAGGTCATTCACTGTTTCCTTCTCCTACATTAGGAGGTGACAGTGTAACCAGTCGGTAGATTAGTTACTATCGGTGAGATACAAGGCAGGTCCATTCACTGCTTTCCTTCTCTCTACATTAGGAGGTGACAGTGTAACAGTTGGTAGATTAGTTACTATCAGTGAGATACAAGGCAGTCCATTCACTGCTTTCCTTCTCCCTACATTAGGGGTGACAGTGTAATCAGTAGGTAGATTAGTTACTATCAGTGAGAACAAGGCAGGTCCATTCACTGCTTTCCTTCTCCCTACATTAGGAGTGACGTGACAGTGTAACCAGTCGGTAGATTATACTATCAGTGAGATACAAGGAGGTCCATTCACTGCTTTCCTTCTCCCCTACATATAGGTGACAGTGTAACCAGTAGGTAGAGATTAGTTACTATCGGTGAGATACAAGGCATAGGCCCTGGCCTTGTGGGAATCCATCCCTGAATAGGAGATAATCATGTGAAATTTAGTTATTATTATTATATTTCAATATGCTTATAAAGACAATTCATGGAGATGCAATAAAAGTTCCAAATGGTGCTAATTTTGCCCCAACCAATCAGATATTTTTACATTTGAAAACTAACATCTAATTGGTTAGGGCAAAGTTAGCACCATTTTACAGATAAGAACTTTTATGAATCTCCCCGATTAAGTATTATTGTCCAACTGTTGAATAGATTCGATTACGTTATGCAATAATATATATGGTAATATTAATTATAAATTAATTATATGCCGACGGCTAATTTTCCTACATAGAGGCCTTGTCATTTGTGGGTATTCAGGGGGAAGATATTTCTATGCGCAACACAACACACACACCAACTAAGACAAGGAGAAGAGGAGTAACATGGCCGTTGCTTTCCTAGTTTTTCACTCGGATTTCTTAGTGGGAACAATGAAACGCATAGATTACTTGGCTTTGGGATTATTATGAGCGATAACAGTGATCTGTACTCTAACAGCCACTGTGTTCTGTTTATATAGAATGTGGTACTGCAGCCTAGACGTATCTGCCGACAGAGAGTGCGTGATAACGGGAGACAACGTGGGCCATGTGGTGTTCTGGAGACCTCTGGGAACAGGTGGGCACATTTATACAATTGTCACTTAGTTTGGGACTCGGTGGATCTGTTGTCATTGTGAGTGTTTGATCTGTTCAGATCTGGAATTTAAGGCTACACAAGAAGAAAGTGACACACGGGAGTTTAACCCTCGCTGTGACTGGCTCCTGGCTTCTGCCTCGGTGGATCAGACTGTTAAACTCTGGGACTTAAGATACATTAAAGACAAATCCAGCTGCCTGCACACCACGACCCACACACGCGGTGTGAACTCTGGTAAACACTGGCCTGTTGTATGTATGTGCCCCAGATCACATGTATGTTGTACACGGTGAAGGCATCGTTAGCATTATATCGTTGCCTGCGCTCTGATTGTCAATTAGGACTTTACCCATACTGCCTTGCACCCAATGATGTCTTCCTGACTCCACTCCTATGGGATGGCAGGTGTGGGGGTTGTTGCTGCTGCAGAGGAGGATGGGTAAAAGGGAGGGCACTTTTTTTCCCCAAGGTCCCTAAGGATAATAACATTGCTTCTGATCTCCGATGGTCCTCTTTGTGCCAGTGTCCTCCTTCTGGGTATCATCACGTTGATGTCACTGCTGTTCTGGTGCATCTTGTCTGAGGCTCCATTAATTCCTATAGTGGTGGAGGCATGAAAATGGCAACAGAGATCTAGGCAAGAACCATAATCAGGGACCCTAAGAAAAAAAGACAAGTATCAAGGGTTGAGAGGTCTTTAATATATTTGGGGGTGACTGTGCCCTTTAACGTGATATTCGGGGGGTGGACATGCCTTTAACATGGTATTGAGTGTGTAGGGGTGACATGCCCTTTAAACTGGTATTTGAGTTGGGTGGTGGGGGTGGACATGGCCCTTTAACATGGTATTGAGTGGGGGTGGGTGGGGGGAATACATGCCCTTTAACATTGTATTGAGTGGGGTTGGGTGGGGGTGGACATGCCCTTTAACATGGTATTGAGTGGGTTAGGGGGTGGACATGCCCTTTAACATGGTATTGAGTGGGGGTGGGTGGGGGTGGACATGCCCTTTAACATGGTATTGAGTGGGGGTGGGTGGGGGGAATACATGCCCTTTAACATTGTATTGAGTGGGGTTGGGTGGGGGTGGACATGCCCTTTAACATGGTATTGAGTGGGGTAGGGGGGACATGCCCTTTAACGTGGTATTGAGTGGGGTAGGGGGGACATGCCCTTTAACATGGTATTGAGTGGGGGTGGACATGCCCTTTAACGTGGTATTGAGTGGGGTAGGGGGGGCATGCCCTTTAACGTGGTATTGAGTGGGTAGGGGGACATCTCTTTACGTGGTTTGAGTGGGGTAGGGGGGACATGCCCTTTAACGTGGTATGAGTGGGGTAGGGGGGACATGCCTTTAACGTGGTATTGGTGGGGTAGGGGGGACATCTCCTTAAGTGGTATGAGTGGGTAGGGGGCATGCCTTTACGTGGTATTGAGTGGGGTAGGGGGGGCATGCCCTTTAACGTGGTATTGAGTGGTGGTAGGGGGACATGCCTTTAACGTGGTATTGAGGGGTAGGGGGGGACTGCCCTTTAACGTGTATTGGTATGGTGGGGTAGGGGGACATGCCCTTTAACGTGGTATGTGATGGGGTTAGGGGGGACATGCCCTTTAACGTGGGGTAGGGGGGACATCTCCTTTAACGTGGTATTGAGTGGGGTAGGGGTGGACATGCCCTTTAACGTGGTATTGAGTGGGGTAGGGGGGACATGCCCTTTAACGTGTATGGTGGGGTGGGGGATTCCCGTTAGTGGTATTGAGTGGGGTAGGGGGGACATGCCCTTAGTAGGGGGGGCAGGTTATCTCCGAGGGTCTTGTTCAGTATTGAAGATGTTCATTTCATTTTTCTCCGTTTAGCTTATTTGAGCCCTGGGACGGAGCAAAACTTCTCCACGACTGATCAGCACAGCGAGATTCGGTGTTTATTCAGCATCTGATTGGTCCAAACCCACAGCATGTCTACACGCACCCACACAGACAGTTCCAGCATTTACTGCAATAAAGGTTGTTGATGTGTTCTCGATCGAGATGAGATAGCTAGAGAGAGAGAGATAGAGAGAGAGATAGAGAGACATTAGAGATATGATAGCGAGAGAGAGGAGATAGAGAGAGAGAGAGAGAGAGATATAGAGAGAGAGACAGAGATATAGATAGAGAGAGAGAGAGATATAGATAGCGGAGAGAGAGGAGATATAGTGAGAGAGAGAGATATAGAGAGAGAGAGAGATATAGATAGAGAGACAGACATAGAGAGAGAGAGAGGTAGATAGAGAGAGAGAAGATAGAGAGAGAGAGATAGACGATAGAGAGAGAGATATAGATAGAGACAGAGATATAGAAGAAGAGAGATATAGATGACGAGAGAGAGGAGATATATATAGAGAGAGAGATATAGATAGAAGACAGAGATATAGATAGAGAGACAGACATATAGATAGAGAGAGAGAGAGATAGAATAGATAAGACGATATGATAGAAGTATAGATAGAGACAGAGATATAGATAGAGAGACAGAGATATAGATAGAGACAGAGATATAGATAGAGACAGAGATATAGATAGAGACAGAGATATAGATAGAGAGACAGAGATAGAGATAAGAGACAGAAATAGAGAGACAGAGATAGAGAGACAGAGATAGAGAGACAGAGATATAGATAGAGACAGAGATATAGATAGAGACAGAGATATAGATAGAGAGATATAGAGAGACAGAGATTAGATAGAGAGGACGAGATAAGATAGAGAGAGAGATATAGATAGAGAGACAGATATAGATAGAGAGAGAGAGAGAGATTATAAGAGAGAGAGGAGAGATATAGAGAGACGAGATATAGATAGAGAGACAGAGATATAGATAGAGAGCAGAGAATAGATCGAGAGAGACATAGATAGAGAGAGATAGAGATAGAGAGACAGAGATATAGATAGGACAAGAGATATAGAGAGACAGAGATATAGATAGAGAGACAGAGATATAGATAGAGAGACAGAGATATAGATAGAGAGACAGGATATAGATAGAGAGAGACAGAGATGATAGATAGAGACAGAGATATAGATAGAGACAGAGATATAGATAGAGACAGAGATATAGATAGAAAGATATAGATAGAGACAGAGATATAGATAGAGAGATATGATAGAGAGAAGAGATAGATAGAGACAGAGATATAGATAGAGAGAGAGATATAGATAGAGACGAGATATAGATAGAGCGATATAGATAGAGAGAGAGGAGATAGATAGAGGACCAGAGATAGATAGAGCGAGAGAGATATATATAGAGGACAGAGATATAGATATAGAGACAGAGATATCGATAGAGAGATATAGATTAGAGAGAGAGAAATTATAGAAGAGACAGAGATATGATAGAGAGACAGAGAGTAGTAGATGAGACAGAGATATAGATAGGAGACAGAGATATAGATAGAGAGACAAGATATAGATATAGAGAGGACAGAGATATAGCTAGAGGACAGAGATATAGATAGAGAGACAGAGATATTAGATAGAGAGAGAGAGACAGAGATATAGATAGTAGAGAGACAAGAGATATAGATAGAGAGACAGAGATATAGATAAGAAGAAGAGCAGAGATATAGATAGAGAGACAGAGATATAGATGAGCGAGGTAGGTGAGAGACAGAGATATAGATAGAGACAGAGATATAGATAGAGAGACAGAAGATATGATAGAGACAGAGATATAGATAGAGAGAGAGAGATATAGATAGAGACAGAGATATAGATAGAGAGAGAGAGATATAGATAGAGAGAGATATAGATAGACAGAGATATAGATAGAGAGAGAGATATAGATAGACAGAGATATAGATAGAGAGAGAGAGATATAGATAGAGGAGATATAGATAGAGAGAGAGATATAGATAGAGAGGATAGTAGATAGAGAGAGATAGATAGAGCGAAGGAATATAGATAGAGACAGAGTATATAGTGAGACAGAGATATAGATAGAGAGACAGAGATATAGATAGAGAGAAGAGATATAGAGAGAGACAGAGATATAGAGAGAGAAGAGAGATAGATAGAGAGAAGAGAGATATAAGATAGAGAGACATGAGAATAGATAGAGAGACAGAAGAATATAGATAGAGAGACAGAGATATAGATAGAGACAGAGATATAGATAGAGACAGAGATATAGATAGAGAGACAGAGATTTAGATAGAGAGACAGAGATATAGATAGAGAGACAGAGATATAGATAGAGACAGAGATATAGATAGAGAGACAGAGATATAGATAGAGACAGAGATATAGATCGCAGAGAGAGATTGATAGGACAGAGATATAGATAGAGAGAGAGAGATATAGATAGAGAGAGATATGATGACAGAGATATAGATAGAGAGAGATATAGATAGACAGAGATATAGATAGAGAGAGAGATATAGATAGACAGAGATATAGATAGAGAGATATAGATAGAGAGATATAGATAGAGAGAGAGAGATATAGATAGAGACAGAGATATAGATAGAGACAGAGATATAGTAAGAGACAGAGAATAGATAGAGAGACGAGAGATAGATAGATAGAGAGACAGAGATATAGATAGAGAGACAGAGATATAGATAGAGAGAGATAGAGATAAGAGAGACAGAGATATAGATAGAGACAGAGATATAGATAGGACAGAGATATAGATAGAGACAGAGATATAGATAGAGACAGAGATATAGAGAGAGAGGAAAGGATATAGATAGAGAGACAGATATAGATAGTAGACAGAATAATAGAGAGAGATAGAGATATAGATAGAGAGAGATAGAGATATAGATAGAGAGAGACAGAGACATAGAGAGACCAGAGACATAGAGATAGAGAGAATAGAGAGACAGAGATATAGATAGAGACAGAGATATAGATAGAAGACAGAGATATAGATAGAGACATAGATAGAGAGACAGAGATATAGATAGAGAGCAGAGATAGATCATAGATAGAGAGACAGAGATATAGATAGAGAAGAGAGATATAGATAGAGAGACAGAGATATAGATAGAGAGACAAGAAGGAATAGATAGGAGCGAGATATAGATAGAGAGACAGAGATATAGATAGAGAGAGAGAGATATAGATAGGAGACAGAGATATAGATAGTAGAGACAGAGTATGATAGAGAGACAGAGATATAGATAGAGACAGAGATATAGATAGAGACAGAGATATAGATAGAGACAGAGATATAGATAGAGAGACAGAGATATAGATAGAGATATAGATATAGATAGAGATATAGAGAGAAGAGGATATAGATTAGAGAGAGATATAGATAGAGGAGAGATATAGATAGAGACAGAGATATATAGAGACAGAGTGAGATATAGATAGAGACAGAGAGATATAGATAGAGACAGAGATATAGAGACAGAGATATAGATAGAGACAGAGATATAGATAGAGACAGAGATATAGATAAAGAGAGAGAGAGATATAGATAGAGAGACAGAGATATAGATAGAGAGGCTTAGATATAGAGAGAGAGAGATATAGATAGAGCAGTTAGATAAGAGAGAAAAAGATATAGATTAAGAGAGAGAGAGAATATAGAGAGAGATATAGATAGAGACAGAGATATAGATAGAGAGAGAGAGATATAGATAGAGAGAGATATAGATAGACAGAGATATAGATAGAGAGAAGTGAGAGATATAGATAGAGAGAGATATAGATAGAGACAGAGATATAGATAGAGACAGGAGATATAGATAGAGACAGAGATTATAGATAGAGAGACAGAGATATAGATAGAGAGACAGAGATATAGATAGAGAGACAGAGATAGAGATAGAGAGACAGAGATATAGATAGAGAGAAGAGATAGAGAGACAGAGATATAGATAGAGACAGAGATAGTAGATAGAGACAGAGATGATAGATCGAGAGCCAGAGATATAGATAGAGAGACAGAGATATAGATAGAGAGACAGAGATATAGATAGAGAGACAGAGATATAGATAGAGAACAGAGATATAGATAGAGAGACAGAGATATAGATAGAGAGATATAGATAGAGAGAGGAGAGATATAGATAGAGACAGAGATATAGTATAGAGAGACAGAGATATAGATAGAGACAGAGATATGATAGAGAGAGAGATATAGAGACAGAGAGAGATATAGATAGAGAGAGAGAGATATAGATAGAGACAGAGATATAGATAGAGACAGAGACAATAGAGATTAGATAGGAGAAGAGATATAGATAGAGAGATATAGATAGAGAGACAGAGAGAAGATAGAGACAGAGATATAGATAGAGAGACAGAGATAAGAGATAGAGAGACAGAGATATAGATAGAGAGACAGAGATATAGATAGAGAGACAGAGATATAGATAGAGAGACAGAGATATAGATAGAGCAGACAGAGAATAGATAGGAGACAGAGATATAGATAGAGAGACAGAGAATATAGATAGAGAGACAGAGATATAGATAGAGACATAGATAGAGAGACAGAGATATAGATAGAGAGACAGAGATATAGATAGAGAGACATAGAGAGACAGAGATAGAATAGAGACAGAGATATAGATAGAGAGACAGAGATATAGATAGACAGAAGAGTATATAGATAAGAGAGGAGATATAGATAGAGAGACAGAGATATAGATAGAGAGACAGAGATATAGATAGAGAGACAGAGATATAGATACGAGACGAGATATAGATAGAGACAGAGATATAGATATAGATAGAGATATAGATAGAGAGAGAGATATAGATAGAGACAGAGATATAGATAGAGAGAGAGAGATAAGATAGAGAGAGATATAGATAGACGAGGATATAGATAGAGAGAAGAATATAGAAGAGAATATAGAGAGAGAGAGATATAGATAGACAGAGATATAATAAGAGATATAGATAGAAAGATATGAGATGAGAGAGACAGAGATATAGATAGAGACAGAGATATAGATAGAGACAGAGATATAGATAGAGGACAGAGATATAGATAAGAGACGAAGCATATAGATAGAGAGACAGAGTATAGATAGAGAGACAGAGAATAGATAGAGAGACCGAGATATAGATAGAGAGACAGAGATATAGATGAGACAGAGTATAGATAGAGAAGAGATATATAGAGACAAGAATAGAGAGAGACAGAGATATAGATAGAGAGACAGAGAATAGATAGAGAGCAGAATGATATAGATAGAGACAGAGATATAGATGAGACAAGATATGATAGAGAGCAGAGAGATAGATAAGAGACAGAGATATAGATAGAGACAGACTACTAGATAGAGAGACAGAGATATAGATAGAGACAGAGATATAGATAGAGAGACAGAGATATAGATAGAGACAGAGATATAGATAGAGAGACAGAGATATAGAGAGACAGAGATATAGATAGAGAGACAGAGATATAGATAGAGACAGAGATATAGATAGAGAGACAGAGATATAGAGAGAGACAGAGATATAGATAGAGATAGATCTATTAATATCCCCACCTCCTCCATGAATTTGTGACCTTTGTCTGTCCTGTCCAAATCGCTTACAGGGAGATGTAATAAATGAGCTTTGGGGGTAAAATGGAGCTAAACTGCTTCTGCCGTCCCGATGGAACATTTAGTTTTGTGTGGGGCTGAGTAATAACCAACATGGATTTATAGGAACAGATCTGGTCAAACTAACTTCATTGGTGGGGAAGATCCTGGAAAGTTTAATAAGGGAACATGTTCTAGAGTATGTTTCAAGGACTGACATTATAAGTGTAACCAGCATGGATTTAGGAGGAATAGATCTTGTCAAACAACTTGCTTGGCTTTTATGAGGAAGTAAGTAGAAATTTAGACTCTGACATAGCAGTAGATGTAGTTTACTTGGATTTTGCAAGGCTTTTGATACAGTCCCCCATAGGCACTAATGTATAAGCCAAGGTCTGTTGGTCTGGGGAGTCCACATTGTACATGGATAGAAATGGTTAAGTGAATAGGATGCAGAGAGTAGTTTGTAATGGGGCTTCATCATTATGGACTAAAGTGCTAAGTGGGGTGCCACAGGGTTCTGTGTTGGGGCCGCTTCTATTTAATCTATTAATTAATGATTTGGAAGTGGGTATTGTCAGCAGGGTTTCTGTGGTTTGCTGACGACACAAACTTTGTCGACCATTAAAAACTTCAGAGGATGTGCAATCGTTGCAAGGGGATCTAGATAGATTGTCACATTGGGCTGCTAAGTGGCAGATGAGATTCAATGTTGGTAAATGGAAGGTGATGGGATACTATGCCATATGGTGCGATACTATTCCATATGATGCGATACTATGACATATGATGCAATACTTTATGATGTGATACTGTTCTATATGGTGCAATGCCATATGATGCGATACTAATCCATATGATGCGATACTATTGCCATATAATGCGATACTATGCCATATGATGCAATACTATATGATGTGATACTGTTCTATATGGTGCAATGCCATATGATGCGATACTATGCAATATGATGCGATACTATGCCATATGATGCGATCCTATGCCATATGATGCAATATTATATGATGCAATACTGTTCTATATGCATTGCTATGTGCGTACATGCCATATGATGCGATACTATGATCCATATGATGCGATTACTTATGCCATATGATGCGATACTATGCATATGATGCGATCACTATGCCATTAGGATGCGGATACTATGCATATGATGCGATCTATGCAATGTGCAACTACATATATGATGCAATATGTTCTATATGGGGCAATGCCATATGATGCGAACTAGCCATATATGGTCTATGACGATGCGATACTATGCCATATGATGCGATACTATGCATATGATGCGATATGATACCTGATGATCCAGCATATGATGCAATACTATATGATGCAATACTGTTCTATATGGTGCAATGCCATATGATGCGATACTATGCCATATGAGCGATACTATGCCATATGAGGTACTATGCCATATGATGCGATACTATGCCATATATGCAATACTATATGATGCAATACTGTTTTATGGTGCAATGCCATATGATGCGATACTATGCCATATGATGCGATACTATGCCATATGATGCGATACTATGCCATATGATGCGATACTATGCCATATGATGCAATACTATGCCATATGATGCAATACTATATGATGCAATACTGTTCTATATGGTGCAATGCCATATGATGCGATACTATGCCATATGATGCGATACTATGCCATGATGCGATACTTAGCATATTGATGCGATACTATGCCATATGAGCTGATACTATGCATTGACTGCGATACTGAATTATGAGACTATCATATGATGTACAATGAGCAATACTGTTCTTAGGTGAATGCCATATGATGCCGATACTATGCCCAACTTGATGCGATTACTATGCCATATGATGACGACTATTGCCATATATGCATACGATTGCGATGATGCATATATTGTGCATATGTTCTATATGGTTGCAATGCCATATCTACTGGCCATATGATGCGATACTATGCCATATGATGAGTACTATGCAATGATGGATTGTTCTGCCAATATGATGACGATTTACTGATGACCATATGATGCGTACTAGCCATATGATGCAATACTATATGATGCAATACTATATGATGCAATACTGTCTATATGGTGCAATGCCATATGATGCGATACTATGCCATATGGTGTGATACTATGCCATATGATGAGATACTATGCCATATGATGCAATACTATATGATGCGATACTGTTCTATATGGTGCAATGCCATAAGATGCGATACTATGCCATATGATGCGATCCTATGCCATATGATGCAATATATACTATATTTATGCTGATTATGTTCATATGTGCAATGGCATATGATGCGATACTATGCCATATGATGCGATTGGATACTAGATGCCAATGATGCGATAATATTGCCATATGATGCAATCTATATATGCGATAGTGCTATATGTGCAATGCATATAGATGCGTACTATTGCCATATGATCGAATCAATGATAGATCCATGCCATATGATGCAATACTATATGATGCGATACTGTTCTATATGGTGCAATGCCATATGATGCGATACTATGCCATATGATGCGATACTATGCCATATGATGCGATACTATGCCATATGGTGCGATACTATTCCATATGATGTGATCCTATGCCATATGATGCAATACATATGATGCGATACTGTTCTATATGGTGCAATGCTATATGATGACGATACTATGCCATATGATGCCATACTATGCCTATGATGCAACTATTCATATGGTGCGATACTATGCCATATGATGCGATACTATGTCATTATGATGCGATACTATGCCATATGATGCGATACTATTCTATATGGTGCGATACTATGCCATATGATGCAATACTATATGATGCGATACGTTCTATATGGTGAAATGCTATATGATGCGATACTATGCCATATGATGCGATACTATGCCATATGATGCAACTATTCTATATGGTGCGTATAGCTATTGAGCCATAACTATGCGATACTATGCGATACTATGGCTATGTCATTGACATATGCCCTATGATGCGACTACTATGGCATATGATGCGATATATGCCATTGATGCGATAATCCTATGATGCGATAACTGCCTATGAGCAATACTATATGATACAATACTATGCCATATGATGCGATACTATGCCATACTGTGGGATACTATACTATATGATGCGATACTATGTCATATGATGCGATACTATGCCATATGATGCAATACTATATGATGCGATCTATTCTATATGGTGCAATACTATATGATGCGATACTATGCCATATGATGCGATAATATGCCATATGATGCGATACTATGCCATATGATGCGATACTATGCTATATGATGCAATACTATGCCATTTGATGTGATACTATTCTATATGGTGGATACTATGCTATATGATGCGATACTATTGCTATATGATGTGATACTATGCTATATGGTGCAATACTATATGATGCGATACTGTGCTATATGATGCGATACTATTCTATATGATGCGATAATATGCTATATGATGCGATACTTTCTATATGATGCGATACTATGCTATATAATGCGATACTATTCTATATGATGCCATACTATGCTATATGATGCGATATTATGCTATATGATGCGATACTATGCTATATGGTGCAATACTATATGATGCGATACTGTGCTATATGATGGATGACGGGATATGATGCGATCTATGAGCTATATGATAGATGATCGATCTATGCCATACGATGCGTTACTATGCCTATGTGGGATATTATTCTATATGATGCAATACTATGCCATATGATGTGATACTAATGCCATATGGTGCGATACTATATTATGCGATACTATGCTATAGGTGCGATACTATGCCATATGATGCGATACTATGCCATATGATGCGATACTATGCCATACTGTGGGATACTATTCTATATGATGCAATACTATGCCATATGATGTGATACTAATGCCATTGGCGATACTATATGATGCGATACTATGCTATATGGTGCGATACTATGCCATATGATGCGATACTATGCCATATGATGCGATACTATGCCATACTGTGGGATACTAGTCTATATGATACAATACTATGCTATATGGGCCACTACTATATGATCGGATACTGTGCTATATGATGCGATACTATGCTATATAATGGATACTATCCATACGATGTGTTACTATGCCATTCTGTGGTTATTATTCTATATGATGTGATACTATGCCATATGATGTGATACTATGCCATATAGGTGATTACTTGCCATATGTGGATACTATGCCATACGTGGGTACTATTCTATATGATGCAAACTATGCATATGACTGTGATACTAATGCCATATGGTGCGATACTATATGATGCGGATACTATGCTATTGCGATACTATTGCCATATGATGCGGATACTATGCAGCTGATCGATACATGCTACTGTGGGATACTATTCTATAGATACAAATACTATGCTATATGGTGCATACTATATGATGCGATGATACATGTGATATTGATGCGATACTATGCTATTATAATGCGATACTATGCCATACGATGTGTTATATGCATCTGGGGATATTACATATGATGTGATACTATGCTATGATGTGACTATGCCATATGATGTGATACTATGCATATGAGCGAATATGCCTATATGCCATACTGGGGATACTATTCTATATGATGCATACATGCTCATGAGTGATACTATGCCATATGTGGAATATATGATGCGATCTAGCATATGGTAAGGCCATATGATGCGATACTGTGCAAGATGATGCGATTACTGTGCATGGATGCGTATGTTGCCATGTGATGCCGATATGTGCATGGATGAATGTGCCATGTGATGCGATACTGTGCCATATGATGCGATACTGTGCCATATGATGCGATAGTGTGCCATATGATGCGAATGTGCAACTGTGCCATATGATGTGATACTGTGCCATATGATGTGATACTGTGCCATATGATGCGATACTGTGCCATGTGATGCGATACTGTGCCATTGATGCGCTACTGTGCCATTGAGCGATAGGTGCATAGATGCGTATGTGCCATATGATGCGATACTGTGCCATATGATGCGATACGCATGGACTGTGCCATATGATGCGATACTGTGCCATATGATGCGATCCTATGCCATACTGTAGGATACTATTCTATATGATACAATAATCGGAAGGAAACGGTTAAAAAGTACTGCCCCAAGGAAAGAGTCCGGTAGATAAAAAATCCCTAATTAAGGAATAATCAATAATCTCACTTCTGTTCGGATGAGATTTCTAGTGTTTGATTAATGATGTAGGTTTGTGGTTCCGTTCTATAGAGATCAGTGTAATAGGGAAATGCAGATTAATGGGATTTAGACTTTGGCACATTTCTAGATTAGAAAGAACAATGTGTTGGCCGGAAGTAGAAGGAACTGATGGGGGAGGGCGACTTATTAATATTGTATCATTGTGAGTTATCTCCATCTTCGTTTCAGGCCACATGGCATCCTCGCTATGACCTGATTGTTGCTGGAAGATACCCAGACCCTCTGTTTCCAGGATACACATCGGACGAACTGCGGACAGTAGATGTATTTGATGGGCTGAGTGGGAACATGGTGTGCCAGCTGTATGATCCCTATGCCTCGGGAATTGTCTCGGTAAGGATTCCGTATTGTACATTTACATTGGACACATTTTGCTGAATAAAACTATGGATCATGGCAGTTCCTGTACCTATGTAATGTCTGTAAAATCGTAGTGCTCCTCCCTTTCCCTCTACCACTGGTAAGGACATGCTCAGTACTGAACATCTGTAGGAGATAACTAGATACTTTGTATTTCACTGATTTTACCCAGGTGTAGATCTACGGAATCTCAATGGAATAAATCTCACCTGAAGGAATCCCGTCAATATTCCTGTTTAATCAAATCAAACCAACCCAAATCTAGGGAAGACCTGTGGCATTTATCGACGCCTGGAAGGTCGTGTGTTTGTTTCGTGTAAGTCCCAGCCGGCAATAAACGAAGTAGAACATTTTATCCAGACGCCTGGGTACGGGTGCGGTGTTGTAACGTCCCGGGACATAACAAGTAGAACATTTATCAGACACCTGGGTACGGTGCGTGGTGTAACGTCCAGGGCCAATAACAAGTATAGAACATTTTCTCAGACACCTGGGACGGTGCGGTGTAACATCAAGGCCAATAACAGTAGAACATTTTATCCAGGACACCGGGTACGGTGCGGTGTAAACTCCAGGCATAACAAGTAGAACTTTATCCAGACACCTGGGTACGGTGCGTTCGGTTTTGTAACATCCAGGCCAATAACAAGTAGAAAATTTTATCCGACACATGGGTCGGTTCGGGTTTTTGTTGTTTCGGTGTGTAACGTCCAGGCCAATAACAAGTAGAACATTTTATCCAGACACTGGGTACGGTGCGTGTGTAACGTCCATGGCAATACAACAAGTAGAATATTTTATCTAGACACCTGGGTACGTTGCGGTGTTAACATCCAGGCCAATAAAGAGTAGAACATTTTAACAGACACCTGGGTACGGTGCGGTGTTGTGGTTGTAACATTCAGGTCAATAAAAAGTAGTAAAATTTTATCAGACAACCTGGGTACGGTGCGGGTTTGTAACGTCCAGGCCAATAACAAGTAGAACATTTATCCAGACACCTGGGTAAGGTCGTGTGTTTTTTTTTGTAAAGCAGGCCAATAACGAGTAATAGAACATATCTAGACACCTGGGTACGGTGCGGTTGTAAATCCAGGCCAATAACAAGTAGAACATTTATCCAGACACCTGGGTACGGTGCGGTGTAAACATCCAGGCCAATAACAAGTAGACATTTTATCCAGGACACCTGGGTTACGGTGGCGGGTGTAACGTCCAGGCCAATAACAAGTAGACATTTTATCCAGACACCTGGGTACGGTGCGGTGTTGTTTGTAACATCCAGGCCAATCAACAAGTAGAACATTTATCCAGACACTGGGTACGGTGCGGTGTAACATTCCGGCCAATAACGAGTAGAACATTTTATCAGACAGCCATGGGTACGGTGCGGCTTGGTATGTTGTTGTGTAACGTCCAGGCCAATAACAAGTAGAATATTTTGATCCAGACAACTGGGTACAGGTGAGAGTTATGTGTGTGGTTGTGCATGTTTGTAAAGTCCAGGCCAATAACAAGTGAAACATTTATCCAGACACCGGGTAGGTGCGGTTGTAACGTCCAGGCCAATAACGAGTAGTAGAACCTTTTATCCAGACACCTGGGTACGTGCGTGTTTTGTTGTAAACGTCCAGGCTAAGAACGAGTAGAAAGTTTATACAGACACATGGGTACGGTGCGGTGTGAACGTCCAGGCCAATTACAAGTAGAACATGTTATCCAGACACCGGGTACGGTGCGGTGTAACGTCCAGGCCAAATACAAGTAGAACATTTTATCAGACACTGGTACGGTGCGTTGGTTAAGTCCAGGCCAATAACAATAGAACATTTTATCCAGACGCCTGGGTACGGTGCGGTGTGTGTAAGTCCAGGCCAATACAAGTAGAATATTTTGATCCAGACCTGGGTTCGGTGCGGGTGTAACGTCCGGCCAAAACAAGTGAACATTTTATCCAGACACCTGGGTCGGTGCGTGTAACGTCCAGGCCAATAACAAGTAGAAAAATTTTCTCAGACACATGGTACGGTGCGGTTTGTGTTGTAACGTCAGGCCAATAACAAGTAGAACATTTTATCCAGACACCTGGGTACGGTGCGGTGTAACGTCCAGGGCAATAACGAGTAGAACATTTTATCCAGACACCTGGGTACGGTGCGGTGTAACGTCCAGGCAATAACAAGTAGAACATTTTATCCAGCACCTGGGTACGGTGCGGTGTAACATCCAGGCCAATAACAAGTAGAACATTTTATCCAGACACATGGGTACGGTGCGGTGTTGTAACAGTCCAGGCCAATACAAGTAGAACATTTATCCAGACACTGGGTACGGTGCGTGTTTGTAACTCCAGGCCAATAACAAGAGAACAATTTTATCCAGACACCTGGGTACGGGTGCGGTGTAAAGTCCAGGCCAATAACAAGTAGAACATTTTATCCAGACACCTGGGTACGGTGCGGTGTAACGTCCAGGCCAATAACAAGTAGAACATTTTATCTAGACACCTGGGTACGGTGCGGTGTGTAAACGTCAGGCCATAACAGTAGAACATTTTATCCAGACACCTGGGTACGGTGCGGTTTTGTGAACGTCCAGGGCCAATAACGAGTAGAAATTTATCCAGCACCTGGGTACGGTGCCGGTGTTTATGGTAAGGCCAGGCCAATAACGAGTAGAACAATTTTATCCAGACACCGGGTACGGTGCGGTGTAACATCCAGGCCAATAACAAGTAGAACATTTTATCGACACCTGGGTACGGTGCCGGGGAACTTTTGTAATCAACAGGCATAACAAGGAACTTTATCCAGACACCTGGGTACGGTTGCGGTTCTGTGTGTTGTAACGTCAGGCCAATAACAAGTAGAACATTTTATCCAGACACCGGGTACGTGCGGGTGTAACGTCCAGGCCAAATCAAAGTAGAACATTTTATCCAGGACACCTGGGTACGGTTGCGGTTGTTTTTGTAGTTTTGTAACTCCAGGCCAATAACACGTAGAACATTTTATTAGAACTGGGTACGGTGGCGGTTTCGGTGTAACGTCCAGGCCATAACGAGTAGAACATTTATCCAGACACCTGGGTCGTGCGGTGTAACGTCCAGGCCAATAACAAGTAGAACATTTATCCAGACGCATGGGTACGGTGCGGGGTAACGTCCAGGCCATAACAAGTAGAACATTTTATCCGAGGCATGGGGACGGTGGCGGTTTGTAACGTCAGGCCAATAACAAGTAGAAAATTTTATCCCAGACGCCTGGGTACGGTGCGGTGTTGGTTGTTGTAACTCCAGGCCAATAACAGTAGTAGAACATTTTATCCAGACACCTGGGTACGGGTGCGGGTTGTAACCGTCCGGCCAATAACAAGTAGAACATTTTAATCCAGGAACACCTGGGTTACGGTGCGGTTTTTGTAACGTCCAGGGCCAATAAAAGTAGAACATTTTATCTTAGACACTGGGGTACGGTGGGTGTAACGTCCAGGCCAAAACGAAGTAGAACATTTTATACAGACACCTGGTCGGGTGCGTGTGGGTGTTAACGTCCAGGCCAATAACAAGTAGAACATTTTATCCAGAGCCTGGCCGTACGGTGCGGTGCTTGTTTGTAACGTCAGGCCAATAACAAGTAGAACATTTATCCAGACCCTGGGTACGGTGCGGTTTGTTGAACGTCCAGCCAATAACAGAGTAGAATATTTATCCAGACACCTGGGTACGGTGCGTGTGTACGTCCAGGCCAATAACGAGAGAGAACATGTTATCCAGACCACTGGGTACGGTGCGGTGTTGAGGAGTAAACGTCCAGGGGGGGCCAATAACAAAGAACATTTTATCCAGAGGCCTGGGTACGGTGCGGTGTAACGTCCAGGCCAATAACAAGTAGAACATTTTATCTAGACACCTGGGTACGGTGCGGTGTAACGTCCAGGCCAATAACGAGTAGAACATTTTATCCAGACACCTGGGTACGGTGCGGTCGTTCTCTTTTTTTGGTTTGTAAAACTCCAGGCCAATAACAAGTAGAATATTTTATCCAACACCTGGGACGGTGCGGTGTTGTTGTAACGTCAGGCCAATAACAGTAGAACATTTTATCCGACACCTGGGTACGGTGCGGTTGTAATGGTCCAGGCCAATAACAAGTAGAACATTTTATCCAGACACCTGGGTACGGGCGGTGTAATGTCCAGGCCAATAACAGATAGAACATTTTATCAGACACTGGGTACGGTGCGGTTGTAACGTCCAGGCCAATAAACAGTAGAACATTTTATTTCCAGACACCGGGTACTGGGTGTTTTGGGTGTTGTAACGTCAGCCAATAACATGAACATTTTATCCAGACCACCTGGGTACGGTGCGGTGTAACATCCAAGGCCAATAACAAGTAGACATTATCCAGACACCGGGTACGGGTGACGTGTGTGTTAGTTGTAACGTCCAGGCCAATAACAAGTAGAACATTTTATCCAGACACCTGGGTACGGTGCGGTGTGTACGTCCAGGCCAATAACAAGTAGAACATTTTATCCAGACACCTGGGTACGGTGCGGTTGTAACTCCAGGCCAATAACAAGTAGAACATTTTATCCAGACACCTTGGGTACGGTGGCGGTTTTGTTGTAACGTCCAGGCATAACAAGTAGAACATTTTATCCAGACACTGGGTACAGGTTGCGGTGTTAACGTCCAGGCCAATAACAGTAGAACTTTTATCCAGGACCACCTGGGTAACGGTGCGGTGTTGTAACGTCCAGGCCAATAACAAGTAGAACATTTATCAAGACGCCTGCGGTACGGTTTGCGGTTGTTAACGTCCAGGCCAAATAAACAAGTAGAAACATTTATCCAGAAGCCTGGGTACGGGTGCTGGGTTTGTGTGTGTTGTAACGTCCAGGGCCAATAAAGTAGAACATTTTATCCAGACCGGGGACGTTGCGGTGGTTGTTGTGTGTTGTAACGTCAAGGCCAATAACAAGTAGAACATTTTATCAGACACCTGGGTACGGTGCGGTTGTTGTAAACGGTCCGGCCATAACAGTAGAACATTTTATCCAGACGCCTGGGTACGAGTGCGGTGTTGTAACGTCCAGGAATACAAGTGAACAATTTTATCCAGACCCTGGGTACGGTTGCGGTGTGTAATGTTGGAACGTCCAGGCCAATAACAAGTAGAACATTTTATCCAGGACGCATGGGTACGGTGCGGTGTAACGTCCAGGGCCAATAAGAAAGTAGAATTTTATCCAGACGCCTGGGTACGGTGCTGTTGTTGTAACGTTCCAGGCCAATAACAAGTAGAATATTATTCCAGACGCCTGGGTACGGTTGTGTTGTAACGTCCAGGCCAATAACAAGTAGAACATTTTATCCAGACAGCCTGGGTACGGTGCGGTTGTAACGTCCGGGCCAATAACAGTAGAACATTTTATCCACACGCCTGGGTACGGTGTGCGGGTTGTTGTTTTGTAACGTCCAGGGCCAATAACAGTAGAAAATTTTATCCAGACGCCTGGGTACTGGGCGGTTTGTTGTTTGTTGTAACGTCAGGCCAATAACAGTAGAACATTTTATCAGACGCCTGGGTACGGTGCGGTGTTTGTTGTAACGTCCCAGGCAAATACAAGTAGAACATTTATCCAAGACACCTGGGTACGGCGGTGTTGTAAACGGTCCAGGCCAATAACAAAGTAGATATTTTATCCAGACACCTGGGTACGGTTGGTGGGTAAACGTCCAGGCCAAATAACCGAGTAGAACATGTTATCCAGACACCTGGGTACGGTGCGGTCTGTTTGTGTTACGTCCAGGCCAATAACATAGAACATTTATCCAGCAGGCCTGGGTACGGTGCGGTTTGTAACGTCCAGCCAATAACAAGTAGAAACATGTTTATCTAGACACCGGGTTAGGTGGCGGTGTAACATCCAGGCCAATAACAAGTAGAACATTTTATCCAGACACCTGGGTACGGGGCGGTTGTTGTAACGTCCAGGCCAATGAAACAAGAGAATATTTTATCCAGGACACTGGGTACGGTGCGGGATGTAAAGCCGGCAATAACAGTAGAACATTATTCCAGCCACCTGGGTCGGTGCGGTGTTTGTAACGTCCAGGCCAATAAAACAAGTAAATATTTATCAGACACCTGGGTACGTGCGGTGTTTTTTTGTTGTAACGTCCAGGCCAATAATACAAGTAGAATCATTTTATCAGAACCTGGGTACGTGCGGGGTGTTTGTAAACGTCCGGCCAATAACAAGTTAGACTATTTATCCAGACACACCTTGGGTACGGGTGCGGTGTTTCTGTTTTTGTAACGCCAGGCCAAAAACAAGTAGAACAATTTTATCCAGACATCTGGGTACGGTGCGGTTTTTTTGTAACGTCCCGGCCAATAACAAGTAGAACATTTTATCCAGACACCTGGGTACGGGTGGTTAGTGTGTTGTAACGTCCAGGCCAATAACAAGTAGAACATTTATCCAGGACACCTGGGTACGGTTGGGTTGGTGTTTTGTAACGTTCCAGGCCAAGAACCAGTAGTTGAACATTTATCCAGACACCTGGGTACGGTGCGGTGTGTTTTTTGTTGTGGTAGTGTGGGTAACGTCCAGGCCAATAACGAGTAGTAGAACATGTTTATCCAGGACAACCTGGGTACGGTGCTTTGTTGGTGTAACTCCAGGCCAATAACAAGTAGAACTATTTTATCCGACACCTGGGTACGGTGTGGGGTGTGGAACGTCCAGGCCAATAAACAAGTAGAACATTTTATCTGAGACACCTGGGTACGGTGCGTGTTTGTAACGTCCAGGCCAATAACGAGTAGAACATTTTATCAGAACCGGGTACGGTGCGGGTGGGTATTGCGTTGTTGGTTGTAACGTCCAGGCCAATTAACAAGTAGACATTTATCCAGGACACCTGGGTAGGTGCGGGTTGTAACGTCCAGGCCACAATAACGAGTAGAACATTTGATCTAGACACATGGGTACGTGCGGTTGTTGTTTGTAAACGTCCAGGCCAATAACAAGTAGAAACATTTTATATAGACCTGGGTACGGCTTGCGGTGTTGTTTTTGTTGTTGTAACGTCCAGGCCAAAACGGGAGAACATTTATCAGAACCTGGGTACGGTGCGGTGCGGTTGAACGTCCAGGCCAAATAACAAGTAGACACTTTTATCCAGACACCTGGGTTACGGTGCGGTTGTAACTCCAGGCCAATAACAAGTAGAACATTTTATCCAGGACCACTGGGTACGGTGCGGTTGTGTGGTTTGTAAAGTCCAGGCCAATAACGAGGAGAAACATTTATCTAGACACCTGGGTACGGTGCGGTGTAACGTCCAGGCCAATAACAAGTAGAACACTTGGACCTTGCAACGCTCGTTAGAGGAAGTTAAAGTTCTACAGGTTAAGATGTGTAGGTTTGTTCTTTCCCACTTTATCTCGGGTGAGGACCTATAAGGCAGAGGCCTCCACCCCTGAGTTACCCTAAAGCAACTGTTCTTTTTACCTTCATTTTTGCTCAATGGGCTGATCAACTCCACCTCCTTCTTCAGTCCAGGACCTGGCCAACTGGAAGACGTTCTTCTTGTAGAATGGGTCTTCCCATAGGTCTCTTCATGGAGGGAGGGGGCAGAGCTGGACCAGCCCAGCGACTGATGGAAATCAAGGTAAGTAGAAAAGCTGATGGAGCATTAACCCGGGGGTTGAGGGCCGAGTGGATTAGATCCTCCGCCTGGGTATTTAGGTGTGTAATTGCCCTTAACATTATAATATTGTATTGTCTTTCCTATAAAGTAAATATCCTATAGTGTTTATTATTATTATGATAATAAACACATAATAAATAATAATAATATTGTGTATGGGATTGTTAAACTTATTACACAGCATTAAACATTGGTAAAATATGGAGCATTTCCTATTTATTTTCACCAGCTCAACAAATTCAACCCCATGGAGATCTCTTGGCCTCAGGCATGGGTAAGTCCAATTGAGAAAATATGTTAAAGGGCAACAAAAGCTGATACATGGCATTCCTCTATCACGCTATTTACTACACAACGTCTGTGGATTTTGTAAAGCAGTGAGTCCGCTTGTGGCCCTCCAGAACTTGCAGAATGCCGCAAGTCCGACATCCCTGTTGTAGAGCGAGAATGCAGCCTGGATATGGGGACACGCATCAAAACTGGTCTGTAATCAAACATTTATAATAACGTTTAGTGTAAACTATGGGGTTCATGTAATAACATAGTGTTAAGAATTTGTTAGATAGGTATGGGTCATGTAATAACATAGTGGTTATATGGGGTTCATGTAATAACTAGTGTTATAATATGGGTTCATGTAAAACATGGTATATGGGGTTCATGTAAAACTAGTGTTATTAATATGGGGTTTCATGTAATAACATAGTGTTATTAATATGGGTTCAGAATAACATAGTGTATTAATATGGGGTTCATGTAATAACATAGTGTTATTAATATGGGGTTCATGTAATAACATAGTGTTATTAATATGGGGTTCATGTAATAACGTAGTGTTATAACTATGGGGTTCATGTAATAACATAGTGTTATAATATGGGGTTCATGTAATAATAGGGTTTTTAATATGGGGTTCAGTAATAACATAGTGTTATTAATATGGGGTTCATGTATAACATAGTGGTTATTATATGGGGTTCATGTAATAACATAGTGTTATTAATATGGGGGTTCATGTAATACACCTAGTGTTATTAATATGGGGTTCATTAATAACATAGTGTTATTAATATGGGGTTCAGTTATAACAGTAGTGGTATTAATATGGGGTTCATGTAATAAACTAGTGTTATTAATATGGGGTTCAGTAATAAAACATGTGTTCTTATATGGGGTTCATGTAATAACATTAGTGTTATACTATGGGGTCATGTAATAACATAGTGTTATTAATATGGGGTTCATGTAATAAAATAGTGTTATTAATATGGGGTTCATGTATATAACATAGTGTTATTAATATGGAGTTCATGTAATACATAGTGTTATGAATATGGAGTTCATGGAAACATGTGTTATTAATATGGGGTTCATGTATAATAACATAGTGTATAGAATATGGGGTTCATGTAATAACATAGTGTTATTAATATGGGGTTCATGTATAACATAGGGTTATAATATGGGTTCAGTAATAACATAGTGTTTATTAATATGGGGTTCATGTAATAACATAGGGTTCTAATATGGGTTCAGTAATAAAATAGTGTTATTAATATGGGGTCAGTAATAACATAGTGTATTAATATGGTGGTTCATGTAATAACATAGTGTTATAATATGGGTTCATGTAATTAACATAGTGTTATTATATGGGGTCATGTAAAAAAGAGTGTTAACTAGGGTCATGTAATAACATAGTGTTATTAATATGGGGTTCATGTAATAAAATAGTGTTATAACTATGGGGTTAATGTAATAACATAGTGTGTTATATAGGGGTTCATGTAATAACATAGTGGTATTAATATGGGGTTCATGTAAAACATAGTGTTATAAATATGGGGTTCATGTAATAACGTAGTGTTATAACTATGGGGTCATGTAAAAATAGGTTATTAATATGGGGTTCATGTATAATAACATGGTTATAACTATGGGGTTCATGTAATAACATAGTGTTATAACTATGGGGGTTCATAATACGTAGTTTTATTAAAGGGCAACATAGTGAGAAATTGTTTTTTTTATTTCTTCTAATGTATCCTATAAAGTATACATCACAGTGTACTTTAGTTTCTTTAAATTCAACATAGTCCCGAGATATAAGCTTGTGAATATGACTGTGATTTATAGGAGCATGCTACACTCATCTGTCACTCAAAGGCACACCCCACACAATCCAAAGCTCCATGAGTACTGTCACACACTCTTCTCACCCACCTATATGTAACCCTGTGCAAAAACATATAGTCAAATGCTGTGTAGTAAAACACAATGCAATAAACCATAACCCAGCAATATGAGCAGTAACACACATAAAAACAGCCCTCCCCCCAAAAAAATATCTTATATAAACAAAAAAGTGACTCAAATGGCACTCATAATACAGTATATATAATACATAATAAAAGTACAGACTATTACAACAAGAAACACACAGTATATTATAATAATACATGTAATACAGTATATATAATACAGAGAATACAGACTATATACAAACAAGAAACACAGTATATTATAATACACTTAATACAGTAATCTAATTACAGTAATACAGACTAATACCAAACAAGGACAAACCAGTATAGATAAATACACTAATACGTAGTTATATACAGTAATACAGTATATATAATTACAGTAATACAGACTATTACCAACAAGGACATACAGATAATAATACACTAAAAGTATTATTATAATACGTAATACTCGACTATAACCAAAAACAAGTAAATACAGTAATATAAATACACTAATACAGTATATATAATACAGTAATACAGACAATATACCAAACAAGACACACGATATATATAATACATTACACTAATCAGTATATATAATACCGTAATACAGACATATACCAAACAAGACACACAGGATAATATAATATGACACTAATACAGTATATATAAGACAGTAAGTACAGACTATATACCAAACAAAGACACACAGTAGATATACTAATACACTAAATACAGTAATAATACAGTAATACAGACTATTATACAAACAAGACACACAGTGCAATCTATGAAATATAGACTAAAGCAACTGAAATGTAACAGGACAACAAAAGCAGTGTCACTGTGTTTGTGAAGGTCTCACTACAAGTGCTGTTACACTGACCCTCTCTTCAGTGATTATGATCTCAGCTAAGCAGGGGAGAGATATGAAACTTTAGGTAAAAAAGTAAATAACAATTAGAAAAGTTAGAGAGAACAGGCAGAGTGGGCAGAGTTCAGTAATTACTTGTAAGGAATCTCAGACCACTTGTCCTACTCTCTCCCCCTCTGCCCCTCCCTTCAGCATATTGATACTTTATCCCACACTTTGATTGCTTGCCAGTCTAGCTCTGGAAGGGAGGGGTCAACAGGATGTCAGCACTTCATTTAAAGTCCTTTCAACTGACACATGCTCGGACTCTGTATACAGCCCGTCACTGCTTGAGGGGGGACTAGACAGAGAGGGGAGGGGAATACACAGCTGGTACAAACTTTGCCAGTGTGAAGAAACAGAAACGAAGCCACACAGAAACATGAAAGTAAGGCAGCTTATACTAAGTGATCATACATTGTATACAGACAAAGTTTTTTTTTCACTATAGTTGCCTTTAACATGGGGTTCATGTAAAAACATAGGTTCTTAAATAGGGGTTCATGTAATAACAGTGTGTAATATGGGGTTCATGTAATAACATAGTGTTAGTGTAATATGGGGTTCATGTAATAACATAGTGTTATAACTATGGGGTCATGTAATACAACTTGGTAGTGTATTAAACTATTGGGGTTCATGTAATAACATAGGTTAGGGAAATATGGGGGGTTCATTAATAAAATAGTGTTATAATATGGGGTTCATGTATAACATAGTGTTATTTAATATGGGGTTCAGTTAATAACATAGTGTTATTATATGGGGTTCATGTAATAACATAGTGTTTATCTATATGGGGTCATGTAATATACATGTGTTATCTAAGGGGGTCATGTAATAACATAAGTGTATTAATATGGGGTTCATGTAATAACATAGTGTTATAACTATGGGGTTCATGGTTATAACATAGGTATTAATCTGGGGTTCATGTAATAAACCTAGTGTTTTAATATGGGGTTCATGAATAACATCGTGTGTATTAATATGGGAGTTCATGTAATAATACATGAGTGTTTATCATATGGGGTTCATGTAATAACATAGGGTATAACTATGGGTTCATGTAATAACATAGTGTTATAATATGGGGGTTCATGTAATAACATAGGTTTTTAATAGGGTTCATGTAAATAGTGGTATAATATGGGGTTGTATCAGTATAACATAGTGTTATATACGTTATGATAATATGGGGTTCATGTAATAACGTTGTTATAATATGGGGTCAGTACTAACGTAGTGTATTAATATGGGGTTCATGTAATAACATTAAATCGGTGTTTATAACTATGGGGTTAGTGTAAACTATAGTGTTATAAATATGGGGTTCATGTAATAAACTAGTGTATCTAATATGGGCGTTATGTAATACGTAGTGTCTAACTATGGGGGTTATTGTAAAACTAGTGTTATTAACTATGGGGTTCATGTAATAACAGGTTATTAATATGAGTTATGTAATAACGTAGTGTTATAATGTGGGTTTCATGTATAACGTAGTGTTAGTAATATGGGGTTATGGAATAACGGAGGTTATAAAACTATGGGAGTCAGTAAAACAGTGTCTTAATATGGGTTCATGTACTAACGTCGTGTTATAAAAATATGGGGTTCATGTAATAACATAGTGTTATCTATATGGGGTTCATGTAATAACAGTGTTATCTATATGGGGTTCATGTAATAACGTAGTGTTATAACTATGGGGTTCATGTAATAACATAGTGTTATTAATATGGGGTTCATGTAATAACATAGTGTTATTAATATGGGGTTCATGTAATAACATAGTTTTATTAATATGGGGTAATCATGTATTTTAGAACCAACGTGGTTTAGAACTATGCACATTGTGTACCGGTAATACAGATACACGGTGCATTATTCTCTCTTAGCACAGAGGGATAGAATGTAGTGGAGTCTCTATTCATGGGTAAAGCACACTGAGCATGCCCAGGCCATAAAACAGTGGAGTGGGTGGACACCAGGAGGGGTTTGGCTAATGGGAAGAGACTTTATAATGCTGAACAGAAAGGGAAGTTAGTCTGATTTAATTTGCAGTTTCAGGGTTCATAAACTTTGTGTTTTTAATCTAAAAATTATAAATCTCACCAATAAACCCCCCCCCCCTGGATTTGCAACTGTATCCACTGTACAAAGAAAGGAAATAAATAGAAAATTGTCCGGTTACAGTTCATTTTCTTTTTTTGTTGAAGGTTTTAACATCTTGATTTGGAGCCGTGAAATTCTTCTGATGATGAAACAAGAGGAGATGATGAAGGCTCTCAGGGGGAAAGGACACTCGGTGGAGAGAAGGGACCTTCCCAGTTCAAGGTCCCCCAATCTTAGTAGCAACAGTGAGGGGCCCGAGAGCCACCACAGTGCTTTGGAGAATAGCAAAACAAGGACTGGAACAAAGGAATCCACCAAAACACAGCGCAGAAAGCACAAAGACCCAGGCAAATGATCCTCGTAATCCAAACATCCATTGGGATTCCACTCCCATAGTGCCTTATTGCTGTTGGGGCAGAGGGTTTGCAGGTTGTTAGGCAGCACTGTACAGGAATCTGCCCTATTACAGTGGGGTAAGTATTTGCACATATTTAATGGACATTGCTGCTGTTTGCCTCGGGCTAGCCACTGTTTAACCAGTTCAGCTCCATATAATTCCCCCAATGTTACTGCCACCGTTTTGATTGGAGAACGGGAAGAAGCGCCAGCCAATTACTTTGTGTATATAGTTTTTACAGCGGACTGCAACCTGTATATATAAATATATGTAATAAACCAGGGCTGTATTTTTTTTTTTATTATAAAGATCATTGGAATATGGATCCATTTGTAAAATAACCCACAGTAGCTTGGGTGGCAAAGCTGAGCCCTGGGTGTTGGCAATGGCTTTCCATTTCATTGTGTTGCACTGGACCCAGTACGAAGGTTGTAGGAGGCCTGATCTGGGGAGACGGCAGAGCTCTTAATGATGTGATGTGTAGTATATCGGCTACACCAATGACCGAGCTTGTTGACCAATCACACGGAACTGTCTGATTAGTTTCGTTTCTCTAACGTTGTCACGGAGACGCGTTTATTAAACCAAGTTTGGCTTTATCACCTTGTGTGTGTTTCCTCTATTGGGGGTTCGTGGGCCATATTTATAACCGCGCGGTATCGGTAAAGTACGATGGCGGTCATATATGTACGTTGGTTAATTAACAAGCGCTTGGTGATTGAATACCATGTGATAGTAACTACCGCTATGGTATTCTATGGGGGATCGTAAATCTACCATCACGGTCGTAGATATACAACCGTATTAACGATCGGTAAAACGAATGTAAATGAAGTTGTTTTAGTGATTGTTAAAGGGGCGGTATCGCTAAAAATATGGCCCTATGTCACAGACACGCCATACAGGTGTGTGCTTGTATTTCACAGGGTGTGGCCTGGTACCTATAGTATAACTACCGATCAATAAACCCATTGGGGATCACGCTGCCAAATGTACCAAATACCAATATGTCTGATCGAACTTAGTCCAATTTAGAGAAAGGTTCGACCAAGATCTAAAATGTACATATATATATATATATATATATATATATAGTGAATAATGTACTCCCTACTGTAAATTATAAGGATATTAGAAGTCACTGAGGAGTTCTGTGTCTATATAAAGGTACAAGGACACAGACTGAGTTATACAGGGAAACTCTGGTACCACTCCTTATTATAAGGATAATGTATCGCCTACGTAAGTTATAAGATTATTAAGTTCCATCTGAGGATTCTTTGTCTATATAAAGGTACAAGGACACAGACTAGTTTATACAGTAGTGGAACTCTGGGTACCACTCAGTTTTAAGGGCATAATTATCCCTACTGTAAATTATAACGGATATTAGAAGTCACTGAGGAGTTATCTGTGTTTATATAAGGTACAGGACACAACTGAGTTATACAAGGA
The DNA here is from genome assembly GCA_019447015.1 of Hymenochirus boettgeri. Classification (NCBI taxonomy): domain Eukaryota; kingdom Metazoa; phylum Chordata; class Amphibia; order Anura; family Pipidae; genus Hymenochirus; species Hymenochirus boettgeri. The sequence goes on from JAACNH010000063.1 coordinate 387,260, forward strand.
ACTCTGGTACACTCATGTATTAAGGAAATGTATCCCCTACTGTAAATTATAAGGATATTAGAAGTCACTGAGGATTTCTGTGTCCTATATAAAGGTACCGACACAGACTGAGTTATAAGGGAACTCTGGGTACCACTCATGTATTATAAGGGATAATGTATCCCCTACTGTAATTATAAGGATATAGAAGTCACTGAGGAGTTTTTCTGTGTCCATATAAAGGTACAAGGACACAGACTGAGTTATCGGGAACTCTGGGTACCACTCATGTATATAAAGGGATAATGTACTCCCTACTGTAAATATAAGGATTTGAACGTCACTGAGGGTTCTGTGTCTATATAAAGTACAAGGACACAGACTGAGTTATACAGGAACTCTGGGTACCACTCATGTATTATAAGGATAATGTAATCCCCTACTGTAAATTTAAGGATATTAGAAGTCACTGAGGAGTTTTCTGTTGCCTATATAAAGGTACAAGGACAAGACTGATTATACGGGAACTCTGGGTACCATCATGTATTATAGGGATAATGTATCCCCACTTTAATTCTAAGGATATTAGAAGTCACTGAGGAGTTTCTGTGTCATATAAGGTACAAGGACACAGACTGAGTTATACAGGAACTCTGGGTACCACTCATGTATTATAAGGATCATGTATCCCCTACTGTAATTATAAGGATATTAGAAGTCACGAGGAGCTTGTGTCCTATAAGTACAAGGACACAGACTGAGTTATACAGGGAACTCTGGGTATCACTCATGTATTATAAGATAATGTATCCCCATACTGTAAAAAATTTATAAGGAGTATTAGAGTCCTGAGGAGTTCTGTGTATATAAAGGTACAAGGACACAGACTGAGTTTATACAGGAACTCTGGGTACCACTCATGTATTATAAGGGATAATGTATCCCTACTTGTAATTATAAGGATATTTAGAAGTCACTGAGAAGTTCTGTGTCCATATAAAGGTACAAGGACACAGACTGAGTTATACCAGGGAACTCTGGGTACCATCATGTATTATAAGGATAATGTATCCCTACTGTAAATTATAAGGATATTAGAAGTCACTGAGGAGTTCTGTGTCTATATAAAGTACAAGGACACAGACTGAGTTATACTGCAGGAGGGACACTCTGGGTACCACTCATGTATTATAAGGTAAATGTATCCCCTACTGTAATTATAAGGATATTAGAAGTCACTGAGGAGTTCTGTGTTTATATAAGGTACAAGGACACAAAACTGAGTTATACATGGAACTCTGGGTACCACTCATGTATTTAAGGATAATGTATCCCCTACTGTAAATATAATGATATTAAAGTCACTGAGGAGTTCTGTGTCTATATAAGGTACAAGACACAAGACGGTTATACAGGGAACTCTGGGTACCACTCGTATTATAAGGGACAATATCCCCTACTGTAAAGTATAAGGATTTAGAAGTCACTGAGTAGTTCTGTGTCTATATAAAGGTACAAAGGACACAGACTGAGTTATACAAGGGAACTCTGGGTACCGACTCATGTATTATAGGGATATGTATCCCTACTGTAAATTTAAGGCATATTAGAAGTTCACTGAGAAGTTCTTGTGTCTATATAAGGTACAAGTCACAGACTGAGTTATACAGGGAACTCTGGGTACCACTCATGTTATAAGGATAATTTCCTCTACTGAAATTATAAGATATTAGAAGTCACGAGGAGTTCCTGTGTCTATATAAAGGTACAAGGACACAGACTGAGTTATCGGGAACCTGGGTACCACTCATGTATTATAAGGGATAATGTATCCCCTACTGTAAATTATAAGGATATTAGAAGTCACTGAGAAGTTCTGTGTCTATATAAAGGTACAATGTACACAGACTGAGTTTATACAGGAACTCTGGGTACCACTCATGTATTATAAGGATAATGTATCCCCTACTGTAAATTATAAGGATATTAGAAGTCACTGAGGAGTGTGTCCATATAAAGGTACAAGGACACAACTGAGTTATACATGGAACTCTGGGTATCACTCAGGTATTATAAGGATAATGTATCCCCTACTGAAATTATATAATTAGAAGTCACTGAGGAGTCTGTTCTATATAAAGGTACAAGGACACAGACTGAGTTTAACAGGGAACTCTGGGTACCACTCATGTATTATAAGGAAATGTATCCCCTACTGTAAATTATAAGGATATAGAAGTCCTGAGAAGTTCTGTGTCTATAAAGGTACAGGACACAGACTGAGTTATACAGGAACTCTGGGTCACCACTCATGTATTATAAGGATAATGTATCTCCTACTGTAAATTATAAGGATATTAGAATCCTGAGGAGTTCTGTGTCATATAAAGGTACAACGGACACAGACTGAGTTATACAGGAGGGAACTCTGGGTACCACACTCATTATTATAAGGGATAATGTATCCCCTACTGTAAATTATAGGATATAGAAGTCACTGAGGAGTTCTCTGTTTATATAAGGTCAAGACACAAACTGAGTTATACAGGGAACTCTGGGTACCACTCATGTATTATAAGGATAATGTATCCCCTACTGTAAATTATAAGGATATTAGAAGTCACTGAGGAGTTCTGTGTCTATATAAAAGGTACAAGGACACCGACTGAGTTTATACAGGGAACTCTGGGTACCACTCATGTATTATAAGGGACAATGTATCCCCTACTGTAAATTTAAGTGATATAAGAAGTCACTGAGGAGTTCTGTGTCTATATACAGGTACAAGGACACAGACTGAGTTATACAGTAACTCTGGGTACCACTCATGTATTATAAGGGATATGTAATCCCCTACTGTAAATTAAAGGATATTAAAGTCACTGAGGAGTTCGTGTCTATATAAAGGTACAAGGTCCACAGACTGGTATCACAGGTGAACTCTGGGTACCACTCATGTATTATAAGGATAATGATCCCTCTACTGTAAATTATAAGGATATTAGAAGTCATGAGGAGTTCTGTGTCTATATAAAGGTACAAGGACCAGACTGGTTATACAGGGAACTCTGGGTACCTCATGTATTATAAGGGATAATGTATCCCCTACTGTAAATTATAAGGATATTAGAAGTCACTGAGCAGTTCTGTGTCTATATAAAGGTACAAGGACACAGACTGAGTTATACAGGAACTCTGGTACCACTCATGTATTATAAGGATAATTATCCCCCTACGTAAATTATAAGGTATATTAGAAGTCACTGAGGAGTTCTGTGTCCTATATAAGTACAAGGACACAGACTGAGTTATAACAGGGAACTCTGGATCGCTCATGTATTATAATGATAATGTATCCCCCTACTGTAAATTATAAGGATATTAGAAGTCACTGAGAGTTCTGTGTCATATAAAGGTACAGGACACAGACTGAGTTATACAGGAACTCTGGGTACCACTCATGTATTATAAGGATATGTATCCCCTACTGTAAATTAAAGGATATTAGAAGTCACTGAGGAGTTCTGTGTTCTATATAAGGTACAAGGACACAGACTGAGTTATACAGGGAACTCGGGTACCACTCATGTATTATAAGGGATAATGTCTCTCCTTACTGTAAATTATAAGGATATTAAGTCACTGAGAGAGTTCTGTGTCTATATAAAGGTACAAGGACACAGACTGAGTTATACAGGGAACTCTGGGTTCACTCATGTATTATAAGGGATAATGTCTCCCCTACTGTAAATTAAAGGATATTAAAGTCACTTGAGGAGTTGTGTCTATATAAAGGTACAAGGACACAGACTGAGTTATACAGGGACCTCTGGGTACCACTCATGTATTATAGGGATAATGTATCCCCTACTGTACAATTAATAAGGATATTAGAATTACTGAGGAGTTCTGTGTCTATAAAGTACAAGTACCGACTGAGTTATACAGGAACTCTGGGTACCACTCATGTATTATAATGGATATGTATCCCCACTGTAATTATAAGGATATTAGAATCACTGAGGAGTTTGTGTCTATATAAAGGTACAGGACACAGACTGAGTTATACAGGGAAACTCTGGGTACCACTCGGTATTATAAGGATAATGTATCCCCTACTGTAAATTATAAGGATATTAGAAGTCACTGAGGAGTTCGTGTCATATAGAAGGTACAAGGACACAGACTGAGTTATACAGAACTCTGGGTACCACTCATGTATTATGGATATGTATCCCGTACTGTAATTATAAGGATATTGAAGTCACTGAGGGGTTCTGTGTCCATATAAGGTACAAGGGCACAGACTGATTATCAGGGAACTCTGGGTACCACTCATGTATTATAAGGGATAATGTATCCCCTACTGTAAATTATAAGGAATAGAAGTCACTGGGAGTTCTGTGTCTATATAAAGGTACAAGGACACAGACTGAGTTATACAGGGACTCTGGGTACCACTCATGTATTATAGGGATAATGTATCCCTACTGTAATGATAAGGATATTAGAAGTCACTGAGGAGTTCTGTGTTCCTATAAAGGTACAAGAGACACAGACTGAGTTATACAGGGAACCTGGGTACCACTCATGTATTATAAGGGATATGTATCCCCTACTGTAAATTATAGGTATTTATAAGTCACATGAGGGTTTCCTGAACATTTAAAAGCACGAGCGCGGGATGCTTTTATACAGGGGCATGGAACTCTGAGGTGTCTTTTAATATCCTTATAATTTACAGTAGGGGGTCACTTTTCATTATAATCTAACCCTCTTTTAAATGCATTTTACCTGATGAGACACACACACCTCTTAACTGCACCTCCCCGAAAAATCCTCTCTCCCTCTATCCTCACCCCCCCCCCTTTCTTATACAGGTAAAAAAAAGTCTCCTCCTCCAAAACCCCCCCCCTTTCCACCTTAACCCTGACATCGGATGCCTCACTCCTGCTATTCAACTGCCCTGCATGGCGGAAGAGAAAAGTTCTGTCTCCCGTCTCCTCCTCCCCCCCCACTCTTAACCCGATAGTGATGACAGCCTTGCTCCTGGTCTTCAGCCCTGCACACGGAGACAACAACTAACGCAGGAACAGGAAGGTGCTACGTTCAATAGCGGCTTCTCGGGGCCAGGGGTGAAGAACTTCATATAGGCAATGTAATTTCCGTGTTATCACGCAATCGGCCGAACGCTACTATGTGTACGCGCCGATTATAATGATCATTATCAGTAGAGCTGTTCCGCCCATTAGCGGCCATAGCGGGGTAATTATATTATATAATTAATATATATATAACTCATGGGAACTTGTCCCACTCCGTTCCAGATTTAAACGCCCGGGTGCTGGCCGATGATGAATAGTTCTAACAGAGAAGCAATTGGAGCACTCCTGGTCTTATTTAAAGATTTATTATACATGAATAGTGTGGCGATGACCTACCGTTTCAAGCCATATCCACAGGGCCTCCTCCTCCATGGTGTTGCCCTACAACTATTCTATATACATAAATCTTAAATAAGACCCAGGGAGTGCTCCACTTGCTTCTCTCTCTCTATATCATATTTTCTGATATACTGAAACCTTTCCAGCCATAACTTCCAACAACCTTCCAGCCAAGCATAACTTTACAACTTAAAAGATTTACAGAATGTCAGGGTCATTATGAAGATAGGAACAAAAGGCTTTTTATATAAATGGTTTTGGAGGACTTGAAGACCAGTTACCCTTTTAATGCAAAACGATTCCTTTAGTTTTGCAGCAGCTGCTTGGTTGGTGAGTACAACAGGGTATTTGGGGTAAACCTCCCACGGTTTATTTTTTTTCCCGTATCTGCAATTATTAGAAATGACCACATGTGGCAGTGTTGTATTTCAGGGAAGCCAAGACGTTCTTCTCTTTCTTGCTTCTCTTTCTTTTTTTTCGCGTTTGCACACCTGTGCGAGTTCATTCTTTCTGCAACACAAACCCAATGGGAACAGACACACAGCTGGGCTAGAAACCACCCAGGAAGTGTAAAATACGAGATCAAAAAGCAAGGAAGGCCATAGTTATAAAAGAGGCTGTGTCGCTTTTTACAATACCGTGCCTTTAAACGATCCGATCTTACATTTATGGGCACTATCCTACACCGCCATAGAACACCATTACGGCAAGTTTACTACGCTGGTATTCTACGATAGAGCGGTTTGTACATTTACAATAATTTGGCCAAGGTCATTTTTTATATCAGGTTATTAGAATATCACCATTCTATACCGGCTGTGCTTACGGATCGTTTTCGCCGCGGTTCCGACATTCTAACCGCACGCAAATCCCACCGCGGTCAGTAAAATACCGCGCAGTGTAGAATGCCGTCTAATGATCTTATTTATAATGTTGGTAAAAGCACGAGTGGCAAGTTGTTATAACATCCCGTCCATTGGCTTCTACGCCTGCTTTCGCTAGCACACTATATGAAACCTAACAAGCCAATATCTGTAAATGATCGATATACAGTGTCAAGTTCCCAGCCACAGCATAAATGAATCCCAGTAGTTGGAACAATGTGATGCATTAAAGTTCTAGGGGGAGTCTGTGCGTCGGGTTGGGGGGGGGAGGTCGGATTGTGCTCCGTGGGACACAATAGGCACAGTGTAGAGGTCAAAGTGGTGCCGGCTTTTTTTGGATAAGAGGGAGTCGGCGTGCATGGATTTAAAATCATCCACATAAACTGCTCGTGTAAAAATCTGCCCTAGAATGTCAGTTCCACTTACAACGGTCATTGAGTAAAACGATAAATAATTAACCCCCAAGATGTCACCTGCTTATTACAATTTGAATGTACAGTTTGGATTTCCACCTTGTTAAAACCTATTGATATTACTATCTATGGACTTCATAAGACTAGCAGGAACGGAGGTTAACTGCACAGAAACCATACTTTCACTTTAAAAGGCGGGCATTAAATCCATGTAGCGTGTCATATGCGTATAGAGTCGTTATTGCCCCTCCCCATGGCCCCCCATAACACTTGAATGAATGGTCAAGGTTACTGTTATAATAAAAGATCTGCAGGTGCCCCAGCCCGGTTATGTCTCTCCTCTGCAGCCATCACAGAGAATATCTCCCTTTAATTCCTCCTCTGCCCATACAGAGAATATCTCCCGTTAATTCTTCAGTAATTTTACAATATTGGCAAGCCTTCACATCGCTTTTAAAGATCCGCCAAATCTTGGATAGTTCCACACATACCAGTGATTTCAAAGTTAACCTTGTCCCTACAATCGATCCGTAGCCATCATTTTTAAAATTCCCGTCCACCGATTCCAAACTTAAAATTCTTAAAATCTCCAATTTAAAATCAAGGTTCCTAGTTTCAGCTATTGAGGCTTCCCAAACATCGAGTCCCATCCATAGCATGTGTAGATGGCCTCACGTCTGATCTTTCTCCCACGTTCGAGACGTACTGGTAGCCCCCCGCCCCCCAAACCCCCGAAGGCCCCGAGTCCTTTTTGTCGGAACAGGATTGAAGCGAGTATAATAACGGAGGATCAGGGAATATTCCGCAGATATTAGCCCCACGATCACCTCTGTGTAAACAAAGGAATAATAAGTTATATACACAAAGTCAAAGTTTTGGTAACTAAAATCCGTTTCCACAGTATGAAGCTGGTTACACGGAGATGTTTTTGCCAACCGGGCGTTCACTACTAGGCAAACGATTGGTCACGCCAACTGTTTGGTTCTTGCATTTTTGGTGCCCTAAGCAAAGTCTCCCCTGGTGGCCCCCTTCCCAAGCTAAACACCCCAACTACCTCTATGATCGTCTTTGCATTGGGATGGGATTATATTTTATTTATTATTGAATCCCAAATAGAGGCCACATATACCTAGTAGTGTTATTAATATGGGGTTCATGTAATAACATAGTGTTATAACTATGGGGTTCATGTAATAACATAGTTTTATTAATATGGGGTAATGATGTAGTTTTAGAACCAACGTGGTTTAGAACTATGCACATTGTGTACAGGGAACTCTGGGTACCACTCATGTATTATAAGGGATAATGTATCCCCTACTGTAAATTATAAGGATATTAGAAGTCACTGAGGAGTTATGTGTTTATATAAAGGTACAAGGACACAAACTGAGTTATACAGGGAACTCTGGGTACCACTCATGTATTATAAGGATAATGTATCCCCTACTGTAAATTATAAGGATATTAGAAGTCACTGAGGAGTTTCTGTGTCTATATAAGGACAAGGACACGACTGAGTATACAGTGAACTCTGGTTACCACTCTGTCATTATAAGGATAATTGTAATCCCCTACTGTAAATTATAGGATATTAGAAGTCACTGAGGAGTTCTGTTCCTTATATAAGGTACAAGGACACAGACTGAGTTATACGAGGAACTCTGGGTACACTCATGTATTATAGGGATAATGTATCCCCTACTTTAAATTCTAAGGATATTAGAAGTCACTGAGAGTTTTCGTGTCTCTATATAAAGGTCAAGGACACGACTGAGTTATACAGGAACTCTGGGTACCACTCATGTATTATAAGGATATGTATCCCCACTGTAATTATAAGGATTTAGAAGTCACTGAGGGTTTTGTGTCCTATAAAGGTACAAGGACACAGACTGAGTTATCAGGGAACCTGGGTATCCACTCATGTATTTAAGGATAATGTATCCCCTACTGTAAATTATAAGGATATTAGAAGTCACTGAGGAGTTCGTGCCTATATAAAGGTACAAGGACACAGACTGAGTTATACAGGGAACTCTGGGTACCACTCATGTATTATAGGGATATGTATCCCCTACTGTAATTATAAGGATATTAGAAGTCACTGAGAAGGGTTCTGTGTCCATATAAAGGTACATAGGTACAGCAGACTGAGTTATACAGGGAACTCTGGGTACCACTCATGTATTTAAGGATAATGTATCCCTACTGTAAATTATAAGGATATTGAAGTCACTGAGGAGTTCTGTGTCTATATAAAGGTACAAGGACACAGACGAGTTATAACTGGGGAGGACATCTCTGGGTACCACTCATGTATTATAAGGTAATGTATCCCCTACTGTAATTATAAGGATATTAAAGTCACTGAGGAGTTCTGTGTTTATATAAGGTACAAGGACACAAACTGAGTTATACAGGAACTCTGGGTACCACTCATGTATTATAAGGATAATGTATCCCCTACTGTAAATTAAGGATATTAGAAGTCACTGAGGAGTTCTGTGTCTATATAAAGGTACAGGACACAGACGAGTTCATACAGGAAACTCTGGGTACCACTCACGTATTATAAGACAAGTATCCCCTACTGTAAATATAAGATATTAGAAGTCACTGAGAGTTCTGTGTCTATATAAAGGTCAAAGGACCACAGACTGAGTTATACAAGGGAACTCTGGGTACCACTCATGTCTTATCAGGGATATGGTATCCCTACTGTAAATTAAGGCTATTAGAAGTCACTGAGGAGTTCTGTGTCTATTAAGGTACAAGTCACAGACGTTTATACAGGGAACTCTCTGGGTACCACTCATGTATTATAAGGGATATGTCTCCTCTACTGAAATATAAGATATAGAAGTCACGAGGAGTTCTGTGCTATATAAAGGTACAAGACACAGACGAGTTATACCGGAACTCTGGGTACCACTCATTTATTATAAGGGATAATGTATCCCCTACTGTAAATTATAAGGATATTGAAGTCACTGAGGAGTTCTGTGTCTATATAAGGTACAAGGACACAGACTAGTTTATACAGGAACTCTGGGTACCACTCATGTATTATAAGGGATAATGTATCCCCTACTGTCAAATTATAGATATTAGAATTCACTGAGGAGTTGTGTCCATATAAGGTACAAGGACACAGACTGAGTTATACAGGAACTCTGGGTATCCTCAGGTATTATAGGATAATGTATCCCCTACTGGTAAATTATAGATATTAGAAGTCACTGATAGTCTGTGTTCATATAAAGGTACAAGGACACAGACTGAGTTATACAGGGAACTCTGGGTACCACTCATGTATTATAAGGGAAATGTATCCCCTCTGTAAATTATAAGGATATAGAAGTCCTGAGAAGTTCTGTGTCATATAAAGTACAGGACACAGACTGAGTTATACAGGGAACTCTGGGTACCACTCATTATTATAAGGATAATGTATCTCCTACTGTAAATTATAAGGATATTAGAATCACTGAGGAGTTCTGTGTCTATAAAGGTACAAGACACAGACTGAGTATACAGGAGGGAACTCTGGGTACCACACTCATGTATTATAAGGGTAATGTATCCCCCTACTGTAAATTATAAGGATATAGAAGTCACTGAGAGTTCTGTGTTTTATATAAAGGTCCAAGACACAAACTGATTTATACAGGGAACTCTGGGTACCACTCAAGTATTATAAGGGATAATGTATCCCCTACTGTAAATTATAAGGATATTAGAAGTCACTGAGGAGTTTTCTGTGTCCTTATATAAAGGTACAAGGAACAGACTGAGTTATACAGGGAACTCTGGGTACCACTCATGTATTATAAGGGATAATGTTCCCCTACTTAGATTCTAAGGATATTAGAAGTCACTGAGGAGTTTTCGGTGTCATATAAGGTACAAGGACACAGACTGAGTTATACAGGGAACTCTGGGTACCACTCATGTATTATAAGGGAATATGTATCCCCTACTGTAAATTATAAGGATATTAGAAGTCACTGAGGAGTTGTGTCCTATAAGGTACAAGGACACAGACTGAGTTATACAGGGAACTCTGGGTATCACTCATGTATTATAAGGATAATGTATCCCCTACTGTAAATTTAAGGATTAGAAGTCACTGAGGAGTTCTGTGCCTATATAAAGGTACAAGGACACAGACTGAGTTATACAGGGAACTCTGGGTACCACCTCATGTATTATAAGGGATATGTATCCCTACTGTAAATTATAAGGATATTAGAAGTAACTGAGAAGTTCTGTGTCCATATAAAGGTACAAGGACACAGACTGAGTTATACAGGGAACTCTGGGTACCACTCATGTATTATAAGGGATAATGTATCCCTACTGTAAATTATAAGGATATTAGAAGTCACTGAGGAGTTCTGTGTCTATAAAGGTACAAGGACACAGACTGAGTTATTACTAGCAGGAGGGAACTCTGGGTACCACTCATGTATTATAAGGATAATGTATCCCCTACTGTAATTATAAGGATATTAGAAGTCACTGAGGAGTTCTGTGTTTATATAAGGTACAAGGACACAAAACTGAGTTATACAGGAACTCTGGGTACCACTCATGTATTATAAGGATAAGTGTATCCCCTACTGTAAATATAAGATATTAGAAGTCACTGAGGAGTTCTGTGTCTATATAGTACAAGGACACAAGACTGAGTTATACAGGGAACTCTGGGTACCACTCATGTATTATAAGGGACAAGGTATCCCCTACTGTAAATATAAGGATATTAGAAGTCACTGAGAGTTCTGTGTCTATATAAAGGTCAAAGGACCCAGACTGAGTTATACAGGGAACTCTGGGTACCACTCATGTTTATAGGGATAATGTATCCCTACTGTAAATTATAAGGATATTAGAAGTCACTGAGGAGTTCTGTGTCTTATATAAGGTACAAGTCACAGACGTTTATACAGGGAACTCTGGGTACCACTCATGTATTATAAGGATAATGTTCCTCTACTGAAATATAAGGATATTAGAAGTCACGGAGGAGTTCTGTGTCTATATAAAGGTACAAGGACACAGACTGAGTTATACGGGAACTCTGGGTACCACTCATGTTATTATAAGGGATAATGTATCCCCTACTGTAATTATAAGGATATTAGAAGTCACTGAGGAGTTCTGTGTCTATATAAAGGTACAAGACACAGACTGAGTTATACAGGAACTCTGGGTACCACTCATGTTTAAAGGATAATGTATCCCCTACTGTAAATTATAAGATATTAGAATCACTGAGGAGTTGTGTCCATATAAGGTACAAGACACAGACTGAGTTATACAGGAACTCTGGGTATCACTCAGGTATTATAGGATAATGTATCCCCTACTGTAAATTATAGATATTAGAAGTCACTGAAGTCTGTGTCTATATAAAGGTACAAGGACACAGACTGAGTTATACAGGGAACTCTGGGTACCACTCATGTATTATAGGTAAATGTATCCCCTACTGTAAATTATAAGGATATAGAAGTCACTGAGAAGTTCTGTGTCTATAAAGGTACAAGGACACAGACTGAGTTATACAGGGAACTCTGGGTACCACTCATGTATTATAAGGATAATGTATCTCCTACTGTAAATTATAAGGATATTAGAATCACTGAGGATTTTCTGTGTCTATATAAAGGTACAAGGACACAGACTGAGTATACAGGAGGAACTCTGGGTACCACTCATGTATTATAAGGGATAATGTATCCCCTACTGTAAATTATAAGGATATAGAAGTCACTGAGGAGTTCTTTGTTTATATAAAGGTCAAGGACACAAACTGAGTTATACAGGGAACTCTGGGTACCACTCATGTATTATAAGGATAATGTATCCCCTACTGTAATTATAAGGATATTAGAAGTCACGGAGGAGTTCTGTGTCTATATAAAGGTACAAGGACACGACTGAGTTATACAGGGAACTCTGGGTACCACTCATGTATTATAGGGAAATGTATCCCCTACTGTAAATTATAAGTGATTAAGAAGTCACTGAGGAGTTCTGTTTCTATATAAGGTACAAGGACACAGACTGAGTTATACAGAACTCTGGGTACCACTCATGTATTATAAGGGATAATGTATCCCCTACGTGTAAATTAAAGGATATTAGAAGTCACTGAGGAGTTCTGTGTCTATATAAAGGTACAAGGCCCAAGACTGAGTTATCCAGGAACTCTGGTACCACTCATGATTATAAGGATAATGATCCCTCTACTGAAATTATAAGGATATTAGAAGTCATGAGGAGTTCTGTGTCTATATAAAGGTACAAGGACACAGACTGGTTATACAGGGAACTCTGGGTACCACTCATGTATTATAGGGATAATGTATCCCCTACGGTAAATTATAAGGATATTAGAAGTCACTGAGAGTTCTGTGTCTATATAAAGGTACAAGGACACAGACTGAGTTATACAGGGAACTCTGGGTACCACTCATGTATTATAAGGGATAATGTATCCCCTACTGTAAATTATAAGGATATTAGAAGTCCCTGAGGAGTTCTGTGTCCTATAAAGTACAAGGACACAGACTGAGTTATACAGGGAACTCTGGATCGCTCATGTATTATAAGATAATTATCCCCTACTGTAAATTATAAGATATTAGAAGTCACTGAGGAGTTCTGTGTCATATAAAGTACAAGGACACAGACTGAGTTATACAGGGAACTCTGGGTACCACTCATGTATTATAAGGATAATGTATCCCCTACTGTAAATTAAAGGATATTAGAAGTCACTGAGGAGTTCTGTGTCTATATAAAGGTACAAGGACACAGACTGAGTTATACAGGGAACTCTGGGTACCACTCATGTATTATAAGGGATAATGTTCTCCTTACTGTAAATTATAAGGATATTAAGTCACTGAGAGTTCTGTGTCTATATAAGTACAAGGACACAGACTGAGTTATACAGGGACTCTGGGTTACACTCATGTATTATAAGGGATAATGTTCCCCTACTGTAAATTAAAGGATATTAGAAGTCACTGAGGAGTTGTGTCTATATAAAGTACAAGGACACAGACTGAGTTATACAGGGACTCTGGGTACCACTCATGTATTATAGGGATAATGTATCCCCTACTGTAAATTATAAGGATATTAGAATCTACTGAGGAGTTCTGTGTCTATAAAAGGTACAAGGACCCAGACTGAGTTATACAGGGAACTCTGGGTACCACTCATGTATTATAATGGATAATGTATCCCCTACTGTAAATTATAAGGATATTAGAAGGTCACTGAGGAGTTTGTGTCTATATAAAGGTACAAGGACACAGACTAGTTATACAGGGAACTCTGGGTACCACTCGTATTATAAGGATAATGTATCCCCTACTGTAAATTATAAGGATATTAGAAGTCACTGAGGAGTTTCGTGTCCATATAAAGGTACAAGGACACAGACTGAGTTATACAGGAACTCTGGGTACCACTCATGTATTATAAGGATAATGTATCCCGTACTGTAAATTATAAGGATATTAGAAGTCACTGAGGGTTCTGTGTCCAATAAAGGTACAAGGGCACAGACTGAGTTATACAGGGAACTCTGGGTACCACTCATGTATTATAGGGATAATGTATCCCCTACTGTAAATTATAAGGATATAGAAGTCACTGGGAGTTCTGTGTCTATATAAAGGTACAAGGACACAGACTGAGTTATACAGGGAACTCTGGGTACCACTCATGTATTATAGGGATAATGTATCCCTACTGTAGATATAAGGATATTAGAAGTCACTGAGGAGTTCTGTGTTCACTATAAGGTACAAAGACACAGACTGAGTTATACAGGGAACCTGGGTACCACTCATGTATTATAGGGATATGTATCCCTACTGTAAATTATAAGGATATTATAAGTCACAGAGGAGTTCCGTGACCATTTAAAAGCACGAGGCCGCAGGCCGAGTGCTTTTATACAGGGCATGGAACTCTGAGGTGTCTTTTAATATCCTTATAATTTACAGTAGGGGGTACATTATTCATTATAATCTACCCCTTTTAAATGCAGTTACCTGATGAGACACACAGACACCTCTTAATGCACCTCCCCGAAAATCCTCTCTCCCTATCCTCACCCCCCCCCCTTTCTTAATACAGGTAAAAAAAAGTCCTCTCCTCCAAACCCCCCCCCTTTCCACCTTACCCTGACATCGGATGCCTCACTCCTGCTATTCAAACTGCCCTGCATGCGGAAGGAGAAAAGTTCTGTCTCCCGCTCCTCCCCCCCCCCATCTTACCCGGATAGTGGATGCAGCCTCGCTCCTGGTCTTCAGCCCTGCACGCGGAAGGAGCAACACGTAACGCAGGAACGAGGAAGGTGCGTAACGTTCAATAGCGGCTATCTCGGGGCCAGGAGGTGAAGAAACTTCATAGGAGGATGACTTCCGTGTTATAATCGGCGCGCTACTACGTAGTAGCGCGCCGATTATAATGATATTATCAGACTGTTCCGCCCATTAGCGGCCATAGCAGGGGTAGATTATATTATATAATTATATTATATAACATCAATGGGAACTTGTCCGCACTCCGTTCCAGATTTAAACGCCGGGTGCTGCCGATGATGAATAGTTATAAACAGAGAAGCAAGTGGAGCACTCCTGGGTCTTATTTAAGATTTATTATAATGAATAGTGTAGGCAGATGACCTACGCGTTTCAGCCCATATCCACAGGGCCGTCCTCAGGGTTGCCCTACACTATTCATTATAATAAATCTTAAATAAGACCCAGGAGTGCTCCACTTGCTTCTCTCTCTCTATATATATATATTTCTGAATATACTGAACCTTTCCAGCCATAACTTCCCACACATTTTACCTAGAGATGTCAGGGTTCATTATGAAGATAGGACGGAAGGCTTTTTATATAAATGGTTTGAGGACATTGAAGACCAGTTACCCTTTAATGCAAACGATTCCTAGTTTTGCAGCAGACTGCTCTGGTCTGGTGATTACAGGGTATTTGGGGTAAACCTCCCACGGTTATTTATTTCCCTGATCTGCATTATTAGAAATGACCACATGGGGCAGTGTTGTATTTTCAGGGAAGCCAAGACGTTTCTGCACCTTCTGCTGAGATTCATTCTTTCTGCACCACAAAACCCAATGGGAACAGACACACACGGGCTAGAACCAGGAGTGTAAAATACGAGATAAAAGACAAAGGGCCATAGTTATAAAAGAGCGGTGTCGCTTTTTAGCAATACCGTGCCTTTAACGATCGCGATATTACATTTATGGGCACTATCCTACACTCGCCATAGAACACCATTACGGCAGTTTACTACTGCGTGGTATTCTACGATAGAGCGGTTGTACATTTACAATATTTGGCCCAAGGGTCATATTTATATCGGTTATTAGAAATATCACCAGTCTATACCGGCTGTGCTGTACGGATCGTTTACAGCCGCGGTCACGACATTCTAACCGCACGTAAAATCCCACCGCGGTCAGTAAAAAATACCGCGCAGTGTAAGATGCCGATAATGATCTGTATTTTATAATGTTGGTAAAAGCACGAGTGGCAGTTGTTATAAACATCCCGTCCATTGGCTTATAACGCCTGCTTTACGGCTAGCACATCTATAGGAAACCTAAACAAGCCACATATCTGTAAATGATCGATATCCAGTGTCAAGTACTCCAGCCACAGCAGAAATGAATCCAGTAGTTGGAACAATGTGATGAATTAAAGTTCTAGGGGGAGGTCTGTGCGTCTTGGATCTGATTGTGCTACTACACAATAACACAGAAGTCAAAGGTCCCTTTTTATTGGATAAAAACCAGGATTTAAAATCATCCACATAAACTGCTCAGTGTAAAATCTGCCCTAGAAATGTCAGTTCCACTTACAACGGTCATTTGAGTAAAACGATAAAATAAATTAACCCCAAGATGTCACCTGCTTATTACAATTGGAATGTACAGTTGGATTTCCACCTTGTTAAAACCTATTGATATTACATATCTATTGGACTTCATAAGACTATCAGACAGGAGTTACTGCACAGAAAACCAATACTTTCACTTTAAAAGGCGGGCATTAAATCCATGTAGGCGTGTCATATGCGTATAGAGCGTTATGGCCCCTCCCCATGGCCACCAATACACTTGAATGAATGGTCAAGGTTACTGTGTAGAATAAAGATCTGCAGGTGCCACCAGCCTGTTAATGTCTCTCCTCTGCAGCCAGCACAGAGAATATCTCCCGTTAATTCCTCCTCTGCAGCCAGCACAGAGAATATCTCCCGTTAATTCTTCAGTAATTATAACAATATTGCAGCCTTCACATCTGATTTTAAGATCCTCCAAAATCTGGATAGTTCCACATACCAGTGATTTCAAAGTTAACCTTGTCCCTACAATCGATCCGTAGCCATAATTTAAAATTCCGTCACCGATCTCAAACTTAAAATTCTTAAAATCTCCAATTTAAAATCAATGTTCCTAGTTCACTATTGAGGCTTCCCAAGACATGGCTTCCGTCCATAGCATTGTGTAGATGGCTCACGTCTGATCTTCTCCCACGTTCGAGACGTACTGGTAACCGGAAGGCCGAGTCTTTTGTCGGAACAGGATTGAAGCGAGTAGAATAACGAGGATCAGGAGAATGATTCCGCAGATAATTAGCCCCACGATCACCTCTGTGTAAACAAAGGGAAATAATAAAGTTATATAACACAAAGTCAAAGTTTTGGTTACTAAAAATCCAGTTTCCAACATGTATTAAGGCTGGGTACACGGAGATGTTTTGTCCCAACCGGGCGTTCACTACTAGCAAACGATTGGTCACGCCAACTGTTGCAGACAGTTCATGCAACCAATCCTGTGGTTCCCTATCGGCCATGATTTAACCACATGGCCGATTCCCCACTCGTCTGATCTGGAAGAACAGGCAATCGACATCAGTCGTGGCATAAAAACAACACAATGGGGCCGAAAATCTACCCGTGTCTCTGGCATCACCCCTCACACACATGCTTAATAAAATGGCATTGGTTCTCCCACACCATGGGAGGTCTCCACCCATCCCTCTCCATTAAACAGAACAGGATGCTTGGCTACTGCAGAGTGACCTGTCTGTACGGAAATTATAGATTAAGATCAGGACTGGTTCTGGCCATTTTGGTGCCCTAAGCAAATCTCCCCTGGTGCCCCCTTCCCAAGCTAAACTACCCCCAACTACCTCTATGATTCGTCTTTGCATTGGATTGGATTATATTTTATTTATTATTGAATACACAAATAGAGGCCACATATACCTAGATTGGTAATGGCTTGTTGCAGTACGGCTGGTAAGAGATCCCAGTCTTTAATAAGAGTAAAACTTTAAATTTACTTTGAAACGGTCCTGATTAAGATCAATGGACCCACCACGTATGGACTATTCCTAACAATCTTTATCCATACATAAGAAAGTACTTGTCTCTGCAACCTTCTCATTATGGAAGACACGACTGGGGTCTTAGTTCACTTTACCCATTTCCGTCTGTCAGTTGGTTATCACATTTTCTGCACGTGTGACCTCGAAGTCTTTCAGAGATTCTCACAAATATGAACAGGTACAAAATGTTCACAGCTTCTCCCAACCCTTCTCAAAGTCTCCCAAATCATATTCACTGCTCTCCGATGACTGTCTGGGTGCTGGGCATACAAATACAGCATTGTGCAAAACGGGCTTCCCATCTGTGACCACCAAGATGAGGCAACACTAGAATGCACCAGTGACATCACAGATTTCCAGTAACCTGAAATATTCTATAAATGATTTTTACAGATGACAGGCAAATGGTTTTACCGACCGACTATAGGATCGGTTGAGCTGCTTTCGTACTTTGTTCTCTTTTAAGTACCCAGATAAGATTAGCAGACGTAGGCGACATATAAAGTTTTCCTTTAAAGGACCAGTCCACCAAAAATGTGCTCAGAAACCACAGCAAATGAGCTTTGCTCCTACTCTCCCTGCTTGACTTCAAAGAAACATAAGCAAACAGGTCAGATTCTAGTAGCACTCGTGAAATTCATTCTATATTAATATATTAGTGTTGGCAAAACGGGAGGTAGGAAAACAAGTTTCTACCTCCCCCATAATTATAAGTTATTTTGTGAAAGCCTTTAAACTCTAGGTTAGTTTCAGTTTAGTGGCGTTTTAACAGTACAGACATATGGTTGGGCAGAATCCAAGGGAGACAGTCATCAAAATATGGGCCGTTAATTGCACCTACCCACCACCTACACCCTTCCCTCAACATGCAGTAATGAAAAAAAAAAAAGATTTGCACCTTCCTGGTGCACGGATAGAATCTTACCGGTATCCCCAATTTTACTAGGAAGTTGACATTCTTTTTCCCAGTCCTGAGGGATAATTGGCTGAAGCAAATGCCGGAAATCATTTAAAGGGCAAGAATGGTTGCAGCCTGGTAGGGTCAGTGGGTAAGGCTTCTTCCCGCTTTCATTTCTAAAATACATCTCCACTGTGAAAATCCTAGTGTACAAAACACAGCGTGAGTAGTGGGATGGAGGAACATGTAAGGTATTGGGATATTTACACAGTGTATGGGCTGAAAATGAGTCGGGATGGCCGAAGATTTCCAGAAGTCAGTATAGGTTTCTTTTTACGTCCCGACTGACTCCTAAAATGACAGATTAGTCTATGTACATGGCAAAGGAATCTGTATACCGTATATACTCGAGTATAAACCGAGGTACCCAATTTCACCTAAAAAAATCTAATAAAAGTTGTTGACTCGAGTATAAACCGAGGGTAGAAACTTGGCATTCAAGATGTTTGGAAACTACAACTCCCAGCTAATAAAGCATGCTGGGAGTTGTAGTTTCCAAACATCTTGAATGCCACCCTCACCCTCCCACCCAGTTCAGTTTGTACCTGTCGGCTCTCCTCCATCCAGTAACTTGGGGCCAGCATTGAAGATCAGCATTCCGGCATCCGCGATCAGGTAAGCATTCCGGCGTCCTCTCCATTCCGGCATCCGCGCTCATTCCCAGTACCGGCGCGCCGGCTAATTGGTGCCGGGCAGTGACATCGGCCGGCGCGCCAGTACAGGGAATGATCGTGCGGCTGCCGGAGTGCTAAAGTAAGTAGTGACTCGAGTATAAACCGAGTCCAAGTTTTCAGGCTGATTTTACAGCCTGAAAAACTGTTTATACTCTAGTATATACGGTATGTGATGGTAGTCACATGTTTATGGGGGACTTTATCAATGGTAACAGTAGAATGTACAAGATCACCAGCTTACCCAGAATCCTCTTCATGCAGCTCAAAAATATGACAGGAAGCGTAAGGAGTCTGCTTCCCATTGTAAACATCGAGAGCCATCTGCAGGGCTCCTAAGGTGGTGTCATGCTGTAGAGAAGATGCATTGCATTATGTAGTACATTCGTCTAAAGACTGAAAGACTTTGTATCACCTGTGTTAGTCACTGACATACGGGGTTGAATGACGTAGCCAGACTCCTCCTACAAACTGTAAAAGTGAGATTGGATACATATATACTACACCAGCAGATGATAAGGAGCTGCAGGGAGACCAGGTGCTTTATTTACTACAAAATTTATAAAAAACTCTTTGGGAGCACGGCAGAGAAAAGTATAAACACACGGATAAGAAAATGACGGGTTGATAATCTGCTTGACGTTATCGATACCCACCGATGAGTAGGCAATAAGTTTGAGGCCATTTGTAGCGTTCTGCGATGCCAACGTCATATTCTTCAAAATCTGATCCACCAAGACACCTGTCAAGAAAACCAGCATTGCTTTCAGCCATTATTCTAGAAGGATCCTTAGGAAATGCTTGGAACTTTGTTTAAAGGACTAGTTCACCCACCCCCCTGTAACCGGGCTTTCTTCACACGCTGACTGATGCCAAATAGGAACCTGAAGCTAAAATCTTTTAACCCACGGAGTCTGGTCAACACCTCGGGACTTGCCCAGGACGGGAGGCTGAAGTTGTGTTTTTGCTGGAGAAAAATGTGGAAAGTATGTCAGTAGGAAGGAATAAAGTAACATTAACCATACAAAGCACCAACAGCCGTCACTGCAAACGGAATTTACCAAATGATCCCTGTACAGTAGCCGAGCAGCCCGTACTACACAACGGGTAGGAGAGTAGTGTCAGCACTGTTGGGGCCAACCAGGACAAGTTTAGTGGCCCACCTAACATCTTACTGTCCCTTTGGCTCTGTATTTAAATGTTAGTGCTTTTCTCTGTGTGAATGGGCTGTGGGCCCACCTGGGGATTCCCCCGTAACCCTGTGGACCAGTCCGACACTGGGAGAGAGGTCAGGTGACCCACCACAGCGCAAAAGAACCATGGCAGTCACTTACCGTAGAACGAGGAAGTGAAAGTAATTAAAGGGCATGTGCACTGTAAAAACAACTTTATCTTACTGGATAGCTGTGGCTTTAAATATAAAGGTGGTGTTTTTTTTGTCCTATTACCCCCCCATACCGACCTCCAGTGCTTGAATGTTGCCGGCTTTCTCCTCCACCCTAATCACATTTATAGGACCGCCCCCACGTCAATCTCCAACATGCGGCAGTTTGAAGAGCGTGTGTGTAACGTCAGCGCGCGGATTTTACAATGTACACACCCTTTAAAGGGATTAGTGAGGAAACTCTGACCAGGGATAGGTGGAAACATAAGAATGGGTTAGAATTTACCTCCGCCTTTCTTCTACTGACCTCACAATACAGGACATCATACAAGCCCCACACTGTTTCCAAAGAGAAGTCGGGTAGCCCAGCATGGCTAGCCATCATTTGGAGAAATTCCTATGAGGGTAGAAATCACATATAACAGGTAACCAAGTGGTATCGCGGTCTACAAGTAAAAGGCCATTTTCCCTTCCATGCTGCTCACCAAGTTGTCTCTGTTGGTTTCGATGTATTCATCTGAATGACGAGTCTCTTCCTGTAACTCTAAATACATCGGGCAAGGAGATAACGGGAACTTAAGAAGCTGAAAAGAATATTCAGGGACAAGTGTCAAGAGGACAGTGAACACCAGACACCTACCCAGACACTAAACACTCACCTGGTCCTTAGACACCGGTACAGTGTGCACTGGGATTGGCTGCCAGGGGATGTTTGGATTAAAAATCTGGGCGCCCTCTGGGGGATACAGGCCTGCCAAATTGGCTTGTGCACTCATTAAAGTGCGATCCACGTCTGTGCTCCGTACAAAGACCTAACACAACGAGTAGGACAGGTTAGTGGTAGTTCCAGTAATTAATTCTCATTACACGAATAACTGGGCACATGTCAGTTACCTGCCCCCAATCCCAACGGATTTATTTAGCACATTATTAAAGGGCACGTCCACCACACAAAGGAAAATGTCATATGTTAGAGAGAAGCCTCCTGAACTGCAGTAATAAAACCCCTGAAAACATCCCCACTATCCTGATAATCATCCCCTACCTCCTTTCTGAGCTGTCAATCACACTAAGGCACTGCAGGTCATTCTTGGGGGGCAATGGACCTAATCTCCCTCCACGCTGCGTGTGCTGGTCGCTGTGATTTAGGAAAGGGAAGGTTAGGGGTGATGAGGGAGCTTTTCATGCTAGGCTAGTTCCCCTTTGTTTTTGGGGTCTATCTGTGGATCACCAGAGGGAGATTTTGTAGGAGAATGTTACAAAGCAGAAAGGAAGAATCCACATCTCACCTCGTGTCTGTTATAGGACTGGCTGAGGAATCCTTTGTAGCGACTTCGAAGCTCTTGTCCAAATTCCCAGTGCTGCTGCATCCCAACCTGAGCAGAAACTAAACTTCATGATATAGGAAAAGTCAAATGGTTCTTATGCACTAAATCCTGCTGCTGGTTAAAGCAAACGGTGAACTTTAAATGGCTGCGCTCCTGTTGGCGTCACTTGGGATACATCTTGCCGGATTAATGAAGGACGCCACATGCTAAATTGTCCTACAAAACTTTTGTATGTACAAGATGAAAAGGCGAAACGTTTGTCTTTGCTATTCATCCGCAACAACCAATCGGAAGTTCTCTAACCGCAGTGGACCAGTAGAAAGCCAACCTCTGATTGCTCATTGCAGATTAATAGCAAAGACATTGCTGCACCTCTTAGCTGGGACAGTGGTACACATAGGCAGGTCACTTTGCACGATTCTGTTAAAGATGGGGAGGGTTGTAGAAACCGTAGTGGCCGGTCTGTAGGTTTAATTGTTTCTATGGTGGAAAAAAGGTACCAGAGGTGGCCGCGCGCCTCTCACGTTACTATAGATTGTACTCGTACTGGTGTCAATTGTCCCTTAACCCATTTAATAGGAACGTCTCGGGGGAGGGGGATTTCTCCAGCCATGGGCCAATGGAGTTTAGTTGATGGATATCAGCTCCCTTTGCTTTAATATAGGGACCAATAGTGTTCGCTCCTCCCTATACAGATTACAGACACCAATAGAAACGGTGGGGTAATCCGATTGGCTATCTGTAAATGACAGTAAATTCCTTTATAGGTACGAAGCAGAGATCAGTATGAGAAAAAAAACACATTTAGAAAAGGGAAACTCATCCTCGCTTAAAGGATAAGTGCACTGTAAAATGAAGTTATGGTCCATTGGAAGCTGCGGCTTTAAAAATACACTTGCCATATTTTGTTTTCCCCTAAGCCCCTCCAGAGCCGACCTTTGTAGATTCAACGTTGCTGCCATCTTGTTTCTATTCAGTTGAATAGTTATCTCCGCCCCTCCGAGATTTCCCCCTTGCTCCTGATTTGTTAGCCTCGATTCTGGTAGCTCCGAGAGCGCACATAACGCCAAGGCGCACACAACGTGATGTCCGTGCGTGCACGGTGAGATGACGTCATGTATGCACACGTCCGTGAACGCAGGAGCAAGGGGGAAATCTCAGAGGGGCGGAGATATTCAACTGAATAGAAACAAGATGGCAGCAACTTTAAAACTGCTAAGGTCGGCTCTGGAGAGGCTTAGGGGAAAACAAAATATGGCAAAAGTATTTTTAAAGCTGCAGCTTCCAATTGAACACTTAAAGGGCATGTCCACCCCTTTAATTTTTTCTGTAGTGTAGGGCTCCCTCCCCCACCCCCAACGCTATAGTAATTTGTCTAAGAACTCCCCCGATCATTACTTCCCCCCGATCATACACTGCCTCTCTCCTCCGACATTCAGTCACGACCCTCTGCTTGTATTAAACTGCAAGCAGGGGGCCGGACCGGCAGCCGCGTCTGTGAGTGGCTGAGAGGCAGCCAATCATGGACGCAGCTTCCGGCTGTACAGAACGCCGGGGGAAACAGGCAAATTAAGTGTAGATCGGGGGAGTATTTAGACAAATTACTATAGCGGTTGGGGAGGGAGCCCTACACTACAGAAAAGGGGTTTGGAGATAGGGGGAGGGGCAGAGAAACGGGAGGGAGAGGGAGGGCTGCACTGAGCATGTGCAAATTCTCCCGGAGGAGAGACAGGAGGCAGAGTCCTATATGGACTCGGCCAGGCTCCTGGTGGTGAGTTTTCTGGACTTTGGAGGGACATTCCAGGAGAATCATTTGGAGCAGGGGCCAGTGGGGCCAGTAGTGGGTTAAATGAAAGTTTTGGGGGCGGACATGCCCTTTAACTTTATTTTACAGTGTACTTATCCTTTAAAAGAAAAAATCTAACAAAATTCGAAATCCCCCCATCCTGCATTGCTGCCTCGATCTCTGTACATTCCAATCTAAAGTCCCTCAATGTTTCCATCCAAGCTGGTGAGAGCCATCTGCATTGCCCTCCCTTTCACTGGGCTGGTCTGTGCCAACACCCACATTACCTGCAGGAAGAGGGGATGTCGCTTCTGCAGGTAGGAAACTTCAAGGGACTTCTAAAAGATTAACTGATACAGAGATTAAAGTGGTGACCCAATGGTTCTGGATTTCGTTTACCTCTAATAAGATCGATTGTTTCTGGGGATTCAGAATAAACCTCACATGGAAAGTAAAAATGGTTCCTGTTCATACCTGTGTGAGCTGCCCGAAACCTTGAGGCCAGTCACTCTCTTTATGGATATCCGTGGGAAACCCTTTCACTGGGGACCGATCGCCATGTCGATACACCTGGTGCAAATAAAAGAGAAATGTATAGCGTGAGATCGGGTTATATTTAAAGGGGAACTAACCCCTCCCCCCTATGTTTTAATCCAGAGTGAGGACCTAAATCACTAGCTAGGGGGTGGACTTCATGAACCTGATGAAGGGGGGGGGAGCAGGAGTTGTGAATTTTAGGTCCTCATCCTGCTTACAGAAAAGGGTTAGAAGGTGGTTTGTGTCATTAGTTACCATTTAAAGGATGACATCATCCTGACATCATAAAGGTACACGGTAAAATCTCTCAGTGTAGAGGTCCCTGCAAGTGACTGCCCTCTCTCAAAGCTCGATGATCTCAGACAAGCTCAGTGACTCCCCCAGGAAGAGGAAAATGTAGAAGAGATTAAAGGCCATCTTCTATACTGAAAAAAGTGTTATTTTACAGATTATCTCCACCCCCCAAAACCAACATTTCTGATAAGATAGAAATCCCCTTTAACCAGGACCTCGCTAGGTTTAAAACATCGAAATTGGCCCCTAAATGTACTTACCAGACTTCGTTCCCTTATTCCCGGACCCTTCTGCTGCTTCCGTGGACGGAACAGCAAAAGGGGCCGGACCAGCAGCCACGTCTGTGATTGGCTGATATTCCGCTAATCCCCGACGCGGCTGCTGATTTCTGGGTTTTAAACAGTGCACCATTCTTTCTTGGTCTGTCCTGTTTCTTTAGATATCTGACCTGAACTTACATTTCATCTATCGATTCAGTGCCATATTAATCACAAAATATGCTGCGAGCAGTGACACAGACTAATAAATATATTTATTAAAAAGTGACCTAATTCCTTCCAAGGGTGGATACGTCCTGGTGCAGACACTATTGCTTGTGGAGCCGTGTTTAAGAAGAAGGAGGAATACCTACAGACATTTCAAGGTTCTAAAGCCGTTCTAGACAAACAGCTAGTAGACATGGGTCAACATCCAGCCCGAGCACGATATATTGGTGGGATCACCAAATGAACCGGAGTTATATTCAAAGTGACCAGATATTTGTGACAAAGTTTTCAGCAAAATCGGTTGATTTGGATGAACCAGTTCTAATCAATTGTTTGGTCATCAATAGGAAATACAATCAGATGGGACAAAGGGACAGTATTGTTGTCCTTTACTGATCCACACAGTACTACGGGGAAGGGGAGTGATCAGGATACCCCCAAAGTTTAAATAACTGTGGCATGTAAAGTGCACTTGGGCAAGGAAGAATATTAATAATAAAAGAAGCTATACATGCCATTGAAATGCGTGGGCACTATATAAAGAATGCAGCTGGTGTGCGTAAATTGGCTTGGCAGAGGTCCCAGGACAAAATAATTTTTATTACATAGCGAGGTGTAAAGTTGCCACGGGGACCAGCAGCGTCTAATTGTATCCTTGGGAAATATGTTAATTTTACACATAGGTTATTAACAATATCAACTTGTACAGATACTATAATAAAACAAGAGGACTTCGGAATGTGCATTGTTTATGGGTTTTCCATGTTTGAACTTTATTTTATGTTCCTGGTCTAACAGAGAAGCTATAAGGAAGAAAGAACTGGGGATTGTGAAAATGTGAAAGGTTTCGACAAGGAACAAACTGTCAGAACTGCTAAATTTTAGGTTTCGACTATTGAAATGATGAAAATTCAATGGGAGTTGAATGTAATTTTGTTTGGGTTGAAACTCTAAGATACACACATACTGCTAGAAACATTCACATATGGGCCCCGACTTTTAACGGAGAACGCTGTAAATGTCAAACTCAAGTCATCATACTTCCAAACTGTAAACGTAATTAGAAACGGTAATTATATTAATTGTATTTAAATGTTCCGTTATAGCAGAGCTTCCAGACACAAGATTCCTCCAATCAGAGCACACGTCTCTTAGGACACAATTACCGTATATACTCGAGTATAAGTCGAGGTTTTTAGGATTTGTCTATTACTGTATGGGATTAATGTGTGGGAATTCTGCTGTCCATTTAAAAGGCAACTAAAGCCTCAAAACAATACAGAATCAGAAGGCAGTAGTGGTCATAATTTCTACCCTCGACTTATATTCGAGTCAGTCATGTTTTTCTCATTTTCTAGGTAAAAATAGGTACCTCGACTTATACTCGGCTCGACTTATATTCGAGTATATACGGTAGATTATTAAGCTTTTATGAGAATGATGAAATGTATTTAAATTATCAGCGAACACCAAACAAAATGTTAAAGGACCATTATACTGCAGAAAACATTTTTGCAATTTTAGAATTCTGGAGGAGTCATTACTCCGACTTTAACTTGTGGATTGAAGCTGCGGAAGAAAGGTTATACAACCGAATGGCAAAAAAATACGGTAACTAAATAACCAACTTTAAAAAAAATTCACGTTAAAAATACGAGGATACAATGAGGATACAACGAGGATATTGCCTGCTATATCTTTGACCTTGCTTGTGGCTACCTGAAATTGGCACG
The DNA here is from genome assembly GCA_019447015.1 of Hymenochirus boettgeri. NCBI lineage: Eukaryota > Metazoa > Chordata > Amphibia > Anura > Pipidae > Hymenochirus > Hymenochirus boettgeri. The sequence continues at coordinate 414,612 of JAACNH010000063.1, forward strand.
TTTGTGTGGGCTCCTGCTTATTGTAACACTTCCATGTGAGTCATATATGTTTATTTGCTACCACCCTCAAACGACAGTAGCGTGTAGCTCAATAGCGCGTGACTGCTCAAGTTCTCATTTATGAACATACCATGTAACTGCAATCCCCCGTCATGACATTTATTATGCGAGTCTACTGAATGGAATGTTTCTAGACTTTAAGGCACCAGAGACCCCCTATAATTTAGTATGGCACGCAAAGGTGGGGATGGCATAGAAGAGGTGGACTGGGAGGGCTGACTGAAACAGAGGCTGGTGAACTGGAGGGCTGAAATAAATACAAACATCCCACCCTGCCGAATCTGGCTTCCGGGCAGGGTGGGGAGAAGAGGGCGGAGCGGACACAGCAAACCAGTAACAAGATGTCAGCAACTTCCTAGGCACAAAGGTAGGCTCTGGAGGGGCATAGGTAAAAAAATAACTAAATATGGCAATAGTATTTTTAAAGCTGCAGCTTCCAAATGAACATAACTTAATTTTACACTGCACTTATCCTCCACAATTCAATATATATTTATTACCACAACAATATGTGTGTATGTGTGAGTAGTGTTACAGGAAGCTATTTTAATCACCAGACTAACCCTGTTGTTTTTGACCTGCTTCCTTCCCTGTGCTTACCCCTGATGCTCTCTGCTTCCACCGATGCTGATAAACCTTTCTTTACTCAGAGCTATAAGAAAGCTATAGATGAGGTTAGTGATGATGTTTTCCTAGTGTGCAATGTTTTTAAGACTTTCTCCTTGGCATTTTAATATTGCATTGCCATATCTACCTGTTAGAAGGTAGGTCAGGGATATCAAACCTTCAGGCTTTTAGCAGCTGAAAACTGCAGCCCCAGCTAGGTTGGCTATGAATTCACAATCTTAAACCTCACAAGAGCTGATAGGCCACTAGTTTGACATCCCTGGTGTAAAGTGTGAATCAGAAGAAGAAAACACAATTATAAATAACTGCAGTACAAGTATATTCAGCACAGTGTCAAAGAATGACAGCCTTATTGTAGCTATAGACAGATTAAAAAGAAATAATTATCAGCACAGTATGTATGAGTATTTTATTTCCTGTATGATACAGCAATATAACACTGCTGTCATATAATGCTATTTCCCATTTTAAAGCCTTTTTTATGGGGTTATTTACACCATTCACCTGCACTATTTTAAGGGTGTAATTGCTGTATTATCTGTGTTCACAACAACATGACTTGTTTAAATATTGTTTGGTGGTCATTATGCCATGTACATTTAAACAAAAATCTGTCCTTTTGTCCCTTCATCATTATCATGCTGCATTCAAATCTTGCGTAAGAAATCTCTCCAGGAAGAAAAATATCATTTTCCCTTTTTATTTTTTTGCAACTTCTGTTTTTATTGATGCAAATAATTACATAGCATAGTAGTCACATTGAAATATCCAGCCCCCAGCTATAAAAACACTTTGAGTGGGAGTCTATTTGGATGGGGGTCCAGTCCCTGGGAAAATGTTCCATTGTTATGATTACCATTATTTTTCTTATCTCCATCAAACAATGTTATGCTTAATTAGTATTTCAACACCTGGCTGAGCATCTCTACTGACAAATTGGAAGCAGGAAGTGTCCTCACATCTCTCTGTACTGACCAAACAGAGCAAGCAGCATGCATAAAGGGATCTAACAAACATTTTGTATAAAATTGTTGCAGATCATCTGTCTGTGTGTTGGTTCCCCTTATATTAGACAACACATTTTAACTCTAAATTGCATTCTTATATAGCTCCTTTATAGGTCCAGTTTGGGCAAGCATGCTTTAAACTTTTCAGTATCCATCATGAATAGTAACCATTGAGCTCATTTGGTTCTAATGTGAGTTATTAAGACCCAGTGGTATTAGGTGGACACACCTCCTGTTTTCCGAAATTGAGGAAGAGCTGTATTTACCATGGTCAAAGTCCTTTTTTGCATTAATCTATACAGGAGATCCAGGTAGCACAAATAGTAGAATAATTTGAAGGTCAACATTCCAGAATCATTATATACTTCTATATCTTTGAATTGTCCCTTTATATTGGCACAGCTTTTCCCCTGGTCAAGAAAGTATATGCTTTAAAGCAAGAAAATTTGTCTTGCTTTTCAAATAAAAATAGTGTTTTTGCTATGATAAAAAGCATCACTTTATAACATCAAAAATTGCCACTTTTCCTTTTAGTGCACTTACTGCTATTCTGAGCTTTGTCTCTCAGACCTTATTACCAATTGACGCTCTTGCTTAGAGGATACAGGTGGAAATGTTGCAGATTTGTATTTTCTGATTGTGGTGGTGGTGGTAGAAATGGATTATACCTTTCTGTTGGTCAGTTTGCTTAAACGATAAGTCTATAGTCAAAGTTCTTTCCTAACCATCCGTTGAACCCATCTTGTTTGGGTGAAACTTTAGTTGGCACAAGGTTCTTTCTTTTAGCCAGCAAGTCATTTATATTAAAAGATTTCTGCAAGCATATCATGTCCAACATAAATTGCGAACATAGGACAATTTTTCTTCTGGGCAAGCAACACATATCTGTAGTCTCCAAAACATATCGGTTGTCAATTTTGGTACATGAATGACTGGCTTTATTTTTTAATTAGTGTATTTACATATCGCATTTTATAAATTCTTTCTCTATGGGGAGGCACTGGTATTTAAGGGCTGACCGGTATTGTTTTAGGCAACAGTTGCTAAATGTATTGCATAAAAAAATGATTGTAGATAAAACAAAAAATTATTTTGGGGTATCCAGTTAGATTAATAAGGGGCTGGTAGGAAGAGCATTCATTATACCTGCTTCATAGCTTATTTATTTAAGTGGATCAATTTTAGGGGCACGTAAAGTGGTGGGGCAATAGTTTCAAACATACATTGTCTTATGGTTTATGGCTAACTTTAAATACCTCTTTAGTTTTTCTAGAAAAAATAAACATAAAGAAGAATAACATTTAATAAATTCAATAGATAGTGAGTACTATGTAGTACATGTATTTAATATTTAAAGAAAACACATTTTAATATATCAAAGAAAACATGCAGCACATTTTACTAATCCTTTTTTAAACAACCATCCAATTTTGCCTATTCCAATCAGACAGGAAACATGCAGCTGTTTGTGAACGTATATGTACAACACAGTGGCCATTCAAACCCAGTGTCGGACTGGAATGTTTAGACTTACCAGAAAAACTTGGCCCAGAGGCAAACTCAACACTACCTACTCCTTTCATCACTGGTTTTTCTATCCAGCTCTAATATCCAGACTTCTCTTTGCTGCTTTACTATATTGTAAAGTCCCTTCTATTATTAGATTTTATCATTTTCTGTGCCTTAACAGGTGAATCTAGTCCCACTGATATCTGAATGTCCCAGGGGTTCCCTGGAGTCCTCATAGCCCAGTCCGACACTGATCAAGCCTGTTTCATATAGTGATGTGTCCTTTTCATTTCCAAATATACAACCACTAAGCACAATGACATTTTCCTGTGCTTGCATAACACCATTCATCAGATATTTTGTGAAAACAGAAAGTAAAAAAAAAGATAGAAAACTTCAGCAAAAATCCCTAGGTTTCTTTTTATCTTGATCTCCCCTTGATACTTCTCCGCAGGCTGTTATCTCACAGGCACTGCCTGCGGATGATGGAAAGATCATGCCGCGGCGAATGAAATCTAAAAACAAAGCGGTAAGAAAACCTGCTTCTTGCGTAATTTTTTAAAACTAAACTTGTTTTTGCTAAGTGAGAAAAGTATTGTTTTTTTATCATAGTCTGTAATGATATAACGGCATCTTTTAAATGAATCCATCTTCACTGTTTTGAGGTGGCTCATTTAGGGCTTGTCTCCATTTGGTGCACAATATTTGTGTTTGAAATAGCCGTGTGTGTGTGACTATGTTAGAGAAGACGATGGGGACCATGGCTACTTTGTCCGTTGAACATACAAAATATTGTACATTTAATGCTTCAAAAAACCAACCATTTAATGCTTCAAAAAAACCAACACCAACCAATTGTAGACAAGCCTTTTGTTATGGGATGCAAAGTCTAAAACCAGCATCTTTATACATATGGAGTATAAAGTTACCTCACAATTCATAGGTAAAAGATAGGTTCGTATATTACAGATTTGAAGGTGTAGCAGAAGGAAAATTCAGATTGGAAGCTGTCTGTCATCAGCTAGAAAACTCATACACACATTCCCGATACAATATCCCTATACTCTGAATTGGGAAATTATTATTAAGGTGGGCACTCAAAGCAATGGACTCTATAGGCTCCCTATACAAAATTATAGGGACCTATAGAAGCTTTGTTCACCCCTGACTGATTGGATCAGATTATATTTTAACATACACATAAAAAGACCATCTTAGATAAGCTCACCAGTAGCAAAAGGGATGAGCAATTCAACTAATCATTGGAATAAGATTAAAATGAGACATAACTAAAACTGTGATCCACTTCTCATTTTTTTTTTAAATTTTCTAAAAGTTTTTTTTTCTTTTTTTACAAGTATATACTGTACATTGGTCTTTTAGTAGATACTGTATTAAATACAATATAAAATACAACTTTCATTCTGGCTTTATTCAGGATAAACCAACCTTAAATCAGCGAATTGATAAGAAAGCTGACCCTATAGGAATTTAAAATATAGCTGACCATATAGGAAACTAGATATCACTGTACCATTGAACTTTAGTGTGTAGAAATGATGTATGTAATGCTTTTCCAAAGCAGTCTAAAGGTCTGAAAGGTATATCTTTCACAAAAATATATATTGCTTAAATGTGGCAATAGGATCAATTAGTTGCACTTAATCAAACACACTATATTGTTTCTATATGAAACAGTTACTTAGATCTTTTTCTGCGTCATCGTTGAATATTATTTCCACATCAGCATATAAGCAAATGTCAAATATTGGAATAAGAAAAAAAAATTAAGTGTGTAATTTGCTGTTAAAAACATGATTTCAGGGCGAATTTATTAAAAGGCACATTTTTACCCAGGGCTAAACCAATATTTTATGATAGTAGGAACCAGTCGGATATACCTAGTAGCCAGTCTGGATTGCTAGGGGTAACCAGTAGCCAGGGTTTATGATATGCCACAGCCATAGGCACATTGGCTAAAAGGCTCCTGATATTTGTCCAGCCTATCATTTGCATTATTATAAATGCACTATAACTTGTAATTGGCCTGACAGATATTCAGTAGTGAATGTTTGATGAAATACTGAGCACATTCATAAATGATTATTTCATATCTATTCCAAATTAGAGAAGAGTTAAAAATAATTTTACCTTTTTTCATGAATGATTAAATAAAGTATCCATTGATAACTTGTCAAATCAATTGCTAACCAACTATAAATCTTGGTTAAATAAGTAAAAGCTTTCAGTAAAGCAAGGCCTACCTAAGTTAGGCTGGTACACACGGCCCATTTGGCACACTTACCTGGTTGGCCAGGTCAACTGCCTGATGTTACATCAATTCAGCGTTTCATCTTACCCAAACCTCTAGTTGATAATAATGTCGGGCCAGGTAGCAGTTTCTTACCTTGCAACATTCCTGGACGGATAATGTATTGTGACCAAAGTAATTGGGTTCTGCATTTTGTTTAGACGGTCGCTGTAACTTTTAAATACGTGTGTACAGTGAGATCTGACAAAATTACCAGATTTTTTTTTCCAATTTGAGGATTACTAGGACTGTATATATTTCACACAGTTCTATAGCATGAATGGATAATGAAAATATATAAAAACTACAAGTTCTGTTCATTGATGGACACTTTTTTTTACCTACCTTATTTAGAGTTCCCAATGTTGCTTCTATGTTTCTGTACTAAGTGTGTACATCACAGCTGATCTTTATTTAAAAGCCAAAACAAAAGAAAACTACTTGTGATTAAACGGAGTAAATGGAACTTGCCTGTGTGGTGTTGTTAATATGTGATAGTCAGACTTTTCAGTTTCTGTGGAATTCAGTGATACTCAATTTTTTTTTTCTTCCTAAACCATGTGTCTCTTACCGATTGCTTTGATGGTCTCTAATATAGAGTGAAATGGTAAGACTGACGGCAGCAGTGTCTTGTTCACCATTTGCATGCTTCTTTTTATAGAGTGGATCCATTCCCTGCAGCTCTGTGCTTTGAACACTATCTCACCTCATTGCTTTATGAGCATGACCAGTTAAATGATATTCTTTGCACCAGGATCTTCAGCCTGTGGACCTCTCTATGTTGCTATAAAAATTTCAGAAAAGATTTGTAATATAGCAACAGATGGAGCCACTTAATAGTTACCATCCTTGACACAGTGGTTGTAGTTCCCTGGAAGTAAATCTTGCTGTCTATTTTGTTTATCAGCTCATGTGCAAATCATAGTAAACTGGGAAAAATCAGGGTTTAAAGGGGAACTGTGGTCTCCAAACAAGTTGAGTTTAAATGAAAGGCCAGATTCCTACCTTTAAAATGAGCTATCGACCACCTCTCTACATGCTCCACAGCCCAAGATATAAAGAAATTACGGACCAGAAAGTTAATGGGTAGGAGGCTGACATGTGACATTCCTAAGGCTGCTCCTCCATCTCGCCGCCAGCTAACACAGCCTCAGACTTCAGTAACAGGGCAGGAGACAGGAAGTTCCTCCCCCTCCCTGCTGTGTGAAGATCCCCACAGAGAAGCTAAGGGAATCTACAGCCCTACTCTCCCACTATGTGGAAACAGCCTTTACAGGCAGAGTTCTCACTCTGCCTGAAAAGGCTTTTTTCGCACCGTTTTCTGTGGTGGGGGTGGTAGGGGGGGAATCTGAGTGGCACCCGTGAGTGGGCGGGGCTAAGGTCCACGTAAGTGGGCGGGGCCACGTGGGGCTGTAAGGGAAGGGGCCAAGGGGGGCCTGCAAATGGAGGGGCCATGGGGTCCATGAGTGGGAGGGACCAGGGAGGCTGCAAGGGGTGAAGGAGACACAGGGCAGATTGTCTGTCATCCACTGACATTGTTTCAGAGCAGGAAGTAGGAAGTGCAGGTGACCTAATGATGCTGCTGCTATATCACACACAAAAATTTAAATATCTTCAAAACTATGCAAAATAAACAATGAAAATAAATTGCAAAAATTCTCAGGAGAGCAATTCCTATCAACTTACCTAAAGTCATTTTTGGACCACAGTTCCCCTTTAATTAACAGATGAGAATTTCCAAACAGAATGCATTATTTTGATTTTGCTCGTGTAATTTAGATTTGATTGATTTATACAAAAACAATCACAAGATTTAGTTAGATGAAGTTGTAAGATTGTATGGGTTTCCAGTTTACTATGCAGTTAGCTAAATTTCACAGATATTGTATTCATTTGTTCGTATGCACCATATAAATGAAGGTTAAAACCAAATTCTGCTTTAAATAAAACAATCTGCTTTTAGTTACTTCTTATGCAAAATATACTGTTTTTGTCTAACCAAAATGTCTTCAATATCATTGGTAAAATGTTCAGTTCAGATGAACCTAAAATAATCATTTATTTTGTGGCTAACCACAAGTTTCTTTTTTGTTAGGATCTGACAGCATTGGCCAAAGAGCTGAGAGAATTGCGTATTGAAGAGACTAACCGACCAATAAAAAAAGTTACTGACTATTCTTCATCCAGTGAAGAGTCAGAAAGCAGTGAGGAAGAAGATGGTGAGAGCGAGGCACAGGATGGAACTGTACCAGTCAGCGACATTCCTAGACTCATGTACGGGATGCCAGTGTTGACAGATTGTTTAACTTAATTACAAACAGGACTGTTAAATGACCTATAACTTTTTGGACTTGCAGACCATCAGGAATATCTGGAAATGAGCCATACAATGCTGGAACACAGGGTATGGAAACGTCTGAGACATTCCGAAGCATTTCAAGAGAAGGCACATTAATGATAAGAGAGGTAAGTTGCACAAATTATCTGGCACAACCGAGATTAAAGGAATTTCCTTTTAATATTGCTTTTAATATAATATCATTTAATGTTGCTTTTTATATAAAAGATGGAAAAACGGCTTATTGTCAATATGGCAGGAAATACAAAGAGCAACCATTGTGTCAACACTGAATCTCATCTGCCACTTAGCAGCCCAATGTGACAATCTATGTAGATCTGCCTGCATCAATTGCACATCATCTACCTTTAATTAGTCGACAAAGTTTTGGGTCGTGCAAACGCCGAACTTGCTGAACTACTTCCATATCATTAATAAATAGATAAAATAAAAGTTGCCACAGAATTAACTACACATTAAAGGGAACTGTGGTATCCACTCAAGTTAATTTTAAATGAAAGGCAAGGTTCCTATTTTAAAATGAGCCATCAAATACCTCTCTAAATGCTGCATAGTCCAAGCCATGTGAAAATCACTGATCAGAATGTTAGGGGGTAGGAGGCTGCCAGATGCCATTCCAAAGGCTGCTCCTCCCCCTCGATGGCAGTGAGCACAGCCGCAGATTACAGTTTAGGTGAAGGAATTTAGAAGTCCCTCATATCTGTAAACCAAACAAGAAGATAGGAACCAGGAGAACTGGTAAGCTACTCTACAACCCCTACCATCCCCATGGCCCCTAATGGGTTCCCGTGCCCCCCCCTCGCTGCCCCCTGTATCCCCTCTTCTATTGTGTGCCCCCCATGGCCCCTTCCCTCGCTGCCCCCGTGGCCCCTCCACTCACGGGCCCTTGTTGAAGCACGCACAACTCAGACCCATAAGCACCCCCACACACAGAAAACTATGTGAAAACAGCCTTTTCCTGGCAGTGGCAGAATCAGGCAGAGTTTAAAATAGCTGATTCTGCCCCTGGAACTGAGCTGTGAGTGGGGGAGGGGCCAAGGGGAGTCTGTGAGGGGGAGGGGACACAAGGAAGAGGGACTGTCATGTGGTTTCAGAGCAGGAAGTTCAGAGAATTAGGTAATGCTGCTTCCATATCACACATAAAAAATTAAATATCTTCAAAACTATATAAATAAAATAATGAAAGTAAGGATAGCAATTCCTATCAATTTACCTTAAGTCATTTTTGTGTCACCTCCTTTGGCAAAAAGGGGTGTGTGTGGGAGCACTCCTATGGCAACATTATTATAACATATAGTAGAAGTGCTACTGATCTGACGAAAACATTAGAACAAACAAGAAAAGAAATGATCAATGCACATTCCCGGGCCCCATCTACTATCATAACATCTTTGCTAGTGCAAACAGTAAAAAATGGGGGGTTTTAGTTACAATTTTATGCATAAAAGTATAAAGCCTTCCAACCACGTCAAGGTAACCCCAGTATGGATGGTCCTAACAAATTGCCTGGGGTCATTTATCTGGGCTGACACTCCCTGTTGGTTGCATTTTCATGAGAAGATTGTCTCCTTGACCTTGCATTGGATTAGTATTAAATGCTTTGCTTCCCCCCGCCTACTGGCTTTTAACAAGGAAGGTATTCAAGGTGTAAAACCTCCAATTTAAGGGACATGTTGGAGGTGCTACTACCACATGGAAGCTTGGTCTATCTTCCTGCAGAGAAACTCTGCTACATTACATAAACAAAAAGGGGGGCTGTGGGAGCACTCCTATGGCAACATTATTATAACATTGTAGAAGTGCTACTGATCTGACTAAACATTAGAACAAAAAGAAAAGAGATGATCAATGACCCAAGGAAATTTGTTAGGACCTTCCACACTGGGGTTACCTTGACGTGTTTGGAAGGCTTTTCACTTTTATGCATAAAATTGTAACTAAAAACACCCATTTTATTACTGTTTGCACTAGCACATATAATATAATAGTATATGGGGCCCAGGAATGTGCATCTTTTGTTGTTTGTTCTACAGTTATCCTTTGACACACCACTTAGAACTTTAGTCCACATTGACGAAGCAACATTATTTAAAGACAAGACTCCACTAGGCAGCGCACAAATCGCACAATGCATTGCAATCGCAATGTTGGCCATTTCGTGTGCACTACCCTGCGCATGTGCTGCCATTCCTTTGATGAAGACCTATCACAGCGCATGCAATTCACACCAAAAATGGTGATTGCATGTGCCGTGAAAAGGGTCCTCATCACAGCGGGGGTAGTGGGGCCATCCCCATCCACTTCTATTGGTGTGCGTTGAGCACTGCGATAACACATCGCACACCAAAACAGTCTAGTGGGGCCTAGCCCTAACAACTACTCTCTGCATCCGGTCCATCAACCAATTTTTTTTCCATGAACAAATGTGCCGCCCCAGCTCAACAGACCTTCAGGGTTATTCAATAAAAGTTCTTATTGTTTAAAATGGTGCTAATTTTGCCCCAACCAATCAGATCTTAGCTTTCAAATGTTAAAGGGCATGTCCACCCCCAAAACTAAAATTTAACCCCATACTGGCCCCACTGTAGTTTAATAAAATCCTTATCTTACATTTCTGCTCCAAATGGTTCTCCTGCTATGCCCCTCCAAAGTCCAGGAAACTGCAATGTAGGATCTGTCCTGCTCCTGCGTCTGCCTCAACCTCGACAAGGTTTGAGGCATGCGCAGGAGAGCCCTCCCTCTACCACCCGTTTTGGTCTCCCTCCCCCTAGCGTAAATCAGTTTTTATATAATATAGTTCATGTTCCCCCAGCCCCAACCGCTATAATTATATCATCAGAAAGTGAGCAGCCGGCAGCCGCGTCCGTGATTGGCTGCCTCTCAGCCAATCACAGAGGCGGCTGCCGGTCCCGTCCCCTGCTTGCAGTTCCGTGCAAGCAGGGGGCTGGCAGTGCAGCGAAGGAGGGAGGTAAGGTAAGTAATGATTGGGGGACTTTCTGATGATATAATTATAGCGGTTGGGGCTGGGGGAACATGAACTATATTATATAAAAACATTTTATATAGGGTTGACATGCCCTTTAAATAATATCTGATTGGTTGGGGCAAAATTAGCACCATTTTAAACAATAAGAACTTTTATTGAATCTCCCTGCTTATCTTATACATAAATAATATGGGGGACTGGGGGAAGAATTAATGTATGCCACATCTAATAATAGTCCAAATTCCTACTTACTTCCTAAAAGCCAAGCAAGTTAGTTTGACAAGATCTGTTCCTCAAAAAAACATGCTGGTAACTACTTATAAGGTCAGTCCTTGAATCATACACAGGTCAGTAATTACCAGGCTATGAACAACTACTTTTTTTTGAATATTGAAATTACATCAGCTTTTTTCCAATCCAGAGGCACGTTTCTGGAGGGAATATTCGATATAACAATGACCTGATTAAAACTGAACTTAGTTCCCTTAGGACCCAGAAAATGTATTTTATTCGGTCCTGGAGCTTTATTGATTATTAACCTTATTTAGTTGTTTTAGAACCATGTCCTTAGTAGTGCAGTTGCATCCTTTTAATGATAATTTTTTTCTATACTCTATGGCTATGCTAACTGTGTTTGGATGTTCAATGCGGTATAAAAATGAAGAAAAAAAAAAGTAAGGTGGCCCCACATTTTCAGTCTCCATCTTCTTATTATTAATACACTTAAAAATGTTTAGGATTAGTCTTGCTTTGTTCAGCTATACTAAAATTATTATTTATTTTAGCTAGCTTGACTGCTTTCTTATATCCTTGTTAAAGTTTTTATAGTTCCTAAAGACCCATTCCATTCCCTTTGGCGTAAAAATTATAAATGCCATTCTCTTTCTTTCCATTTCCCTCTTTACATCAGAATTAAAAAAAAATGTCCACACTCAAAACAAATATCACCCCCCCCCCTCCAAGCCTTGACCTCTCATGGGTTAAAGGCCAATTTGAGACATTTAAATATACTTACCAGCCCTCTTTCCCTCTGCTCTCTGCTGTTGCTATTCCATGTCTTTTCAATGCACATAAGCTGTAGAAGGGGCACGACCGGCAGCTGTGTCAGAGGCTCAATGCCAATCACCGATGATTATACTGGTCCGGCCCCGCATTCTGAGAAGGGAAATGTGCTTTGGCTGTTATAAATGTTTTTTGGGTTTTTTTTTTGCTTTACGGTTTCCTTTTCTAATCTATTGTTGTGCTTGCTAACCTGTTCTTCGTGCAAGCCTTTATTCTAGTAGGGTAGAGAAAAAGTAATTTGCTTTCTGTCTCTGCAGACTGGGGATAAAAAACGTTCTGGCCATACAGAGAGTAATGGTTTTGCCGGACATATAAATCTTCCTGACCTTGTTCAGCAAAGTCACTCCCCGGTGGGTACCCCAACTGAGGCTCTGGGGAGAGGCTCTACGCATGCGCAAGAGATGGATACTGGGACTGAAGTAGGTGGTGGGCGGCCAGTATGATAATCTAAACTAATGCCACTTGGTGTTCCATTCTGTATAAATTATTCCTAACATTATATTATTTCTCTGCATCTCTCACTCTTTTATGGTAACTGATTATTCTATTCATTCTGCCTTTTTCTATCCATTTCAGTGTTCCTTTTACTTAAAATCATAAGTCTGGCCTTGCTTGCCTTCGCTATAACAACCTATAGATAAAACCCATGGCGAGAAGGCAAAATGTTCTTGAAAAGGTTGTATGGAAATAATCTAGATTCTAAAAATGTATATACTTAAACTGCATTCATGATGGCATGTTTCATTGATTAAAATGCTACGAACACAATTTGACTGCCTGATATGCTTTCACCATATTTTTTTAACATATGTACCTCTGTACCTCTTTTTGTTTAGTTATAGTGTAGCAGTGTTTTATAATTCCTCTTTAACTAAGAATGCAGAATTAGTTAAAATGGCATGTCCACTCAGATTGATATTTTGTATACAGGTTAAACAGCTCCCCAAACCCAATTTTTGTTATTCTTATATATACCAATTATTGTTTGTCAGTCAAAGCTGTGACCAGGCCACAGCTCACAACAGCAGCAGAGTAGGCAGAGCATGCAGGAGAGGGGTTGGGTTGTGTAAGCCTTTGGAATATGTATAAAGTAAATGGGTTTGGGGGCTGTTTAGTCCAAGGTTTTTCAAAGGCTGTGCTGGGGCACACTGGTGTCTAACCTATATTCTCTTGTGTTGTACACTTAAAATAAATATGGTGATAACATTTTAATGCAGTCAGTGTGGTGTAATTTTACACTTCATTCATTTTAAGCAATTTCAATATGCCCTGTAACATGCATAAAATATTGGAATTATAAGAGTTAGATCTAACAAAGTTGTGCCACAAGAAAAATGTTTACTGCCAAGTGTGCCACATTCTGAAAAAGTTTGAGAACAACCGGTTTAGCCTGTATAAACACTATTCATTTTGAGGGTGGACATGCCCTTTAAGCTTTAGATGTGACATAGTATCTTTATTCTACATTAAAAAAATAGAAATGTAGAAAAATTAACCGGAAAGCACTATCTTTATCCTAGCAGGAAAAGTCTATAAAAACACAGGAATTTTCACCATTACAGAAGCTCCCCCAAAAAATACCAAAATACAATTCTTCCTGACCCCACATTCCATTGCTTTTCTATATATTTGAGTGTTTGTAAATAGACATCAGGACCCATGATTGAGTATTTAGTTGTGCAACATAATTAAGGAAGTTTTCCACACTGATTCCATTGTGCATTTATTCATCAAACACATCCTGAGTTTATTGCTTCTTGATTTCTTGTTATACAAACGTAATTACATTGTCTAGACATTGTGTCGTTTTTTTATGCATGAAATGTTGTTCATTTATACTAGTGACAAATTAAATTAAACAAAGAAAGGTGACAACTTCAACAAGTGATATTTATTGATGCCTCAGTACAAATTTTAGTCTTAAATAACCTTGATTAAGTGTATTGGTATAATCACTTTATAATTGTCCTGACTGAAATGCAAAATTTCTTACCTTTTTTGTTGTTGTGTCTTATATTTTAGTAATGTCAAACCTACAGCCCTCCAGATGTTTACAAACTATAACTCCCAGCATTCTCTGGAGTTTGCAAACATCTGGAGGGCTGCAGGTTTGATATCCCTGTTCTAGAGAGTTTTTAGAATTCTCTAGAGTTGTCAGCTGCAAAATGTTAAAACTGTTTCATTACACAACAAAAGGGGAATGGCAGTTTAGAAGCCTTTGTCATCTACTGGCAGTTTAACTGGTTAATTCTGGACGCTGCGTGGACATGAGCTAGCACCTTACCTTATTCTTTAATTATCTTAGTATGGTGGAGGGGGCAGCACCAAAGCATCATTCACCCCATTTGTTGATCCAAGAATTTACCAGACATCTCCCACTGATAACGATGATGATGATGATGATGACGATGACGATGATGATGAGGAGTCATCTGCAACAGGTATTGTAAGAAGGACATGATTTGTAACTTGTCCCTTGGTTCTGTCTTGTGCATCACAGGTGATTTGATACAGATATGTGCTTCAGCATTATTGCAATATATTTCCTATTTGTAGTCACTTTGTTATTAGCAACAATCAGGTGGTTATATCATGCTTCTTTTGCAGTAATTCATATCATTTTTTTATCACGATTACTTTGTAGTTAGTGAATGCTGCCACTTTTGCTAACCATCCAATCCTGCCACCTACTTGCTAGTTTGCCTACCATTTGGTCCTTCTGCACCTATCGTTGACTTCTTTTGATAATTTTCATCTACCAATTAGCCACCATATTGTTACCATGAATTATGTTTATAAAGATGACAGAAGAAGAAACAGATAAATAAAATGTATTTTTTTTTTTATGTATGGGTTCCTGAGACAGGTAAATTGTTTCAGGGGTTCCTTAAGCATTAAAAATGTTGGGAAACACAAGTATAAAGGGGTTATAACAAAATGAGTTGGAGAGAAGCACACAAAATTGAGCAAACCACTAACCACTTTTTCGTACACTTCTCCATTATTTTTCACTGAAAAGGGACCAAACACCATTCTTTCATGCTATAACATTTTTATTTTTTTGTCTTTTTGATTGTATTGAAGTGTGAAATGCTGTAAATGTCAAATAAATGTATTTGTGCGAAAACACAAACGCATGCTCCATTATGAATTAAGCTTTGCTGAACCAAGAGAGTGTTTTTTAGCTCTGTTTACTAGTGAACTCCTTAGACAAGAACAAGCCAAGCTGAATGAGGCCAGAAAAATATCTGTGGTAAACGTGAACCCTACCAATATTCGTCCTCACAGCGATACTCCAGAGATCCGGAAATACAAGAAACGCTTTAATTCTGAGATTCTCTGTGCAGCGTTATGGGGTTAGTAAGATATTATTTTTTACAAGACCTGACTGCATGATTTTTCTAGCAGAAGATTGCTTTATCAACTTTCTTTCTAAAACATGATCGTGAAAGGTGAACTAAAGAAGTCTGGTAATTAAGTTCAGGTGAATCCCCGAGAAATAAAGACTACATCAGCTTTAAATTTGTCTAAAAATAAATTTATTATGGGCTTTGCTCTTTCTTCTTTTTCCTTAGTTT
Source organism: Hymenochirus boettgeri (assembly GCA_019447015.1). NCBI lineage: Eukaryota > Metazoa > Chordata > Amphibia > Anura > Pipidae > Hymenochirus > Hymenochirus boettgeri. The sequence continues at coordinate 430,111 of JAACNH010000063.1, forward strand.
TTTTTATAGACAAAAAATCTTCCATTTTGCAACATTACCATATAGTCTGTACACATGTCCGTCGGGAGGGTCGAATCACAACCCCTGAGTGAAAGATAAACCCGCCACGAGCGGTCTTTTTGGAAGATAGCCATGCATGTGTATATGTTCATGAGCACATGATTACCGTGCATGCACTAGGGCATCCTGGCTCATCCATCCTGTTGGATGTTGGACTTATAATAATTTACCACCAAACTGATGGCTTCAAAGGTCTTTGTTGTCTGCCTTATTAATTGAAGCCTCACTAGCTTTAGTGGGATTTTCTACCCACTTTGGCAAGAAAGTTGTTTTTGTTAAAACTATGAGGATAATTTTATAAAGTACACTATACCCCAAATAAGGGAAAACAAGCGGTGCCTGTTACATGCAGTATTCATTGGTAACTTTTAGGGGCTTTGTTCTCCATTATTTTGTACTTCTTGCTACTATTTTTACATTTAGTATGACCTAAATGTAGACCAAAGTGAAATTATTACAATTAATAATAAATATTTTAAAATGATATAATACATGTCAGGGGATCAAACTGGGGAAACAGTGTGAAGAAACTGACAGCAATGAACAATGAAAAAACTTTTTAGAAGGATTCTTAATAATGGCAACATTTCCATCTACTGCAAACAGGTGTAAACTTACTGGTGGGCACAGAGAATGGACTAATGTTATTGGATCGAAGCGGACAGGGAAAGGTTTATAACCTTATCAACAGGAGGAGGTTTCAGCAGATGGATGTCCTGGAAGGACTTAATGTCCTTGTCACCATTTCAGGTAAGATTTATTGCAGGAATGGTACTAATAACGTTTTTCTTTAGAAATGTTTCACATACCTAACATACCTTAAAAAGTGCACTTAAATATAAGCAGAAATGTCTGCTCTGTGGTGTTTGCTATGCACTGCTGAGAGCTGGAATAAATGCTGTTGATTTTGCTTTTATTCCATATGTATTGACACGATGAAGCCGTGTTATCAAATAAAAGGCAGATTTTCTACCTCCTCTCATCAACAGTTGCCAATTTTACAGTAACAAAATCAGCAAGAACCCTCCCTATTCATCTTCCTGTCTTTTGTGCGTTTCCTGTGGCAAGGGAAGCATGGTGCTTAAAAGAGCTTGGGCCTACCTGCCATTGTGGCTTTCCAGAGTGAGTTCTCTCTCTCTGTCTGAAGCTCCTCAGTTGTTGCAGCGTGGCTTGCCTTGGGCAGAGCCTTAGTGACCAGGCTGTGCATTATGATCTTGGAGTTCATTTTAGTGGTTCAGCATCCATTTGCAGGCACTTCAGCGTGCGTGTCTATGACATTATTTTGATTTCCGCAATTGCAAGAGTGCCTCCTCCTCTCTTTACTATAAAGGCAATGGAGGTTTGGTAAGTTACGGTTCCTGGCAAAAGGTTCCTGGCAAAACTGGAAGTGATGTCATGCCGAGTGGGTAAGCAGTTTCTTTAGCTTCTGGCTTCTATACTGCTTTTTCTTTACTGGCTTGATTTTTATTGGGTTTTTTTCCTCCAGAGTCTCATTCTTGGTTACCCTGCTTATTGACTTGCATTTTGCTGCCTGTGTACTACATACTGTAGATCTCTATTCTGTATAGTATTGTATATATTTTGTTATATACCTTTGCTGCCATCTTGTGTCTGTTTAGTATATCTACTTATCTGTTTTTTAAGATAAAATTTTGGCTATGAAACCTGCCTCAGTGAGCAAAGATCACTCTCAAAAAGGAATTAGGTAAGCCCCAGGTAGGTTTCTTAACAGATGATTAAATATATTCAAAATTATTAGGTTTCTTTTTATCTTTACTTTCAGTGCTTCTGCCAAATCATCAAAGCACTCGAACCATTCAAGAAGGATACAAAATCGAAATTGCAGAAATGCCAAGATGGCATTATCTTTTTTTGGCAAAATTTCCACACAAAAAAACAAGAGAAAGTGGTTATTTCTCAATACAAAGATCACCTATTTATGTTAAAAGCGATACAAGAAGTGCCAGTAGAACAACAAGGGAAAGGATTTTATTCTCTGTTGTTCCTCGTTCCAAAAGCTACATGAGGCTGTAGGCCGCTGTTGGATCTCAGGAGTCTTAACAAGTTTCAGGTTAAGAAAATTCAAAATGGAATCTCTACAGTCCATAGTTCAGGCGATTCATAAGAACGCTTGGATGGAAAGCATAGCTCTCTAGGACAAATATTTTTTTATGTTCCAATGCACAAAGCATATTGGAAATTCCTGAGATTTATGTCATTAGGTTTACATCTCCAGTTCGTTTGCCTCCTATTTAGATTAAATTAGTCCCTGAGATATAGCTTTGGTGACTGAAATAAGAAAAAAACAATCCAAATTTTTTAACAATCTAGACGATATTCTTATCTTGGCAGAATCAAAAGAGAAAGCAGTATTCCGTACAATCACAGCAACACAACAGATTATGGATGGGTGATAAACGAGAAAAAAAAGTCATCTAGTCCCATCTCAGGAAATGATCCTAGGAGCCTTAATTTTACCAGCACAAAACAGCAAGAAGGGAAAACTCAAAGCTATGAGTTTAAAGTTTAAAACCCACAGTAAAACCTTACAAAAAAGTTTAAATTGTCACCAAGGGTCGAGTGTTCCCTAAGAAGGTGGACAAGGGTACAAAAAATCTATGTCAAGGAAGACAAATAGAAGAGCCAGTGAAGATAGCTACAGACACGTCAGTAGCAGGCTGGAGCACCCATTTTCAAGGGAAGTTGGAAGTTCAAGGTAAAGGTAACATCAAATGTTTCAGAATTAAGAGCCGTATGGAAGGCATCACAGCACTTTGCACATCAAATAGAAGAAAGACACATTAAGATTCTTTTAGACAATGCTACAACATATTTAAAAAACGCAAGGAAAAACCAGAAACAGATCATTATGGAAGTGACTCCCATCTAAAATTGGGCAGAAACAAAAATTAAAAATTATAACTGCGACAACAATGGCAATAGGGCGATCATCTCCTTGGATGCAAAAGGCATTTGATTCCCTAGAGTGGACCTTACTATGGGAAAGCATTTGGCTTTGGAGAACAATATATTGAACTGGTACAACTATTATATAAGCAGCCACTTAATGGAATGACGTCAGAGCTGTTTGCCCTAAATAGGAGTACACGTCAGGGCTGTCCACTTTCGCCTTATTTATTTGCGTTAGCTATCGAGGGGCTGGCCCAAAAAATAAGAAGACAACCACTGATTCAAGGACTTCGTCTTGGCCCATACACAGAACTGCTCGGTCTATATGCTGATGTAATCTTATTTTTAGACGCTAACCCAATATCTCTTAACGCAGCAATAGAAACGGTAATAAACTTTGGACCGTACTCCGGACTATATATTAATTGGGCTAAATCTACAATATACCCATTAGATGAAAACCAAAACTACATTGAACAAATCCCTCACCCCATCCCCACAGTCCACTCATTTGAATATTTAGGCGTTATTATTACTAAGGATCTAAAAACCTTTTATAACCTAAACCTGCATCCACTACTAGAATGGGTCAAAAACAATACTGGTCTCTGGAAGAACCTTCCATTTAACTTAACTGGAAGAATCAATATGGTCAAATATTTCTGCTACCAAGACTACTATACACACTACAGCATGCTTCAAGTTATGTACCAAATACATATTTCAAAACACTGAACAGTCTCATGACTAGCAACACACTAATGAAGGGAAAGACCTAAATCAGAGCCCCCATAAATAGCACTCTAACCCTTGAAATCCCAATTAGAACATAACCATCAGTCACATCATCCCTGTGTTGGAAAGTAGTGGGAATAAACGGATCCATATTTACCAAAATATAAAAAACACCTTTATTATTACATAAATACTCTTATTTGAATATACCATGACATAAAAATTGGGCATCCCGATATGTGGCTAGATTAACAACCCATTGAGATGCTGGATACCGGATCCAAAATATAAAGTCTTGTATATTTTGTAAGACCAACTTTAGTGTTCCTATATATAATTCCTATATATAATTCAGGCATATACGGAGGAATAATATCCAATTTCAGATGTAACCATCCAGATTGAAAAAAACACATACATGTATTCAATGATTTACAGTATCGTAGGGGCTTCTACTGTGTAGACCCAAGGTAAGTCAGTTCATATGTCTAACCGACCCGAGACAGTCCAATGCCTTATTAGAAAATATTCACAGAGGCTTAAACCGGCCATATGTAAATAATCACATCATAATTGGTCGCATATAAAGTCGTAAATACACTTATCCGACTTTCCAGACTACTGTGATATAACTTGCGGAGTGATACACATCAGGACTTATCCTGGCAATAAATAAACAGTTTTATCGCAATGTTTCATATATATGGGCACCACGTGTAGCTGATATACTTGCCGCTCAGCCGACCCGATCTACTGTTGTATTGCCTCTTCACCCGGATTCAACTGCTATTAACCGTGAGTCTCCCTGTGTTGTTAGGTAATTGGCCACAGCACCCCACAATTTGGGGTATTCCCAGACCCACAAGACTATATGGAGTAGGCATCTTGACGTCATATATATTATATAGTCTCATGACTAGCTTCCTGGGGGGCTCTGGAAGGCGAAGAGTTAGACTTACACAACTAAAACTACACTAAGAGAGAGCTGGACTAGCACTTCCGGACTTTAAACTATATTATTTAGCAAGCCAAGATAAACTACTATGATGCTGGGTTAACACAGTGGAAAAGCCCAACCAATCAGATCTTATGCTAGCATTATACCTAAAGGGCCCGTTTCTGGTATATCTATTTAACCTTGAAATACATATAATTGGAGCAGGAACGGAAATACATACCCAAACTATAAAAACATGGAGGGATATCGATAAAATAATACAACCACAGGGCCTACCAAGTATCACCCCGATATGGAACAACAAAACATACCCACAATTGGCTGCCTTCCCAGTAGCACAAGATTGGATCCGAGCTGGAATCACCACCCTAGGACAAATAATCTATAACAACCAGATTAAAGACTACGAAACACTAGCCAGAGAATATAAACTCCCCCCGAAATTCAGATATCTGCAAATTAAGCACTGTGTGAGGACAGAGTTTCCAGAAGATATCTTGACAATAAACCCGCACACCAATTGTGAGGGTTTTACAGGAAAAAACGCAACGAAAACTAACCTCAAAAATATATCAACGCCTGCTAAATGCATCAACCGGGAAAGAGACAGATATACTAATCACTAAATGGCAACGATACATCCCCACAATAACACCAGAACAAATCCTCGATGCAGCAGAATCTCCAAAACTTGCTTCCCCAGCTGCAAACAATAAATTCATTCAGTCCTACATTCTGCACCAAGCCTATTTATCACCAGTACAACTAGCGCATATAAGACCACAAACTCACTATGCCCTAAATGCAAATGCCCAATAATCACAAACTACTGGAATAAAATACTTACATATTTAACAAATAAACTTTATATAACTATACTGCATAGGGCAGAAGAATGTATCCTGGGGCTTCTAGATGAAGAGGAATGGCCAAATCATAAGAGGAGCCCTACAACTACTTTTCTATGCACAGAAAGCTATTGTTCTGAAGTGGATGTCGCCTGACCTACTGAGACGTAGTCACTGGATATGGTTAGTGAATAACGATCTGGCTTACCACAAAATTCTATTCATACACAGAGGGTGCCTGAGCAAATATGACAAGATCTGGAAAATATGGATAGAATTGGCCAATAACTAAAATAAACAAATCTGTGGTGGGTGACTAGACCTCAGGATGGTCTCTCACTTATTCCCTCTTCTTATCTAAATCCTCCCCCCCTCTTTCCCCCTTTTCTTTGATACTATTCTTATCTGTAATGCAAGAGAAAATCTACTTTTTTCTTAATATGCTCCTTTATAATATAAAGTGATATATACAATATATCATATGACTATACGAAATGTACAATAACCAATGACAACCAAACATACTGTAGATGTAATATATGTTATAAATAAAGCAAATTAAATTAAAAAAAGCATAACTGCCCTACACATTCCAGGATCCCAAAATATACTCGTAGATTACCTAAGCAGAAACTCAGTTTGCTCAGGAGCGTGGAGTTTGCACGAGAATATGTTTCAGGAAATCTGTCTAAAATGATGCTAAACATTGATCTCATGGCATCACCAAACAACACGAAGTGTCAAAGATTTTACTCAAGAACTCTAAATCTACAAGCAATAAGTACAGGTGCACTAGCTCACGACTGGTCGACAAATCTCTTATATATATTTCCATCATTTCCAATGATTTGGAAAGTTCTCAAGAAAATATAGACCGAAAGCATCAGTTCTAGCTATAATTCTATTTTGGCCAAGGAGGCTATGGTTCCCATTACTGAAATCCTTATCAGTGGCACAACCATGGAAGATACCAACCTTCCCAGGATGGCTGATGCAAGGTCCAGTTTGTTATCAGGAGAATAACAACTTAAATCTGATGGCCTGATGAGCTATCCTCCTTGGGTTCAGAGTGTAAGCTTACTTCTGTGCTCCAGAAACCCTTTACTTCAAAGCAATATTTCATAGTAGGGTCTCATTTTGTAAATTTTTCTAAAGAACTCAGATAAGATCCTCTTTTGACAGATACAACACTTACTGTAAAGTTTTTCTTTGCAGGCTATCTAATGGGTCTGAGTAATAGTTCGCTAAGAGGTTAAATATCAGCTCCTTCAGCCCTTTAAAATTGTTCTTGGAACAATTTTTTAATGCCCTGGTTAGCCATAAGGCCAACAGTAAAAAGAGCCAAAAGTGACCTTAAAAAATATTTGTGAGGCAGCAAATTAGACATCTTTGAAAACCTTCATAAGGCATTACTTCTTAGATGTAGCCTCAACAGACAAAACAAAATTTGGTTGGAGAGTACTCGAGACTGTTCTTCAACAGAAATGATTGTATATAATAAACAGTGCATTCAGCATTTTAGTTGTCCCTCCCTCTTTTTTTGCGTGGGTAAATCCCAGTCTGGTGAATGCCTGCCACTGGGGTGACAGAGAAAACAGGAAATTGTACAAAAATATTGTAATTTCTGTTTCTTGTGACCTACCATGGCAGCATTCACCAGAAGTTGTCCTACCTTCTCTACACATGTTTCTTTTAAAGCTTTAAAACAAAGACAGGAAGGTGAATGGGGGGGAGGGTTTTTTTATACCGCGCCTTTTTCTGATTGGCCCAGGGATGTCCCAGTCTGGTGAATGCTGCTATGGAAGGTGACAAGAAACAGAAATGATGGTATGTTTGTACAATTTCCTGTTTGTTTGTTTTTAAATGATTAAAGGGCATGTTCACCCCCCAAACTAAAAATTCACCAACTACTGGCCCCACTGTACAATTGAAAGAATCCTTACCTTACATCCCTGCTCCTTATGGTTATTCTGTAATGCCTCTTCCAAGAAACTGTAAGATAGGAGCTTTCTTCCTGTCCAAAAGGTCTCTGCCTCTGTTGTGTCCTCTGAATTGCTTCTAGCATGCGCATTGAGGTTTGTATGTATAGTTTATTTATAAAGCGCCACTTGTGGAAGCAGCGCTGTACAGTAACAAAATAAAGTCAATAAAGTCATACAAGGGGGATAAATAAATAAATAATGCAGATCTTTTGCGGCACTGTGTAAAACTCCCTGTTGGTGTTTTGCAACTGTAATAACAGTCCAGTTATGTAACACTAATTCAATCCAAATAATAATCTCCAGTAATAATATTTATATATACTGTATGCAAACCCATATAGCCCTATACCCCTCTCACACAAATCCAAACGTTTCTGCCTACACATAAATATCTCAAGTAATGGTGAGGCCACACTAGCACGTTATTCGCGCCTTTGTGCATGTGTTTTGCGCTCTCGCGATTGCGCCCGCTATTTTTGCTAAAATGGAATTCGCTGGAACACGAAAATTCCCACGATTTCCGATGCACATGTGATTGCACATCCGTTCGCATTTTGGTAACGCATGGGTTCACCATTTTTTGGCATGCGTTCCCATAACGCAAAAAGGCAAAAACGCATACGCAAAAAGCACAAGAATTGCGCACACAGTCGCGTGCGATAACACACGCAATTTTGTGTGCGATTCCTGTGCGTTGCAGTGTGGCCTCAGCCTTATGGTGTTTTATAATGTCCCATACACTGCTCACATTTGCAATAACCCCCACACATACACTTACAAAGTTCATTACTCATATGTAGACTATAAACATTTGTGACTTCATTTACCATTGAGCGCTGTTTTAAAATTAGCAGTTAAAGTTGTGCTAACCACTATTAAATAGGTGATTGTGAGTTTAAAAGATATCCGAGCAGCCACTGCAAGGTATTCAGTAACAGCATTTGTGCTAATAGCTGGTTAAATACCAGAACGAACATTTACCCAGAGCAATTGCGGCTCTGCGTAAATGAGGCCCTTTATGAGTAACTGTAATAAAATAATCAGTTCAGTAATACAAACACAACCCCAAATAAGAATGTCCAGTAATAATCTTTATGAAGACTGTACACATACACATATAAATAGTCCCATACCCCCTCACATAAGTCCAAATGTCTCTGCCCATACTTAAATATCTTTGGTAATGATGTAATATAATGTCCCATATGTTACAGAGGGACCTCAACTATAATAATTGTGTTTTGCAACATAATGTTGTGCAACTATAACAAGATAACATCAGTAATTTAAATAACTATATTCAGGGTTCCAAACAGCAGTACAGCCAGCTGTCCTATTACACAAGTTCCTTACATCCATAGCTATTACACTATTGACCTAGGGAAGGATTATTTAGGTCACTTTAGCCAGTAGGAGTCATGAATCTTACCAAACTTTCCCTCCCTTTCCTATTGCATCTACCTGCCAGCTAGAATTCAGGGGGTCTAAGTGTAATAACCCTGCAGGTCTGAGAATAGATCTAGACAATCTTGCCACAATGTGCAGTTCAAACTAAACAGCACCATTTGGCAACCTGTGAGTCGAAACAGGATCCAGATTAACATGCTAGGTTCATACTTACTAGTAATTACCACAGCAAGTTCCAGATTTACAGTTGCTATTGGGTTAGGACTTGGGAGCACAGGATACTGATTAACTTCATAGCTTAAGTTGAAGTGGGGTTAAAGGAGCTAAAAGCTCCCCACAGAGTATAATATGAAATAGAGCCTTTTTATAACAGAAGGTACCTCACAGCCTCATGTTATTATAATAGCATTGCCCTAATAATCTAACCTATAAACAAATATTATCCTTTATATCCTCTTTCATACAGATCTAGTTGAAAACCTTGCTTCAGAGCACTGTTTAATAACTGATAACTGCTTTATATTTCAGTATTAAATCCTTGGTATTCCTGCCTGGTTTTACCACTAAGCAAAAGGCTAAGGACTTGCAAGTGAGCACCTTCATCTCAACTATTTATAGTGGCTGCCAAATAGTTCTAGTCAATCAGTCCACTCCCTAGTTACCTCATCAAATGGATCAGGGTTAAAAATTAGGTTTGGCATTTGGGCCTGGCAGAGCTACTGAGTCTAATTAGGGCATTTCATCTGCAGGTAGGACAGGAGGATTTAAATCAATACTTTCAGTAGCAGCCTCCATAGCTTAATACAGGGAACAAATATACAGGGAAAACAGGGAGAATAGAATAAATGGTATTACCAGCACCGCTGCCACCAATTTGTACCAGATCCACTGCTTTATGGAATGATTATGGGTAGCATGGCACAGTGCATTATTCTGGTCTGGCACAAAGCAGAAAGCAGTGCACTTACTTTCTTTAAACAAGATAAACCAGGTTTAATTACATTTAATAGTAAGTATTGCAATGATTTAATAACAAAACATAAACAGTTTCCCCACATAACATATGCAGTAATGGGGAAGTCCCTGCCAATGGTGCACCACTTTCAATATTGATCACTCCTGTATATTGTGTGTCCTTGTAAGTTGGTGTACACTTATCTGTTGCCTCGGAATTTGTACCCAATAAGGTAAATTGTCTGTCCAATAATCTGTCCTCCCAACAAGTGGTAACAGGATCTTATACACAGGATCTTGTGTTGCTTTGAATCAAGGGATCATACCAAACAGATCAGTCCCATCAGAAGCACACACACCACATACTTCTAGCTACTTTTACTTTTTCTTCTCCTAGCCATAGAGAGCAGGGATGTATTGTCTTTTATTACTCACTGATACCACCTGCAGGCTGGAGGTGGTCTATAAGGAGCCTTGGTGTATATGTCCATTGCAATACACATCATATCTTGTGTAGCATACAGAAACATTTTTGGATTAGCTATGACTGACATGTTTATAAAACAGCACATCATTGGATGTTATACTGACATTACTACTTCCTTTCAGTATTCACATGGAGACCCCTTAGCAGTCACGGGGGTGTATTTTAAGCTCCCATTTTGACTATCCCATATTAAAATAGGAATCTCAGCTCTGTAAGTAAGTTTGTGTAAGTTGTATATTTTGTCTTGTGCCTAATATAAGTCAGTGCTATACTTTATATACATTTATTGATGTTCATTCAAATTGTAATAATGAGATAGTACACGCATACACCTTTCCTATATGTAATATCATATACCCCCGCCTCATTGGTAGCTCCTAAAAACTCAATGCAAGTTCCTATGAAGGAGCGGCCGTGGAAAAAACGTGGGCATGGTCAAGTGGGTGGGTGTGGTCAGGTGGGCGGGGTGTGGGAGGAGTATAATTACAGCATAATAGCAAAAGATTGCTTTTAGTATCATGGTCAGATTATGTGAAAAATGTGTTTCTTTTTAAATTTGTTTCAATCTAAAGTATTATTTAAGTTGCTTTGGGTGCCACTCGTGTATTATAAGGGATAATGTACCCCTTACTGTAAATTATAAGGATATTAGAAGCCACTGAGGAGTTCAGTGTCCATATAAAGATACAAGGACACAGACCGAGTTATACAGGGAACTCTGGGTACCACTCATGTATTGTAAGGGATAATCTATCCCCTACTGTAAATTATAAGGATATTAGAAGCCACTGAGGAGTTCAGTGTCCATATAAAGGTACAAGGACACAGACCGAGTTATACAGGGAACTCTGGGTACCATTCATGTATTATAAGGGATAATGTGTACCCTACTGTAATTTATAAGGATATTAGAAGTCACTGAGGAGTTCTGTGTCCATATAAAGGTACAAGGACACAGACTGAGTTGTACAGGACAGGGAACTCTGGGTACCACTCCAGCAGAGGTGGTAATGGCAAGTTCATTGAATAACTTTAAAAAAGGCCTGGATAAGTTTCTAAAACTAAAAAATATTGAGAATTACTGGTATTAATGCATATAGATCTGGTTGATCCAGGGATACTTTCCGATTGCCGTTTGGAGTCAGGAAGGAATTTTTTCCCCCCTTTTTTAGCTGGGTTTTTTTTGCCTTCCTCTGGATCAACTGTTAGGTAGGGTTAAAAAAAAAAAAAAAAAGGGAATAGGTTGGACTTGATGGACGAATGTCTTTATTCAACCTTAATTACTATGTTACTATGTTACTATGTATTGTAAGGGATAATGTGTACCCTACTGTAATTTATAAGGATATTAGAAGTCACTGAGGAGTTCAGTGTCCATATAAAGGTACAAGGACACAGACCGAGCTATACAGGGAACTCTGGGTACCACTCATGTATTATAAGGGATAATTTATCCCCTTATGTAAAATATAAGGATATTACAAAGTCACTGAGGAGTTCTGTGTCCATATAAAGGTACAAGGACACAGACTGTGTTATACAGGGAACTCTGGGTATCACTCATGTAATATAAGGGATAATGTATCCCTTACTGTAAATGATAAGGATATTAGAAGTCACTGAGGAGTTCTGTGTCCATATGACATATGAAGGTACGAGGACACAGGCTGAGTTATACAGGGAACTCTGGGTACCACTCATGTATTATAAGGGATAATGCCTACTGTAAATTATAAGGATATTAGAAGTTACTGAGGAGTTCTGTGTCCATACAAAGCTACAAGGACACAGGCTGAGTTATACAGGGAACTCTGGGTAACACTCATGTATAATAAAGTATAATGTATCCCCTACTGTAAATTATAAGGATATTAGAAGTCACTGAGGAGTTCTATGTCCATATAAAGGTTGAAGGACATAGACTGAGTTATACAGGGAACTCTGGGTAACACTCATGTATTATAAGGGATAATGTAACCCCTACTGTAAATTATAAGGGTATTAGAAGTCACTAAGGAGTTCTGTGTCTATATAAAGTTACAAGGACACAGACTGAGTTACACAGGGAACTCTGGGTACCAACATCGCGAGCGCCTGCAGAGAAAGTGGCGCATGTGCAATCTGGTGCCCAGTGGGATGTGCACATTGCAAGCCTGTAGACAAACTGGCGCATGTGGTGCCAAGCGGGGCAGAGGGATGCAGATTAGGGTTTTATTAAATTAGATGGGAGTATACACTGCTAATAACTTGGGTCTACTAGTTCCAGAACTTTTCTACGACCCAGTAGTTGGGAGGTATGCACAGTCCATTCCCATTTTTAAGATGAAACCTCCCATGCTGATCCCACTTGCCCTTTAACTCACACTTTGTCAAAAAAAAATCACTGAAAAAAGTAACCAGGACTTAGTGACCAGCAAACAAGGCAGAGCATGAGAGTGATTTATACGACACTGACCTCTCTGCTTTCAGTGGTTGCTAGTTGTCTCCCAATCTGCACTGAGACAGTGTCAGACAGTCAGGTTCTCCTGTTACAGGTGCAGTGAAAATGTTACCAGGCAACAAGAAAGCAGAGCGAGCATGTGTGAGTTATTGTGACAGACAGTGACCTCTCTGCGTCCAGCAGTTAGTGTCTTTCTGTCTCCCTGTACCATACTGTGGCTGTGCAGTCAGGAAGATGATGTTCCCTAAGAGAACTCTGAGAGAGGCTCTGCATAACTTTCTGCCAGGACCAGAAAGGCTTACATGATGATTCATGATTGGTTGAAAACATCCAGAGGTCCTGCCCTAATCTACTTCCGTTTTGTTTGTTTTTTGCTCTATTGTAACCGGGACTGTGCAGGGTTTTTTTATATGTGCCGGGACAGCGTGAAAATCACCCGAAAATGGGGCGGTTGGGAGCTATGATAAAGATGGTAGACACTGGCATTCTCTCCTTCGACACAACTGCCAGGTTGCTTCTGAGGGATCCAATAATACAGTTAAGATAAAATATCAGAGCACTCCATCATGGACTTGCAAACAAGTGGGTCTATAGGCTTGACAAAGGTCACAAGACCAGGGACCGAAACATTGCCACTTGAGTGATGTAATTAAACCCATGGACTTGTTTGCAAGTCCATGGAGTGCTCTGATATTTTATCAAAATGGTGCTAATTTTGCCCCAAATTCTGATGTTAGCTTTCAAATGTTAAAAAAGATCTGATTGGTTGGAGCAAAATTAGCACCATTTTTAAGAATAAGAACTTTTATTGAATCTTTAAAAAAGCATACAAAGGTCTAAATTGTGCAAAAATGTTTGTTGCAAACCAGTATTCACTTGGTAACTTTGCTATTCCCCTAGGAAAAAAGAACAAATTAAGAGTGTATTACCTCTCCTGGCTACGGAATCGGATTTTGCATAATGACCCTGAAGTAGAGAAGAAACAGGGCTGGATCACTGTGGGGGACTTGGAAGGCTGTGTGCATTATAAAGTTGGTGAGCTGCAATTAATTCATATTTAATTCATTTGCTACAATATACAGTCACTTTTCAGAAATGAACTAGCTATATAGTCTAAACCTTAAGGTGGCCTACACTTCAAGACAGAAGCTAAAAAGCATGGTTTAAATCTGCTTTATCTGGGGTAACAAAATCTGGCTTTTCTGATTGATTTAAAGCAATTTGAATTTGGGCTATGCTGCTCTGCTGCTGTGAAAAATCATGTGTGCAAAATATGAACATACGTGAGAAAATGAACAGATTAACATAACTGCAAGTAGAAACGAGCAGGAAGAAATGGTGGGGAACAATCAAAATATAGTGTGGAAATTAGATAAGTTGTAAATAGGGGACAGATTGAATGGTGGAGGGCAGTTTTGATTGCACAGAAGATTGAATAGATAAAAAGGGACAGATATGGAGGGGGGTTCAATTAGAAGAAGAAAAGGCATGAATATTAATGGGGGAAGGAAAATACTAAAGAAAGGGCAACAGATTTAAGTTTGAAATGGGGTGGCCCATCTACATAATGTTAGGAGCTGCACTGCCTATGAATCTGCCTTTAACAACCCCACCCCCTGTCTGTCCAATTCTGCCCCCAGTCTGCCCATAACCCTGTCTGCATGGATAAGAAATGCTAACTGGAAAAGGATGAATGAAAATTAAATGAAAAACCTGACAAATTATTTATCCGCTAATATATTTAGTAAGCTGATGATTGCTTTCTTATTTAGTTATGTTTTCTTATCCTGTATTAGTCAGTTAACAGTGTCCTATAGTTAGTCTATGTTAATTATTTGGCATTTTGACATGTATTTGTGTTATATAGTGAAATATGAAAGAATCAAGTTCCTGGTGATTGCTTTGAAAAATTCTGTAGAGATTTATGCCTGGGCTCCCAAGCCATATCATAAATTTATGGCTTTCAAGGTAAGTAGAAAACACCTTTCATTAGACACAATGATAAGTTGTATTAAAGTACCATATATGTTCATTAGGGTATGTAAATGACCACATGATAGATACGAAACCAGAGCTTAAAGGAAAGCTATAGTGCATAAAAAGAGGAGCGACAGCACAAAGAAAACTGCTTCTGCCAGGCTTCCTTCTGGCTTAAGCACTGTCTTTACTACTGGAAGGCCCAGCCTGGGCCACCCAGGACACTAAGTAAGCAAATGAAAACTGTACATGCTGCTTCTCCTCAACAAAACAATATTGGGAGGTATGATTAATCAATCCTACCCAGTGTTCTCCCCAGAATTTTTTTCTAGCCGGGTGGCATGAAAAAGTAGCCGGGTGGGGTGGGATGGGAAATTTGGTGGTGGGGAAAAATGTGCACTGCATCATGCTCATTATATAGTTTTACAACATCTGCAGTGAATTGTAGTTCTACAACATCTGAAGGTAACCCATGTAAAATGGCAGCACAAATACATGTGCCAACCTTAAGTGTTCTCTTAAGAAATTTTTTCCAGCCGGGTGGCATGAAAAAGTAGCCGGGTGGGCCGCCCGGCTAAAAGACCCTAGGGAGAACACTGCTACCTCCCTGCACCAACTACTGGTCATTTTTACTTAGAAAAAAAAAAGTTGGCTTTTCTCTAGCTCCCTAAAGGTGGCCGACTACCCTATAGTGAGACTACCGCTGCCAAGAGAAATTTTGAGTCTTTCCCAAACTGTGCGGCCGCATGCTCTTCCAGGAAAGAAGATACACCCACTGCCAATAAGGCCCCGATACCATCGGATCCAACGGTATTGGGGCTTTATCGCTGGTGTGTGTACCTAGCTTAAGTGGTCTGGTATTCAAATGACCTGTCCTAAACAAAGGTAAATAAAGAGCAGTGTAATGATGCCTTATCATGTAATTTCCCAACTGAACTCTATTCTATAGAACTCTATTCTATAAGAACTTGTTTCTATTTTTTTTTCCTATCAACTCTAGACTTTGTAAACTACTTCAACTCTGTAATACAGTCACACAAATTCCTATATATAAAGCAGTGGTAAATACACTTCAGTGGGCTATACTAAGCAATATGATTTTAAGCTGTTGTAGTTTTACTAGTATTATAATTTAATAATACTAAGTCTACATTTCTAATTATAAATCATTGTCATGGCTATCATTGTCATGGCTATGTACAGACCATCAGCCAGGTACTGTCACTTTAAATAGCAGGGGAAGCCTTTATTTACATTGCACAAACAGAATGCAGCTACGATTCCTTCCCCTCCCCA
Organism: Hymenochirus boettgeri; assembly: GCA_019447015.1. Taxonomy (NCBI): domain Eukaryota; kingdom Metazoa; phylum Chordata; class Amphibia; order Anura; family Pipidae; genus Hymenochirus; species Hymenochirus boettgeri. Next base: position 446,165 of record JAACNH010000063.1, read on the forward strand.
AAATGAGTTTTAGAACACAGCTGTAATTCCTCCCCCCTGCACACATTTCCTTTCCTTTGCTTGTTCCTGGCTGTTTGGGGGGGTCGTGGAGCTGTGTTTATTGTTGTGGAGAGAGACAGATCCATTCCCCATAGTAAGTTCCCAGTCCCACACATTGTTGTACAATGTGATTTACACTGAGGGAGCTTTCAATTACCCAAATGGCAAAGCAGCCACTAGCGAGGTTAGTGTGTGGGGAAGGTTAATTAGTGCTGGAGATGATGATGGGACACAGACCACAAGGTGTTAACTTTTATGCCACCACTGGGCATCATTTACCAGTCACTGTGGAAATTTAATACAAACAGGGGCCCCATAGCAAAATTTTGTATGGGACCCCTCAAACCACATTTTTTTTTACTACCTTACATTGCCATTCATGGTGTCTACACCTGCTTTCTGTGTCAGACTGGGACTCACCAGGGAACTCACACTCTCTTTTAGACATACAGGCGTATACACACTCTCTCTCCCCAAGACACACATACTCTTGTAGACATACCAGCACGTCCACACTCTCTCCCACAGTCAAACACACTCATACTTTCCCAGACATGCAGGTACTCCCACAGTTGCCTCAGTGCCAGCTAAAGTGAAAAATTACCTCTACACCATACCTGGCTGACAGCAGTCTGTCTCCTGAACTTTTTGATCTTGTCTGGTTTCAGCTTCCTCCTCCCACAAGGGTCCACACACAGGGCTAAATTTGATTCAGGGCGAAGACTACCTATCAGGCACTCTATTCATACATGCAGACAGACACACACTCAGTCATGCAGACACTCGTACTTACAGAAACACTCAGTCAGTCACGCAGACACACACTTAGTCACGCAGACACACACTTAGTCACGAAATATTGCTTAAAGGGTATGTCTACCCAACGATAGCATTATTCTGTAGTGTAGCCACCCATCTCCTAACCCTAACCACAAGGGTTAGTCTACATTCCTGTCACCGACATCCTTGGACAGCTTCTTGGTCTTGGCTATGGTGGCTAGTTTGGAATCTGATGAATTGATTGTGTCTGTGGACAGATGTATTATACACATGTAATAAAACAAGTGGGGATTAGGAGTACACACGGAACAAGATTTGCCCTGACCAATTGTCTGACACTAGCGAGCAGTCGGCCAGGAGAAATCACTACCAGATGCGGCAAAAGTAGTTTGGGCTGGGAGTTCCCTGCCGAATGATCCATAGGTAACAGCACTTTTGGTCGTGATTTACCAACATACCCGACCATCTGTTGAAAACGGACAAATGGGCAACCAAGATTGGTCGCGGACGCACACACCATACAATATTTCCGGCCAACCGACCGATACGAGGTACTATCAGTCAGTTGGAAGTATTGTCTGATGTGTACCCAGCCTTACAGTGGGGGCTCCTAATCACAGCTTGTTACCTGCATACAGTGATGACACCTGTGAACTGAAATCTTGCTGGTTGATAGGGGAACAAATACTCATTACAATGCACATCAATCGGGGACTTTCTTGCACTGGATTTTAGAGATTTTAGTTGTTATTCTGTCTCCCACACCTACAATAAACCGACCATTACAATTATAGACTGGTCATTTCTCTGTCAGAGGCCAAACATACAAAACCAGCAGGAAATTAAATACTTTCCCCTCACCGTATGTGCATTTGCATGTGCTGCAGTGCTATAAGCATATGTCAACATACCATCTGCATGTGACCATCTCAAGGCTCAAGTTGTGATCTGCTTGACTGTTGTTGAAACAAACTGCACAGATCACGACAGAAAACTCAGCTCCCATCATGTAGTTCTATAGTTATATTAGACTCTCCCTCCTACCTGCCTGGCAATACGATGGGACCTGACAAGGGTTAAATATTCTTGGAAAACCAGTTTAGTTGATTATGTACATTACTGATACGACCTGTAAGGATTTCAATATCGTCAAATACACGGAATAGACAACAAATCGCCCAGGGCAGCAAAAAGAAAAATATTAAAACAAATATGTGACAGGGGAACATTAATGCAGTAGAAAGTGCAAAACTGGCGTTAGAAACACGACAGGCGTTAGAACTGGGACACGTAAGACGATAATTTGCGCCATCGCCTTGCTTCGTTATTTAGTTCGATTCTCTGGATGATTAAATGTAATTTTTAACAAAAATGAATGTTTCCAATCAACGTATCAATCAGCCTGAACGATCGGACATGTCGGTAACAGATCGCATTGTCTTCAATAGGTCACATGATCGTTTGGAAATATCGCCTGCGTCATTTTTATTACCCCCATATTGACTGTGAGATCTGTCGGGACTGACGTTGCTCTGTGTGTTACCACAACTCCAATTGGACACTGACATGGTTTTTATCCTATTGTCAAACTGATGTTAAAGGAAAAGTTACAGCTTCTTACCTGATGGAAACCAACCTAACTATCCAACCTACCCACCCTACCATTGCTACCTACCCATCCACCAATACTACCTACCTAACTATCCAACCTACCCACCCTACCATTGCTACCTACCCATCCACCAATACTACCTACCTAACTATCCAACCTACCCACCCCACCATTGCTACCTACCCATCCACCAATACTACCTACCTAACTATCCAACCTACCCACCCTACTATTGCTACCTACCCATCCACCAATACTACCTACCTAACTATCCAACCTACCCACCCTACCATTGCTAACTCTCCCGGTGATTTTGGGAACTACAACTCCCAGCATCCTTAGCTCCCCCAGGGTTATTGAAACTCACCATGGTGACCAGGCGGAGCTGTTTGCTGTGTGTGGCTGGGGGAGACGTGAGGACCAGGACCAGGCCCAGTAACACGGGGATTATCCTCGACCAGTGAGCGGAGGGCCGGCGGCTCCTGTCAGCCATGGTGATGTGCGGGACTGGGTGAACCGGACTGACATGCGCAGTGTGTGTGAGACATCCCGGAAGTAGAAGTGCTGTGCTGGGAGTACCAACATGGCCGCCAATGACGTCAATCACCACCCCTGACTCCAACAGCCTATACAGGACACTGCCCCGCCAATAAATGGCGACTGACAAACACACCACATTGTCCAGGCGATGTCATTGGATGGAAACGCGCTCAGTGTGTGTTACGTCATTCCGTCTTGTTCCCCAGACCAACGTCCGCGTCCCAGTGGTCAACCAGAGGGACCGCGCCTGACAGTCGGAGGGGGAGGCTGATATTGACTGCGGCTTTGTGAGGACGGGTAAAGGAGGAAACCTCCGTACCCAGGCAAGAACACACATCACCCCATGTACCCCTTTCCACCCCCCGGTACTCATCCCACCCCCCCCCTGTTAGCACATCAACCCCCCTGTGAAAATCACCCCCTGTTACCCGTCACACCCCAGGTTACAAATCACCCCCCCTACATCTGTTAACATCACCCCCCTGTTACCCTTCATAACCATTTGTACCCTTCAACCCCCCGGTTACACATCACCCCCCTCATGTTACACAGCCACCCCTGGTACCCTTATAAACCCCTTGTTACGATTCCCCCCCGGACCAATTCACCCCCCTGTGTACCCTTCACCCCCCCGTTACCCTTCACCCCCTTGTTACCCTTCACCCCCCTCTGGTTACCCATCACCCCGTGTTACCCTTCACCCCAAATATGTTACCAATTCACACCCCCCCGTTACCCTTCACCCCTTGTTACCCCTTCACCCTCCTGTTACCCTTCACGCCCCCTGTGACCTTCACCCCCTCTGTACCCGTCACCCTCTGTTAATCCGTCACCCCCGTTACCCATTCAACCCCCTCTTACCCATCACCCCCCCCCTCTTAACCCACACCACCTTTACCATTCATCCCCCTTACCAACGGTAAGAACCCCCATCACCCACGGTACTGGCCCTAAATCCTACAGCCCGGTCCACCCCACCCCCGGGTACCCCTACCTCCTACCGTCCTTCACCCCGGTACACCTACCTCCCTACCGCCCTGTCACCACCAGTACCCATTCCTCTACCGCCACGGTTCCCCTTACCTCCGACCGCCCCCTTTCCCCCCGGTACCCCCTAACCTCTGACCGCCCCATCCCCCAACGGTACCCTACCTCTACTGCTGACCTGTCACCCCCGGTACCCCTACCTCCCATTCACCCATTCATCCCTGTCGCCCAGCACCCGTCACCCACCATGACACAGGCACTCTATCACACCACTGTTTCACCCTGCACCCTCCTGTCACCCACCGTCCACTCCTCCCTTCTCCTGTCACCCCGTGATTCTTACACTGTACAGCAAGCACGTGATTATTTTAATGATCTCATTACTGTACAGCAATCACAGTATATTTTTACTGATCTCAGTACGGTACGAGCAAATCACAGTATTATTTTATACTGCTCTCATACTGTACAGCTAATCACAGATAATTTTACTGATCTCATACTGTGACAGGCAATCACAGTCTTATTTTACGGATCTCATACTGTACAGGGGCCCATATCACCAGTAATATTTACTGATCTCATACTGTACAGCAATCACCAGAGGATTATTTTACTGATCACATACGTACGCAATCACAGTATTATTGTACTGATCCATTACTGTACAGCAAATCACAGTAATATTTACTGATCTCACTGTACAGCAATCACCAGTATTTATTTACTGATCTCATTTTACTGTACAGCAATCACAGTAAATATTTACTGCATCTCATACTTTACAGCAATCACCAGTAGTATTTTACTGACTCTCATACTGTACAGCAATCCAGTATTATTTTACTGATCTCATACTGTACAGCAATCACAGTATAATTTTACTGATCTCATTACTTACAGCAATCACCGCAGTTTATTTTTACTGATCTCATTACTGTACAGGCAATACAGATATAATCTTTAATGATCTCATTTACTGACAGCAACACAGTCTATTTTTTACTGATCTCATACTGGACAGCAATCACAGTATATTTTTACTGATTCATACTGTACAGGAAATCACAGTATATTTTACTGATCTTCATACTTGCTACAGCCAATCACAGTATAATTTTACTGATTCATACTGATGACAGCAATCACAGTCGTATTTATTTTACTGATCTCATACTGTTACAGCAATCACGTTATTTTACTGGATTTCATACTGTACAGAAATCACATTATTATTTTACTGATCCATAATGTACAGCAATCACAGTATTATTTTACTGATCTAAGTTACTGTACAGCAATCACATTTATTTGTTGATATGGTATTGTTTTATTGCGTATATAAATGCCAGAAAATTAAATATCACCCATTTAACCATTTAACACCCTATTACGAAGTGGCACACTACCTTCCAACCCTGTCATTCAATTCTACTTCATACCTGCACTATATACCCCTCTATGTACCCCCACCCACTTAGGTTGTCGTAAAAATAATGTGAATCCATATTGGTTAGGGACCATGTGAGACACCCAACATTCCCCTTGTAAATTACATTCTATATGTCAGGGAACAGGTCACCCCACCTCAAAATTGAAAATAAGATGAGGGTTTCTCACCTCCAAACAAATCAGTTTATTAATGAACCACCAACATCGAATTCAACAACGGTTTGGGGCAACTTGCCACTTCCTCGGGGTGACGTTGCAAAGTAACCCACAATGGTGCTTTATACCTTATCACTCTATTCGGACTCCTCCCCCAGGGGGGTGGTCCAGATGATCGTGTTACTTATTCATGCAAACGATGACAGTGATAAAATGACATAAAAAAATCACAATATAAGCAAGCTAAAAAAACCAGTTAGTAGCATTATATAAAAAGAGAGTGTCCAATTCTTAATTCATAAGAGTCCAGAGAATCCTTATAAGTGGATTACATTCATGATACAGGATCCAGTGGATCAGGAAAAGTGTCTTTCAGTGCAAGATAAAAGGCCCAAGTGTATAAGTCAGTGTTAAAAGTATCCACACTCATATAAATCCTGTGTATATCCAAAAGAAATAAAAAAAGCAACCATAATACAAAGTCTTTAAAAGAGATTTCCTGTGGATAAAGATACAAAATATTCAACATATGCTCAAGAGATAAAGATAAGAAAATAAAATATTACCTTAACAGGAGATCATAATAAAGCACAGATGGTAGTAGAGTATGGCAACAAGAGCTGTGGAGGAAAAATCCCCGTACAGGAATAGGTTTACTGGAAAAAGGTACCAGTGGCAGTTGACCCTCAGCCTTGCGTGGATTGTATGGAATGTTAAATAGTGCTAAACATATTACATTAGTTTATCAGTATCACGCAAAACCTATTAAAATGTCTGTAACGTTGGATGGAGGGAGGGGGAAACCAGACACAAGTGGTACGATGAGGCCCATGTAGCTGGGGGTGGATTTCAAACCAGGACTCGGCATCAATTTAAACCACTGAGGGACACACTATGTATTATTATTGGGAATTTTTTTATATATAGCGCCCGAACATCTTCAGTAGCGCTTTACAATGACATGCTACATTCAAATCAGGCCCGCCTTAAAGCCTTACAATCTAATCACTTTATGCTCACATACAACCTATCAGTAGTCTTTATGATTGTGGAGGAAACCCACCCCAGCACGGGGTTTTGAGAAAGAAAAAGAGAGAGAACATGTACAAACTCCTGCCGACGTGTCAAGGGTGAATCGCGGAATCGAACCGGGACCCTCAGCGCTGCAAGGAATCATTGTGAACGCACTGCCAATGTTCTACCAATCAGGCATTGGAATTCTGTGCCACTGCGGTGGGGCGTTAAACATTGGCATAGCTTAATGTTCCCATGCAAGAGGGGAAACACCCTAAATTCTATCGTGGCGATGCGTATGTAATTTTGCTTCGGCTGATCTGAGTGTTACCACTATTGACTTGAATGGACAGAGCACCTTTATAGGTCATTGATTCTGTCCACGGCCCCCACCCCTCATGTTCATTCATTCTTGTCGTTGCCTTGGGTGTGACTTACTACTGTCCGTGTATGTTTGATGAGATCTTGTGTGTTCGAATTGACAATTTGTATCTAGGACATCTCTCCCTATCATTTCTATCCCTGTATCACATCTATGCAGACATGTTTCTATGTACCTGCCGTTGGTACCACGTTCCATCCCCCACCATCACTAATCCACATCACTAATCCTCGCTTTACACCTTTTTCTTCCTTGCTGGTACTAATACTTCAGCCGTAAGCTTTGTGTTTAGCGAGAACGTCGCTGTCTCAGTGGACCCCCCCCAGGGCATTGCTTAGTGGATAGTCCTGTTGATTTAGTCCTTTACCTTAAGCCAATGTTACAATTTCTTATTTCATCTTGCTCATACACACCCAATAGTGTTCCTTTTTTATGATTGTTCTTCTTGCTTCATTGTGCGCCCACGCCATTAATCCACACACTCTATTTCAGGTATTAGTCCACATCTATTTGGTCCTTGTCAAGACTCCATTCCTCCTCTACAGGTACCACATCCCCCGTCCTCTGTATTATTGACCTTCTGTCACTGTCCCCTTGCCCCTTCTTTTATCACCAGACAATGTTCTAATGCATCGGTTCTCCATCTCAGGCCCTCCTGTAATGTCCTTGCCTCGTGATTCCTGTAAAATAAAGATTGTGTGTGAGAACTGCCCTTATTTATCATTCTGCACTCTCCTGATTGGATTGTTCATTCATATTTGTCGCTATTATGTTCCGGGTTTGAGGCCAATGTCCTTTAGTGGGCTATAGATCTCTATAGAGCGGTGCAGCAGGTGAGTACCTAGACTGTGTTCAGTGTTTCTTTTTGAAAAACGTGTGCCACAATAGATCGCATTATTATTCAAACGTCATGCTGGACATCTGTCCAGAGAGGACTCATATGCCACTTGGCCCAGTCATGGCTTACCACGCACAGTTACTAGCGTCACAGCAAACAGCAATGGGGGATATTAAAACATTAATGGCTGGAGTTCGTATATTGAAAACAGAATTAACTGCAAATGGATGGTGTGTATGAAAGAGGGTTAAGGCAGAGGGCTTGCTATGACGTGGCATTCACTTATAGTCTCACTGTTTTTCATAACCCCCGTCACATATTTATCAATTAAATGTTTATTTTAATTATTATACTCTTTATAGAATTAAATATCTTTTAATTAGAAAAGCTTTGCATCTAATATTATTAGGATGGGATATCTGGGATCTTATATTGCTTTTTTGGGAGATAGAACTAGCCGTATGGGCTACTTCTATAAGTTCTAGACTATAATACTGTTGCAAACATTTTACAAGGTGTGAATGGAAAATGTTGTAAACTAAGAAGAGCAAATCAAAAGGGGTGGTAGTAGGAACTGTTACCCGGTGTCAGCCAAATGATTGAAAGACATTACCATGTCAGGACTTGCAGCGCTGACGTCCTTGAGTTCGATTCCACCCTTGGCCACATCTTGCAAGGACGGGTGTATGTTATCCCAGGTTTGGTGGGTTTCCTCAGCACTCCGGTTTACTCACAATCATAAAGACATACTGAAGAGTTGTATGTGTCCAATTAAATGTGCTTGATTGTAAGCTCTCGGGGGAGGGCTGATGTGAATGTTACCATGAATTGTACAAGCGATACGGAAGATTTGTTGGCGATATATAAATATAATAATTAATTGTGTGTATAAAGCAATACCTTTTATATAAACTAAAATGATGGTTTATACAAGATCAGTATTTTATCAAGGCCTAGGCACGGGCCCACGGCGGCACAAACGCAGTCGCACACGGAAATCGCATTTGCGATTTCGCTTTGCGTTTTGCGCAAGGCGTTGTTTTTCGTGGATAGAAAGAAAAACACATGCGATTGCGATTAAAAATGCAGGAACGTTAAAAATCACCATGCACAATCGGCATCGCACCCAAAAACGCGCGGTTTCGGTTGCGTTGAACAGCCAATTTCAATGATTCAGGGAGGAAAACCGCATGCGCAAACGCAAGAAAAACACGATAGTGTTGCCTAGCCCTAGGAAAAGCTTAAGGGCTTTTTGAAATATTGAATTTTCAATATCTTGACATTTAAAAAGGTTAAGGACTAGATGATGAACCCCTACAGTTTTTTAAGCGAGGAAGGGGAGGTGCAAAGGATGCTTGTAGTCGTCCTTTATTTAGATATAAGATGTCCTTTACAGAGAAAAGATGCAATAGTTGATTTTTATCCAATAACAATGCAAATTGAACGGACTAATGGAAAGCTTAAATCAATATTTGAATACCCTCTGCACTTCCACGCCTTCCAGCCAGGTTTTCTTGCACACGGATTTTAAATGGGCCTGGTCCATGCTACCAATTTTAAAATATGCCCCACTGTGTTAATAATTCTTACCTTCCTCTCTTCTTCTTCCCGGTGTTAAACCTCGTACATGGCTTAGTTTTGTTTCCGTTAATGACGTTTTACACAATGATGATGATTAGCACCTGTTTGGTATAATTGGTAATTCATAACCCTTACATAATCCACCAACCCCAGAATTTGTGTACCCGTGTAAGGCCACCTGCCATATCATAGAGATTAGCAGACGGTTTGGAGCGGACACGTTAACCAAACGCTTCATGTTTTCTGCTGCCTAAACATCTGGATCTGCTCGAAATTGCGCAATGCCGCAGTGTTTAAGGAATTGATGGGGATTTGAAGTTGTTGGTTTGCACCAGACATGATTTAGATCCTCTTCACTGAGCTCATTTTGCATTTTGTAAATTGATAAGAATAAACAATACGCATTAGATGTTGTGACCGCATTTCCACTTTTACAGCATTGTCATCGCTCCTGCCCAAAACTTTTGATACATTTAAAGAGTTTCTCAGACGGTTCTCAGGATAGAAAAGGTTTTCACATGCGATTTTTTATTTTCTTTAACATGAACTGAATATAGACGATATTGTGCTACTTTGCAACTGCAATGTGACATCTCAGTTTGTGTGTCCAAGTATCAATATATATGTCATGTTTGTAGTGTGGTCAGCATATCTCCATGTGTGTCCCCCCCGTATATGTGGTGTGTCATGTATGTAGGGTCTGTGTCAGTATATCTGTGTGTGTGTCTCAGTAGTCAGTGTCATGTGGGAGAGTCTTGGTGTGTCAGTAGATTAAATGCATGTGTGGGTCAGAGTGTATGATGGTGGGTTGCTAAGTATGTCAGTCCAGTGTACCAGGTGTGTCAGTTGTGTCCATGATGGTGGTCGTATGACAAGTGCAGGTTGTGTGTCATGGTGGTTAAGCGTATGTATTGGAAAAGATAGATAGAGATATAGGATGACACAGACAGACAGGATAGAGGATAAAAACGGAGGATAGAAAGATTACAGGTGGTAGACCAGGCAGATGGAAAGAATAACATGAATATATACAGGTAGATAAAAAAAGATAAGGTGGGAGGTACTGTGCAGATTAGACAAAATAGATAGGGGAACAGGGTAGAACAGACAGACAGAAAGCGATAAATAGATTAAAAATAGACATTGATATGTAGACAGACAGAAAAAGATAGTATATCCAGACCAGACACAAACACTGATATAGGCATACTGGGTAGTAAGTAGCGTAGCATATTCTGAAAAAGGTCCTCTGTTTCATGGGGTTATCGTTTTAAATTGGGGGGGCGTTCCTATGGAAGATTGGGTGTGGTCGAAGGGAAAATGGGCATTGGCCTAATAAAAATGGATGTGGCTAAAATATTTGCTCTTCCCTTTTACGCCTTCTTTTGTGGTTTCAAATGTTGGAGGGGGAGGGGAAGAGAGGGGGTGCCAGGGCAGAAACACGGACAGAGAAACCAGAGGGGAATGGGGGGTTGTGAGAGAGAGAAAACGGAGCAAGAAGACAGAGGGGAAGGGAGGAGAGAGAGAAAAACACGGACAGAGAAGAGGGAGGGAAGGGGGGAGAGAGAGAAAAACTACGGCCAGAGAAAGACAGAGGGAAAGGGGAGGAGAGATGAGATAACAAGGGGGGAGGACACGAGAAGACAGGAGGGGAAGGGGAGGAGAGAGAGAAACACGGACAGAGAAGATGGAGGGGAAGGGGGGAGATAGAGAAACACGACAGAGAAGAGGGAGGGAAAGGGGGGGAGATGAGAGGAAAACAGGGACAGAGAAGGCAGGGGAGGGAAGGGGGGGATAGAGAGAAACACGACAGAGAAGAGGGATTGGAAGGGGAGGAGGAGAGAGAGACAACACGGACAGAGAAGATGGAGGGGAATGGGGAAGGGAGGAGAGCGAAAACACGGACGAGAAGAGGGAGGGGAAGGGGGGGAGCGAGAGAAAAACAAGAGGAAAGAGAAGACAGAGGGAAGGGGAGGAAGAGAGAAATAGCAACGGAGACGAGAAGAGGGAGGGGAAGGGGGGGGAGAGAGAGAAAGAACTACCGGAAGAGATAGAGGGAGGGAAGGGGAGGAGGAGGAGAGAGCGAAAACACGGACAGAGAAGAAGGGAGGGGAAGGGGGGGAGAGAGAGAGAAACACGACAGAGAAGACAGTAGGGATAGGGAGGAGAGAGAGAAACACGGACAGAGAAGAGGGAGGGGGAAGGGGTAGGATGTAGAGAGAAACACGGACAGAGAAGAGAGGGAGTGGGAGAGGGTGGAGGAGAGAGGAAACCCTACGGACAGAGAAGAGGTAGGGAAAAGGGGTGGGGGGGAGGGAGAGAAACACGGACAGAGAAGAGGGAGGGGAAGGGGGGGGGGGGGGAGAGAGAGGAAACCCCCCCCCCCAAAACCTGACATGTAAGAATATGTATTGGAAGGGGTGGATATAGATAAACGCACTGACATAGATATGTATGGGAATGGGGAGGATGAGATATAGAGAAACACTGGTACATAGAATAGGTTTGGAGGGGGGTATAGAGAAACCTGACATAGAATAGGGTATTGGAAGGGGAGGAGGGGATATAGAGAAACACTGACAAGATACATATTGAAGGGGGTGGATATAGAAGAAAAACAACGGGACATGAATACATATTGGAAGGGGAGGTTTTAAGAGGGAAAACATGACATAGAAATATGTATGGGAAGGTGAGGATATAGAGGAAACACTGACATAGAATATGTATTGGAAGGGAGGATATAGAGAAACACTGACATGAATTAGCATATGTATTGGAAGGGGTGGAATTATAGAGAACACTGACATGAATATGGATTGGAAGGGGAGGCTTATAGAGAAACACTGACATAGAATATGTATTGGAAGGGGGAGGATATATAGAAGAAACACTGACATAGAGATGTATTGGAAGGGGAGGATCTAGAGAAAACACTGACATAGAATATGTATTGGAAGGGGAGGATGGATATAGAGAAAACACTGACCTATGAATATGTATTGGAAGGGGGCGGATTTAGAGAAACACTGACAGGAGAATATGTATTGGAAGGGAGGATATAGAAGAAAAACACACTGACCATAAGAATAGATTGGGAAGGGTGGAGGGATATAGAGAAGGATATAGAGAAGAAACACTGACATAGAATACCATATTGGAAGGGGGGCGGAATAGAGAAACTGACATGGAATATGTATTGGAAGGGGAGGATATAGATAAATAATGACATGAGAATAAGTATTGGAAAGGGCGTGGATATAGATTAAAACACTGGACATAGAAGAGGTATTGGAAGGGGGGCGTATAGGATATAGATAAACACCTGACATTAGAATAGGTATTGGAAGGGGTGAGATATAGATAAAACACTGACATAGAATATGTATTGGAAAGGGGAGGATTATAGATAAACACTGACATAGAATAATGGATTGGAAGGGGTGATATAGAAAACACGACATTAGAAGACCATATTGGAAGGGGGGATATAGATAAACCACTGACATAGAATATGTATTGGAAGGGGTGGAATAGTAAACATGGAATGAGAATATGTACTTGGGAAGGGGAGGATATAGATTAAACACGAAATAGAATATGTATTGGAAGGGGAGGATATTATAGAGAAACACTGACATAGAATATGTATGGAAGGGGTGGATATAGATAAACACTGACATAGAAATATGTAGTGGAAGGGGAGGAGAGGATATGAGATATAGATAAACACGACCTAGCATATGTTATTGGAAGGGGAGATAGGATATAGAGAAACACGACATAGAAACATATTGGAAGGGGAGGAGATAGATTTAAACACTGAACATAGAATATGTATTGGAAGGGGGAAGGATATAGATAAAACACTGACATAGAATAGTATTGGAAGGGGAGGATAATAGAAGAAACACTGACATAAGAATTGTTGGAAGGGGTAGGATATAGAACGAAAACACTGACATAGAATATGTATTGGAAGGGGAGGGATATATAGAGAAACCCACTGACATAGATATACATATTGGAAGGGGAGGATATAGATAAACACGGACATAAATACATATGGAAGGGGAGGATATTAGATAAACACTGACAAGAATATGTATTGGAAGGGGAGGATATAGAGAAACACTGATAGATTTTATTGGAAGGGGGGGAGATAGAATAAACACTGACATAGGAAGATGTATTGGAAGGGGAGGATATAGAGGAAAAGAAGAAAACATGACATAGAATATGTATGGGAAAGGGGAGGATATAGAGAAACACTGACATTAGAATACATATTGGAAGGGGAGGATTAGATAAAACCTGGACATAGAATAGGGATGAGGGAAGGGGTGGGCTATAGATAAACACTGACATAGAATATGATTGGAGGGGTGGTGGATTATAGAGAAACACTGACATAGGAATATGTATGGAAGGGGAGGATATAGAGAAACACTGAATAGAATATGTATTGGAATGGGAGGATATAAGAGAAACACTGACATAGAATACATATTGGTAAGGGGAGGGAGGATGGATATAGAGAACCACTGACATAGAATACATATTGGAAGGGGAGGATTAGGAGGGATATAGAGAAACACTGACCTAGAATATGGTATTGGAAGGGGTGGATATAGAGAAACATGAGCATAGAATATGTCTGGAAGGGAGGATATAGAGAAAAACACTGACATAGAATATGTATTGGAAGGGGAGAATAGATAAACACTGACATAAGGAATATGTTATGGAAGGGGAGGGATATAGCGAAACACTAACATAGAATATGGTATTGGAAGGTGTGGATATAGAGAAACACTGACATAAGAATATGTATTGGAAGGGGGGATGGGCTATAGAGAAACACTGAATAGAATATGTATTGAAGGGTGGATCTAGAGAAACAGGACATAGAATATGTATTGGAAGGGGTGGATAAGATAAACACTGACATAGAATAGTATGGGAAGGGGAAGGATATAGAGAACATGACTAGAATATGTATGGGGAAGGGGGGATATATAGAGAAAAACAATGACATAGATATGTATTGGAAGGGGAGGATATAGAGAAACACTGACATAGAATAATATTGGAAGGGGGGGATATAGAGAACACGACAGTAGAATACATTATTGGAAGGGAGGATTATAGATAAAACACTGACATAGAAATAGATTGGAAGGGGAGGATATAGAGAAAAAAACAATGACTAGGAATATTGTATGGGAAGGGGTGGATATAGAGGAAACACTCTGACATAGAATATTGTATGGAAGGGAGGGATATAGAGAAAACACTGATCATAGAATTATGTATTGGAAGGGGAGGATATAGAGAAAACACTGGACTAATAGAATACATATTGGAAGGCGTGGAGGATATAGAGAAACACTGACATAGAATATGTATTGAAGGGGAGGATATAGATAAACACTGAACATAGAATTACAATATTGGAAGGGGAGGAGTAGATAAACATGACAGAGAATATGTAGTGGAAGGGGGGAATAGAGAAAAACACTGATCATAGAATATGTATTGGAAGGGGAGGATATAGATAACCATGACATAGATTACATATTGGAGGGGAGGCTATAGATAACAATTTGGAAATAAGCAGATGTATTGAAGGGCGGGGTTGGATTATAGAGAAACACTGAAATAGATATGTATTGGAAGGGGGGAGATATAGATAACACTGGACATAGAATATGTATTGAAGGGGAGGATATAGCTAAAACACTGACATATAATACATATTGGAAGGGGGGAGGAGATAGATAAAACACGACAATAGAATATGTATTGGAAGGGGTGGATTTATAGAGAAACACTGAATAGAAATAATGTATGGAAGGGGAGGGGAGGATATAGATGGGGATATAGATAAAAAACCAACTTTTTTGACATAGAATACATAATTGAGACAGGGGAGGATATAGATAAACATGCACATAGAATATGTATTGGAAGGGTGGATATCGAGAAACACTGACATAGAATAGATTGGAAGGGGAGGATATAGATAAACACTGACATAGAATTTCGAATACCAATATTGAGGGGAGGATAAATAGATAAACATGGACATAGTAATATGTATTGGAAGGGGTGGATATAGGAAAAAACACTGATAAGTATTGTATTGGAAGGGGAGGATTGGATATAGATAAACCCATTGACATAGAATGGTATTGAAGGGAGGATTATAGATCAAACCCCTGACATAGAATTTAATATTGGAAGGGGAGGATATAGGATAAACCACTGACATAGAAACATATTGAGGGTGGATATAGAGAAACAATGACATAAGACTATGTCTTGAAGGTGAGGAGCTAGAATAAACACTGACATCGACTACATATTGGAAGGGAGGATATAGGATATAGATACACACTGACATAAGGAATATGTAATTGGGAAGGGGTGGTATAGAGAAACACTGACATAGAATATGTATTGGAAGGGGAGGATATAGATAAAACATGAAATAGAAACATATTGGAAGGGAGGATTTATAGGATAAAACACTGACATGAATAGTAATGGGAAGGGGTGGGGATATAGAGAAAAACACTGACATCGAAGTTAGTATGGAAGGGGAGGATATAGATAAACACTGACATAGAATAAATATGGGAAGGGGAGGAATAGATAAACAAGACATAGAATACATATTGGAAGGGGAGGATATAGTAAACACTGACATTAGATATTATGTATTGAAAGGGGTGGATATAGAGAAACACTGACAGTTAGAATATGTATTGGGAAGGGAGAGGAGGATTTATAGATAAACACTGACATCGAATACATATGTGGAAGGGGAGGATCTAGATAAACACGACATGAGAATATGGATTGGAAAGGGGGGATGGATATAGGAAAACATCTGACATAGAAACATATGGAAGGGGGAGGATACGTAAACACTGGACCAGATAATATTGGAAGGGGAGGATAGAGATAAAACCACGGGACATAGGAATATGTATGGAAGGGGGTGGGATAAGATAAACAATGACATAGGAATATGTATTGGAATGGGTGGATATAGAGAAACACTGACATCAGCATATGTTATTGGAAGGGGGAGGGGATATAGAAGAAGCCCACTGACCATAGAATATGTATTGGACGGGGAGGGATATAGAGAACACTGACATAGAATATTGTATTGGAAGGGGAGGATATGATAAACACTGGACATAGCAATATGTATTGGAAGGGGAGGATATGAGAAACATGTTGACATAGAATATGATTGGGAAGGGTTGGATATAGATAAACACTGACATTAGAATATGTTTGGAAGGGGAGGATATAGATAACAACTGACATTAGAATATGGATTGGAAGGGGAGGATGGAATAGATAAACCACGACTAGAAGATTATTGGAAGGGGGATATAGATTAAATTACTGACATAGAATATGTTTATGGGAAGGGGAGGATATAGATAAACACTGGACATAGAATATGTATTGGAAGGGGAGGGGATATAGATAAACACTTGATCATAGAATATGTATTGGAAGGGGTGGATATTAGAGAAAACACTGACATAGAAGAGTACTGACATAGACTATGTATGGAAAAGGGGACGGAGATAGTATAAACATGAATAGGAAATGTATTGGAAGGGGCAGGATTTATAGCTAAAAAGGGACATAGACTATGTATTGGAAAGGGGATGGATATAGATAAACACGGACATAGAATAGGTAGTGGAAGGGGGTGGATATATGAGAAACACGACCTAGAAGATAATGGTTTTGGGTGTTTTGAAAAAAAACAAAACAAAAAAAAAAATAAAAAAAACATAGAATATGTATTGGAAGGGGAGGATTATAGATAAACGCTGACAGAATATTGTATTGAAAGGGGTGGGATATAGAGAAACACTGACATAGAAAGAATATATGACATAGAATTATGGTTATTGGAAGGGGAGGATATAGATAAACACTGACATTAGAATATGTATTGGAAGGGGAGGATAGATATAGAGAAACACTGGACATAGAATATGTAATGGGAAGGTGTGGATAGGAAAACACTGAACATAGAATATGTATGGAAGGGGAGGAGTATAGATAAACGCTTGAGCAGAGAATATGTTATTGGAAGGGGAGGATTGGGGAGGATAAGAGAAACCACTGACATCGAATATGTAATTGGAAAGGGGCGGGAAATCAGATAAAACAATTGACATTAGAATATGTTATTGAAGGGGAGGATATAGAGAAACACGGACAGCATATGTATTGGAAGGGGAGGGATATAGAGAACACTGACATAGAATTGGCTTGGAAGGGGCGGATTAGGATATAGAGAAACACTGGACAGAATATGTATTGGAAGGGAGGATAATAGACATAAAAAATGACCATAGAATAGTATTGGAAGGGGAGGATATAGAGAAACACTGACAGAAATGATTGGAAGGGGAGGATGGAGGATATAGATAAACAACTGACATAGAATAGGTATTGAAGGGAGGATATAGAGGGGGAACGAAACACTGACATGGAATAGTATTGAAGGGGTGGATATAGCTAACAACACTGACAGTAGAATATGTAATGGAAGGGGAGGATATAGAGGAAACACTACATAGGATATGTATTGGAAAGGGGGGGGGTGGATATAGGATAAAACACTGACATAGAATAGTATGGGAAGGGGAGGATTATAGAGAAACAATGACATAGAATATGTATGGGAAGGGGGATAATTAGATAAACACTGACATTTAGAATCTGATTTGGAAAGGGGTGGATATAGAGAAACACTGACATTGAGAATATGTGATTGGAAGGGGAGGATAGGAATAGAGAAACACTGACACTAGAATAGGTTTGGAAGGGGAGGATAAGTAAACACTGACAAGAATAGTATTGGAAAGGGGAAGGAATAGATAAACACTGACATAGAAATGATTGGAAGGGGAGGATATAGAGAAACACTGACAGAATATGTTTGGAAGGGGAGGATATAGATAAACACTTGAAAGAATATGTATTGGAAGGGGAGGATATAGGAGAAGCAAGAAAAACCACTGACATCGAAATGTTTGGAAGGGGAAGGATAAGATAAAACACTGACATAGCAAAGTGTATTGGAAGGGGAGGATTAGAGAACACTGACAGAAATAAGAATATGGTATTGGAAGAGGGGAGGAGATAGATTTAAAACACTGCATAGAATATGTATGGAAGCGGGAGGATATAGAGAAACACCTGACATAGAATATTGTATGGGAAGGGGGGGATATAGGAAACACTGACATAGAATATGTATTGGAAGGGATGGAGAGATATAGATAAAAACTGACCCAGAATATGTATTGGAAGGGGAAGGATGTGTTATAGAGAACCATGACATAGACATAGAAATAGTAGGAAGGGGAGGATATAGATAAACAATGACATAGAATAGTATGGAAGGGGAGGATTATAGAGAAACACTGAATAGAATATGTATTGGAAGGGGAGGGATATAGAGAAAGAAACACTGAATGAATATGCTTGGAATGGGGGAGGATAGAGAGAAAACACTGACATAGAATATGTATTGGAAAGGGGTGGATATAGAGAAACTACTGACATAAGCAATATGATGGGAAGGGGAGGATAGGATTATTATAGAGAAACACTGACATGAGAGAATAGTATTGGAAGGGGCGGATATAGGAGAAACACTTGAACATAGAATTAGTATTTGGAAGGGGTAGGAGTAGAGAAGAAACACTGACATAGATATATGTATGGAAGGGGAGGATATAGATAACCACGGACTAAGATATTTATTGGAAGGGGAGGATATAGGAAACACTGACATAGAATAGGTATTGGAAGGGGTGGATATAGGAAACACTGACCATAGAAATATGTATTGGACCAGGGGGGGGATATAGACCACCAACTGACCATTAGCGAATATGTATTGGAAGGGGGGGATATGGGATGGGGATATAGATAAAACACTGACGAATATGTATTGGAAGGGGATGGATTGGATATTTAGAGCAACACTGACATAGAATAGTATTGGGAAGGGGACAGGATATAGGATAAACGCTGACATAGGAATATGTATTGGAAGGGGGGTGGAGATAGAGAAACAATGACAAGAATATGTATTGGAAGGGGGGGATGGGGAATATGATAAAACTGGGGGGTACCATAGATACATATTGGAAGGGAGGATATAGATAAACGCTTGACCTAGAATACTTGTATTGGAAGGGGGGATATAGAGAGAAACATGACTAGAATATGTATTGGCAAGGGGGGGGAATGGGGGATATAGATAAAACACGGACATAGAATATGTATTGGAAGGGGGGGGGGGATACGGGGGGGGGAGATAGATAAACACTGACAGAATATGTATTGGAAGGGGAGGATATAGAGAAACACGACATAGAATATGGATGAAAGGGGGGGATGGGGATATAGATAAACAACTGACAGAGAATATGTATTGGAAGGGGGGGATATAGATAAAAACTGACATAGAATATGTATTGGAAGGGGGGGATATAGATAACACACTGACAGAATATGTATTGAAGGGGAGGATATATAGAGAAACACTGACCATAGAATATGTATTGGAAGGGGTGGAGGATAGATATAATACCACTGACATAGAATATGTATTGGAAAGGGGAGGATATAGAGAAACACTGACACATAGAATATGTATTGGAAGGGGGGTGGATATAGAGAAACATGGACATAGAATATGTATGAACGGGGGGGATATAGAGAAAACTGACATTTTAGCGATATGTATTGGAAGGGTGGATATAGAAAACCACTGACATAGAATATGTATTGGAAGGGGAGTAGAGAGAAACACTGGAAAATAGAATATGTATTGGAAGGGATGATTATAGATAAACACTGACATAGAATATGTATTGGAAGGGACGAGGATATAGAGAAACACTGGACATAGAATATGTTATTGGAAGGGGGGGATATAGATAAACACTGACATTAGAATATGATTGGAGGGGGGGATATCGTATATATAGATAAACACGGACAGAATATGTATTGGAAGGGGAGGATATAGATAAACATGACAGGATAGGTTTGGAAACAGTGGGGATATAGATAAAACACTGACATAGAATATGTATTGGAAGGGGGGATATAGATAACACTGACATAGAATATGTATTGGAAGGGGGGGATAGATAAAACACTGACATAGAATATGTATTGGTAAGGGGGGGGGATATAGATAGATAAACATGGACATGATAGGTATTGGACGAGGGAGGATATAGAGAAACATGACATAGGAATATGTGTTGGAAGGGGAGGAATTAGATAAAACACTGACAGAATTATTATTGGAAGGGTGAGGCTATAGATAAACAATGACATAGATATGATTGGAAGGGGAGGGGAATAAGTATAAAACAGACATAGAATCGTATTGGGAGGGGAGGATTATAGGATAAAAACACTGAAGAATATGTATTGGAAGGAGTGATATAGATAAACACTGGACATAGAATATGTATTGGAAAGGGGAGGATATAGATAAAAACACTCTGACATAGAATATGTATTGGAAAGGGGGGATATAGATAAAACACTGAATTAGAATAAGGTATTGGATAGGGGGGATATAGATAAACCACTGACGGAATATGTATTGGAAGGGGAGGATATAGATAAACATGACATAGATATGTATTGGAAAGGGGGGGATATAGATAAAACCACTGACAGAATATGTATTGGAAGGGGAGGATGATAGAGAAACACACTGACATAGAGTATGTATTGGAAGGGGGGGATATATAGATAAACACTGACAGAATAGGTATTGGAAGGGAGGGATATAGATTAAAACACTGACAATAGAATTTAAATGTATTGGAAGGGGGGGAATAGATAAACACGGACATAGAAATGTATTGGAAGGGCCGGGGGAGTGGGGGATTATAGATAAACACTGATCAGAATCATGTATTGGACGGGGAGGTTATAGATAAAAAACACTGACATCAGAATAGGTATGGACGGGGAGGAATAGATAAAAGCTGACATAGAATATGTATTGGAAGGGGAGGATATAGAGAAAAACTGAATAAGAATAGTATTGGAAGGGGTGGGATATAGAGAAACATGACACTTAGAATAGGTATTGGAAGGGAGGATTATAGAGAAACACTGAAATAAGAATATGTAGTGGAAGGGGTGGATGGATATAGAGAAACAATGACATTAGAATATGTATGGAAGGGAGGATATAGAGAAACGCGACATAGAATTACTGGATTGGAAGGGGGAGGATTATAGATAAACGCTGACATAGAATCCTGTATTGGGAAGGGGAGGATATAGCATAAAACATGACATAGACTTACGTATTGGAAGGGGGGGTGGATATAGAGAAACCACTGACATAGAATTATTGTATTGGAAGGGGAGGATATCGAGAAACACTGACATAGAATATGTATTGGAAGGGAGGATATAGATAAACACTGACATAGATACATATTGGAAGGGGTGGGATCATAGTATAGAGAAACAACTGACATAGAATATGTATTGGAAAGGGGAGGATATTAGAGAACACACTGACATAGGAATATGTATTGGAAGGGGAGGAGATAGAGGATGATAGAGAAACACGGAATGACATAGAAATGTATTGGGAAGGGGAGGATATAGATAAACAAAGGACATAGAATACATTATTGGAAGGGGTGGATTATAGAGAAAAACTGGACATAGAATATGTATTGGAAGGGGGGATATAGGATAAACACACTGACGAGATGTATTGAAGGGGGAAGGATAGAGAAACAACTGACATAGAATATGGATGGGAAGGGGAGGATATAGAGAAACACGACATAGAATATGTTTGGAAGGGGAGGATATAGATAAACACTGACAAGAATATGGATTGGAAGGGGAAGGATTATTATAGATAAACACTGGACATAGAATAATTGTATTGGAAGGTGGAGGATTATAGATAAACCAATGACATAGAATATGTATTGGAAGGGGGGATATAGAGAAACAATGACATAGATATGATTGGAAGGGGAGATATAGATAAAACACTGAACATTAGAATAGTATTGGAAGGGGTGGGATATAGAGAAACACACGGGGACATTAGAATTATGTATTGGACGGGGAGGATTATAGAGAAACACGACATAGAAGACATATTGGAAGGGGGGGGATATAGGGGGATATAGAGAAACCCTGAAATAGATATGTATTGGAAGGTGGTGGGTATAGAGAAACCACTTGACATAGAATATGTATTGGAAGGGGGGAAGGATATAGAGAAACACGAAATAGAAAGCATATTGGAAGGGGAGGATATAGAGAAAGGAAACACCGACATAGAATATGTATTGGAAGGGGGGAAGGGAGGTATAGATAAACAATGACATAGAATATGTATTGGAAGGGGTGGATTTATAGAGATAAAACACTGGGACTTATAGAGATACATATTGGCAAGCGGAGGAGGATGATATAGAGACAACACTGACATTAGAAAGTATTGGAAGGGGAGATTATAGGAATAAACACTGACATAAGAATATGTATTGGAAGGGAGGATATTAGATAACACCTGACATGTAGAATTGTATTGGAAGGGTGGGATTATAGATACACACTGACATAGAATATGTATTGGAGGGGAGGAGGATAGATAAACATGGACATAGGAATATGTATTGGAAGGGGAGGATATAGAATAAACACTGCATTAGGAAATGTATTGGAAGGGGTGTGGCTGGTGCGTGGATTTGGAGGGTGGATTGGATTATGTCCGAACGTGGTGGATACTCTGTTGGATCGTGGATTTGGATATTGGATCGTGGTGGTGGTACTTATGGTGTGGTTTGGGAAGATAGGAGAAACACTGACAAGATATGTATTGGACAAGGGGAGGATATAGACTACAACACGGACATAGAATACATGATGGAAGGGGAGGATATAGATAAAAACGCTCCTGACATTCATAGGGAAATAATGTATTGGAAGGGAGGGTATAGATAAAACGCTGACATAGTATTGTATTGGGAAAGGGGAGGCTATAGATAAACCACTGACATAGAATGACATATTGGAAAGGGGAGGGGGGATGAGGAGGATATACATAAACAATGACATAGAAATGTATTGGAAGGGGGGATATAGAGAACACTGACATAGAATGGTATTGGAAGGGGAGGATATAGCGGCAACACTGACCTAGAATATGTCTTGGAAGGGGTGGATTGGGGTTATAGAGAAACCACTGACTAGGAATATGTATTGAGGGGAGGATATAGAGAAACACTGACATAGAATATGTATTGGAAGGGGGAGATATAGAGAAACACTGACATAGAATATGTATTGGAAGGGGGAGGATATAGAGCAAACACTGACATAGAATAGGTATTGGACGGGGAGGATATAGATAAACACTGGACAATTTAGAATATGTATTTGGAAGGGGAGGATATGAGACACACCTGACATAGAATATGGTATTGGGAAGGGGTGGATATAGATAAACACTGCATTAGAAGATGTATTGGAGAAGGGTGGAGGATATAGAGAACCATACAGGGAATATGTATTGGAAGGGGGGGGTGGATATAGATACAACACTGACATAGAATTAGATATGTATTGGAAGGGGGGATATAGATAAGCACTGAATAGAATAGATATTGTATTGGAAGGGGGAGGATATAGAGAAAACACTGGATGCAAGAATATTGTATGGAAGGGCGGCTAAGATAAACATGACATAGAATATGTCTTGGAGGGGTGGATTATAGATAAACACTGACAGGAATATGTATGGGAAAGGGGTGGATATAGATAAAACACAATAGAATATGTATTGGAAGGGAGGATAAGCGAAACACTTGACATAGAATATGTAATTGGAAGGGGTGATTTATAGAGAAAACACTGGACAAGAATATGTAGTGGGAAGGGGTGGATTATAGAGAAACATGGCACATGAATATGTATTGGAAGGGGAGGATAGGGTATAGATAAACACTGACATAGAATATGGTATTGGAAGGGGAGGATATAGATAAAACACTGACTAGGAATATGTATTGGAAGGGGAGAGGATATAGAAGAAAACACTGACATCGGAATAGTATTGGAAAGGGAGGATATAGAGGACAACACTGACATTTTTAGAATATGATTGGAAGGGGTGGTTGGGATTTATAGAGAAACTACCTGAGCATAGATATTATGGAAAGGGGTGGATATAGATTAAAACACTGACATAGAATATGTATGGAAGGGGAGGATTATAGCGAACACACTGACAGAAATGTTTGGAAGGGGTGGGTGGGGGATAATAGAAAACAACACTGACATAGAAGAGTATTGAAGGGGAGGCATATGATTAACATTGACCAGAATATGTATTGGAAGGGGAGGATTA
The DNA here is from genome assembly GCA_019447015.1 of Hymenochirus boettgeri. Classification (NCBI taxonomy): domain Eukaryota; kingdom Metazoa; phylum Chordata; class Amphibia; order Anura; family Pipidae; genus Hymenochirus; species Hymenochirus boettgeri. The sequence continues at coordinate 471,024 of JAACNH010000063.1, forward strand.
GTAGGGATCTAGAAGGAAGAAACACTGACAGAGAATATGGTATTGGAAGGGGTGGATATAGATAAACACTGACATAGAATAGTATTGGAAGGGTTGGATTATAGATAAAACACGACATAGAATATGTATTGGAAGGGGAGATATAGAGAAAAACAATGACAGAATATGTATTGGAAGGGGGGATAGAGATAAACACTGACATAGAATCTTGTATTGAAGGGGGGGGATATAGATTAAACACTGAATAGCAATATGTATATTGGAAGGGTGAGGAGTATAGAGAAGAAACACTGACATTAGAATATGTATTGGAAGGGGAGGATATAGAGGAAAACACTGAAATTAGGAATATGTATTGGAAAGGGGTGGATATAGAGAACACTGACATAGAATATGTATTGGAAGGGGTGGCATTATAGAAAACACTGACATAGGGAATATGTATTGGAAGGGGTGGATATAGATAAACACGGACATTAGAATACAATATTGGAAGGGGAGGATATAGAGAAACAACTGACATTTAGGAATAGTATTGGAAGGGGGAGGATATAGATAAAACACTACATAAGAATATGATGGAAGGGGTGGATATAGATAAACATGACATGAGATACATATTGGAAGGGGAGGATGGATATAGAAAAACACTGAAACTAGAATTATGTATTGGAAGGGGAGGATATTAAAAACACTGGACATTAGAATATGTATTGGAAGGGGAGGATATAGATAAACATTGACAGAATAGTATGGGAAGGGGTTTGGATATATAGAAAACACTGACATAGAATATGTATTGGAAGGGGAGGATATTAGATGGAAAAACACTGACAGAAATGTATTGGAAAGGGGAGGACTGATCGATAAACCACCTGACACTAGAATATGTATTGGAAGGGGTGGGATATAGAAGAAAAACATCTGACATTAGAATATATTGTATTGGAAGGGGGGAGGATTATAGATAACACACTTGACATGACATATGTATTGGAAGGGGTGGAATAGAGAAAACATGACCATAGAATATGTATTGGAAGGTGGAGGATTATGATACCATTGACAGGGAATATTGTATTGGAAGGGGTGGATATAGAGAACGAAAACAACTGACATAGAATATGATTGGAAAGGGGGGGTGGGATATAGAGAAACACTGACATAGAATCATGTATTGGAAGGGTGGATATAGTTAAACATTGACAGAATATGTATTGGAAGGGGAGGGATAGAGATAAACATGACCATAAGAATAGTATTGGAAGGGGGGGATGGTGGATATGAGAGGAAAAAACTGACATAGCATATGTATTGGAAGGGGAGGATATAGAGAACCATTGACATAGATATGTCTTGGAAGGGAGTGGGATAAGAGAAAAACACTGCTAGAGAATATGTATTGGAAGGTGTGGATATAGATAAATTGGACAGGAATATGTAGTGGAAGGGGAGGATATGATATAAACAATGGACATAGAATATGATTGGAAGGGGGGGATTGGGGGGGGATATAGATAATAAACATATTGACGAATATGTATTGGAAGGGGAGGATTATAGATAAACACGCATAGAAGAGTGTTGGAAGGGGGGGAAGGGGGGGATAGGGGGATGGGATATATAGATAAACATTGACAGAATATGTATGGAAGGGGAGGATTATAGAGATGAAAACACTGACATAGAATTATGTATTGGAAGGGGGGGGGGATATTATAGAGAAACACACTGAAATAGAATAGTATTGAAGGCGTGGATTGGATATAGATACACATTGACAGAATATGTATTGGAAGGGGAGGATATAGATAAACACTGGGACATAGAATAGTATTGGAAGGGAGTGGGTCTAGAGAAACATGACATAGAATATGTATGGGAAGGGGGGGGGGGGGGATATAGAGAGGAAACACGGACATAGAAATGTATTGAAAGGGTGGTGGATATAGATAAACATGGACAGGAAACATTTGAGGGGAGGATATAGATTTTAAAACATGACACAGAATATGTATTGGAACGGGGTGGATATTATATAGAGAAACCAATGACAAGAAATGTTATTGGAAGGGGGGGATATAGAGAAACACTGACATAGAATTATGTATGGAAGGGTTGGATATAGAGGAACATGACATAGAATATGTATTGGAAGGGGCGGATATAGAGAAAACAACGACAGAAATGATTGGAAGGGGTGGGAATAGATAAACACTGACCTAGAATATGTATTGGAAGGGGTGAGGAATTAGATGAAAACCCACTGACATAGCATATGTATTGGAAGGGGTGGATTTATAGAAAACACTGAATAGAATATGATTGGAAGGGGAGGATATAGGAAACACACGACCATAGAATATGATGGAAGGGGAGGAGTATAGATATAAACACTACATAGAATAGGTATTGGAAGGGGGGGGGGGGATATAGATAAACACTGACAATAGAATATGTATTGGAAGCGGGGGATATCGATAAACATGACATAAAGAATATTATTGGAAGGGGAGGATATAGATAAACATGACCTTAGAATATGTTTGAAGGGGGGGATATAGCTTTTTAAACACTGACAGAGAATAGTATTGGAAAGGGGTGGATATAGAGAAACACTGACAAGAATATGTATTGGAGGGGTGGGGGTGGTGGATATAGATAAACAAGACAAGAATATGTATTGGAAAGGGGGGGAATAGAGAATGAAACACCTGACATAGATATGTATTGGTAAGGGGAAAGGGAGGATAAGAGAAACACGACATAGAATATGTATTGGAAGGGGCGGATCAGAGGAGGAAACACTGCAAGAGAATATGATTGGAAGGGGGAGGATATAGAGAAGAAACACACTGACATAGAATATGTATTGGAAGGGGAGGATATAGATATAAAACACTGACATAGAATATGTTTGGAAGGGGGGGGAGGGATATAGAGAAACCGAAATAGAATATGTATTGGAAGGGGGGGATATAGATAAACACTGACATAGAAGATGTATTGGAAGGGGAGGATATAGAGAAACACTGACATAGAATATGTATGGGAAGGGGACGGATATATAAGAAAGAAACACTGACAGAGAATAGTATTGGAGGGGAGGATATATAGAGAAACACTGACATCGAAAATAGTATGGAAGGGGGGAGGATTATAGAGAAAACATGACATAGAATATGTATTGAAGGGGAGGGATCTAGAAAACCACTGACAGAGCATATGTATGGAAGGGGGATAAGATAAACAATGACATAGAAATGTATTGGAAGAGGAGGAGGATATAGAGACACACTGACATAGAATACAATTGGAAGGGGGGAATAGAGAAACACTGACCTAGAATTGTATGTAAGGGGGGTATATAGAGAAACACGACATAGAATAGGTTTGGAAGGGGTGGATATAGAGAAACACTGACATTAAAGGAATATTGGTATGGAAAGGGGTGGAATAGAGAAAAAACCACTGGACATAGAAAATATGTATTGGAAGGGGAGGAGGATATAGAGAAACACTGACATAGGAATATGTATTGGAAGGGGTGGATATAGATTAAACACTGAACATAGAATATGTTATTGGAGGGGGATATAGAGAAACACTGACATAGAATATGTATTGGAAGGGGGAGGATATGATAAACACTGAAATAGAATAGGTCTGGAAGGGGTGGAAATAGAGAAACACGGACAGAGAATATGTATTGGAAGGGGTGGATATAGAGAAACACTGACATAGAATACGTTATTGGAAGGGGAGGATAGGATTATAGAGGAAACACTGACATAGAATAGTATTGGAAGGGGAGGATTATAGAGAAACACCTGACATAGATATGTATTATTGGAAGGGTGGATTGGATATTATGATGAGAAACACTGACATAGAAAATGTAGTGGAAAGGGGGGTGGATATAGATAAACACTGACATAGAAATGTATTGGAAGGGAGGATATAGAGAAACACTGGACCATAGAATATGATTGGAAGGGGAGGATTATAGATAAACACTGACATTGAAATATGTTATTGAGGGGGGTATAGAGAAACACTGAAAGATATGTATTGGAAGGGGTGGATATAGAATAAACACTGACCATAGAATATGTATTGGAAGGGGAGGATATATGAAAGAAGAAACACTGACATAGAATACTGTAATTGGAGGGTGGCTTATAAGAATAAACCACACTGACATAGAATATGTATTGGAAGGGGAGGATATGATAGAGAAAACACTGACCATAGGAATAGGTATTGGCAGGGGTGTGGATATAGAGAACCAAAAAACACGTGACATAGAATATGTATTGGGAAGGGGTGGATATAGATAAACAATGACATAGAATATGTATTGAAGGGGGAGGAGGATATAGAGAAACATCCTGACATAGAATATGTATTGGAAAAGGGGGAGGATATAGATAAACACTGAATAGAATAGTATTGGAAGGGTGCGGATTAGAGAAGAAACCACTGACATTAGAATATGTAGTGGAAGGGGTGGATGATAGAAGAAACCGGACATATGTGAATATGTATTGGAAGGGGTGGATATAGAGAAACACGGACATAGAAATGTATTGGAAAGGGGAGGATATAGAAGAAACACTTGACATGACATAGAATATGTATTGGAAGGGGAGGATATAGAGAAAACAACTGACATAGAATATGTATTGGAAGGGGATGGTGGATATAGAGAAACACTGACATAGAAAGATGTATTGGAAGGGTTTGTGGGATTATAGGAAAACACTGACTTAGACATATGTATGGAGGGGAGGATATAGAGAAACACGGACATAGAAGAGTATGGAAGGGGTTGGATATAGGAAACAACTGACATAGAATATGTAATTGGAAGGGGTGGGATATAGAAGGGGTGGGGGATTCGCGATTGGTATAGATAAACTGACAAGAATATGTATTGGAAGGGGTGGATATAGAGAAACATGACATAGAAATATGTATTGGAAAGGGGTGGATTATAGAGAAACACTGACCTAGACATATGTATTGGAAGGGGAGGATATATTAGAGAAACACTGAATAGAATATGTATTGGAAGGGGGGAGGAATAGAGAAACCACTGACTAGATATGTCTGGGAAGGGGAGGATATAGATAAACACTGACATTAGAAGAGTATTGGAAGGGGGAGGCTATAGATAAACTACTGACATAGAATATGTATTGGAAGGGGAGGATATTAGACGAAACACTGACAGAACTATGTATTGGAAGGGTGGATATGATAAACACTGACATAAGAATAGTATTGGAAGGTGTGGATATAGAGAAACATGATAGAAATATGTATTGGAAAGGGGGTGGATATTAGAGAAAACACTGACATAGAATATGTATTGGAAGGGGAGGATATAGATAAACACTGACTAGAATAGTATTGGAGACGGGAGGATATAGAAAAACTGACATGAATAGTATTGGAAGGGGAGGAATAGAGAACACTGACAGATATGTATGGAAGGGGTGGAATAGATCAAAAAACATGAATAGAATATGATGGAAGGGGTGGTTAAGAGAAAACACTGCACCCCATAGAATATGTATGGGAAGGGGGGCTATAGAGAAACACTGACATAGAATTATGTATTGGAATAGGAGGTGGATATAGGAAACACTGGACATAGAAATGTTATTGGCATGGGAGGATGAGGATATAGAGAACAATGACATAGAATATTGTATGGAAGGGGTGGATATGGTGGATATAGAGAACACTGAAAAGAATGTATTGGAAGGGGGGTGATATGAGAGAAACACTGACATAGAATAGATGGAATGGGGAGGAATAGAGAAACACCTGACATAGAATATGTATTGGAAGGGGAGGATATAGAAAACACTGACATAGATTATGTATGGGAAGGGGTGGATTATAGAGAAGAAGAAACAATGACATAGAATATGTTTGGAAGGGGAAGGATATAGAGAACAATGGACTAGCATATGTATTGGAAGGGGAGGATATTAGAGAAACCACTGACAGGAACTGTATTGGAAGGCGGAGGATGAGGATAGGATATAGAGAAAACACTACATAGAATAATGTATTTGGGAAGGGGAGGATATAGGAGAAACACTGACATAGAATATGTATGGAGGGAAGGATATAGAGAAAACACTGACAGGAATCTGTATTGGAAGGGGAGGATGAGGATATAGAGAAACATGGACATAGAATATGTAGTGGAAGGGGGGAGGATATAGATAAACACGGACATAGAATAGGTATTGGGAAGGGGAGGATAAGATAAACACATGAATGAATATGTATTGGAAGGGAAGGATATAGAGAAACACCTGACATTAGAATATGTTATGGAAGGGGTGGGAATAGAGAAACAATCTGACATAGAATATGTATTGGAAGGGGGATAGGATTTAGAGAAACACTTGGACATAGAATAGTATTGGAAGGGGTGGGATATAGAGAAAACACGACATAGAATATGTATTGGAAGGGGAGGATGTATAGAGAAACACTGGACTAGGAATATGTATGGGAAGGTGGTGGATATAGAGAAACACTGACATAGAGGAATATGTATTGGAAGGGGTGATATAGATAAACACTGACATAGAATATGTATTGGAAGGGGAGGATATAGAGAAACACTGACATTAGAATACATATTGAAGGGGTGGATGATAGATAATACACTGACATAGAATATGGTATTGGAAGGGGAGGATTATAGAGAAACACTGGACATAGAATACATAGTGGAAGGGTGAGGGATATAGAGAAACCACTCTGATCATAGAATATGTATTGGGAAGGGGGGTGGATTAGAGAAAAAAACTCGACATAGAATATGTTATTGGAAGGGGTGGATATAGGAGCAACACTGAACATAGAATAGTTTGGAAAGGGGGATATAAGAGAAACACGACATAGAATTATGGATGGGAAGGGGTTGGATTTTATAGAGAAACACTGAACATAGAATATGATTGGAAGGGGAGGATATAGATAAACACGACATAGAATATGTATTGAGAAGGGGAGGATATAGAGAAGCACTGACAGAGAATATGTATGGAAAGGGGAGGATATAGAGAAACACTGACATAGAATAGTTGATTGGAAGGGGAGGATATGGATATAGAGAACGCTGACATTAGAATATGTATTGGAAGGGGAGGTGGATATCGACATAACACACTGACATAGAATATGTATTGGAAGGGGGGTGGACTATAGCTAAACACTGAATAGAAATGTTTGGAAGGGGGATATAGAGAAACACTGACATTAGAAATGTATTGGAAGGGGAGGATATAGATAAACGCGGACATAGAATATGTATTGGGGAAGGGGGGAGGATTGGATATAGCTAAACGGTGACATAGAAATGTATTTGGAAAGGGGAGGATTAAGAAAACCACTTTGACATAGAATATGTATGGAAGGTGATATAGATAAACACTGACATAGACTCTGTATTGGCAAGGGGAGGAAGGAAGGATTATTGAGGATATTAGAGAAACAATGACATAGAATATGTATTGAAGGGGGGGATTATAGATAAACACTGACCTAGATAGTTTGGAAGGGGAGGATGGATATAGAGAAACAACGACATAGAATATGTATTGGAAGGGGAGGATATAGATAAACCGGCTGGAATAGATATGTATTGGAAGGGGTGGATATAGAGAAACACTGACATAGAATATGTATTGGAAGGGGGGATATAGCATAAACGCTGACATAGAATATGTATGGAAGGGGAGGATAGGGAGGGATATATTAGAGAAACACTGAATAGAATATGTATTGGGAAGGGGGGATATTATAGAGAAACCACTGAATAGAAATGTATTGGACGGGGGGGATATGGGGATATAGAGAAACACTGACATAGAATATGTATTGGGAAGGGGAGAGGCTTTTCTAGAGACAACTGACCTAGAATAGTATTGGAAGGGGTGGATATAGAGAAACACTGGACATAGAAATATGTATGGAAGGGGAGGTATAGAATAAACGCTGAATAGAATAATGTATTGGAAGGGAGGATATTAGAGAAACACTGACATAGGAATCGGTATTGGAAGGGAGGATATAGAGAACCACTGACATAGAAATATGTATTGGAAAGGGAGGATATAGGAAACAATGACATAGCATATGTTTGTTTTTTTTGAGAGGGGATCTAGAAGAGAACACTGACATAGAATAGGTATTGGAAGGGGTGGATATAGAGAAACACTGACCCCATAGAATAATAGTATTGGAAGGGGAGGATCTAGATAACATGACATAGAATACATATTGGAAGGGGGATATAGATAAACCCCCACTGAAATAGAATATGTATTGGAAGAGGTGGATTATAGAGAAACACTGACATAGAATATGATTGGAAAGGGGAGGAATAGAGAAACACGACATAGAATATGTATTGGAAGGGGAGGATATAGAGGAAACACTGACATAAGAATATGTATTGGAAAGAAGGATGGAGATAGAGGAAAACACTGACATAGAATATGTATTGGAAGGGGTGTATAGAGAACACTGACATAGAATATGTATTGGGAAGAGGTGGATATAGAGGAAACACTTACATTCGAATAGGTATGGAAGGGGGAGGATATAGAGAAACACTGACAAGAAATGATTGGAAGGGGAGGATATATAGAGAAAACACTGACTAGAATATGTTATTGGAAGGGGGAGGATATTAGAGAAAATGACATAGACATGTATTGGAAGGGGAGGATTATAGAGAAACACTGGACATAGAAGATGTATTGGAAGGGGTGGATATAGAAGAAACACTGGACATAGAATATGTATTGGAAAGGGGGGGATATAGAGAAACCACTTGAATTATAGAATATGGATGGAAGGGGTGGATATAGAGAAAAACACTGAATAGAATATGTATTGGAAGGGGGGAGTATAGAGAAACACTGACATAGAAATATGTATTGGAAGGGGAGGATATAGAGAACATGACATAAGATCGTATTGGCAAGGGGGTGGATTATAGAGAAAACACGACAAGAATATGTATTGGAATGGGAGGATATAGAGAAACACTGACATAGAATATGTATTGGAAGGGGAGGAGGATATAGATAAACGCTGACATCAGAATATGTATGGGAAGGGGAGGATATAGAGAAACACTGACATAGAATATGTAGGGAAGGGGAGGAAGGTTATAGAGAAACACTGACATAGAATATGATTGGTAAGGGGAGGGATATAGAGAAACATGGACATAGCATATGATTGGGAAGAGGTGGATTCTAGAGAAACACTGACTGATATGTATTGGAAGGGGTGGATATAGCGAAAAACAACCCAAGAAACCAAAAAAAAACACTAACTGAATGAATATGGTATTGGAAAGAGGTGGATATAGAGAAACATTGACATAGAATATGATTGAGGGGAGGGATATAGAGAAAACACGGACATAGAATATGTTTGGAAGGGAGGATATAGAGAACAATGACATAGAATATGATTGGAAGAGGTGGATTATAGAGATAAACACGACATAGAATATGTATTGGAAGGGGGTGATGGTGGATATAGAGAACACTGACATAGTTGTATTGGAAGGGGGGGGGGGGTGGTATAGAGAAACACTGACTAGATAGGTATTGGAAGGGGAGGATATATGCGACAAACACGGACATAGAATATTATTGGAAGGGGAGGATGGATAAGAGAAACACTACATAGAAATGTATTTGGAAGGGGAGGATATAGAGAAACCACTGTGACATAGAATATGTATGGAAGGGGAGGATATAGAGAAACACTGAAATAGAATATGTATTGAAGGGGTGGATATAGAGAAACACGACATAGGAATATGTATTGGAAGGGGAGGATATGAGAAACACTGAAATATGAATATGTATTGGAAAGGTGGAATTATAAGGATAGTGATATAGAGACACACTGCATAGAATATGATTGGAAGGGGGAGGAAGGATATAGAGAAACACTGACATAGAATATGATTGGAAGATGTGGATATAGAGAAACACTTGACATAGAATATGTATTGGAAGAGGGGTGATATAGAGAAAAACACTGGACATTTAGAATATGTATTGGAAAGGGGAGGATATAGATAAAACACTGACATAGAATATTGTATTGGAAGGGGAGGTATAGAAAAACACTGACATAGAATATGTATGGAAGGGGGGAATAGATAACATGACATAGAATATGTATTGGAAGGGGAGGATATTAGAGAAACACTTGACATAGAAATATGTATTGGAAGGGGTTGGATATAGATAAACACTGACATAGAATATGTATTGTGAAGGGGAGGATATAGAGAAAGAAAACAATGACATAGAATTATGTATATGGCAAGGGGAGGGGATGGGATTTATAGTATGAAAACAACTGACATAGAATATGTATTGGAAAGGGGTGGATATAGAGAAACACTGACATAGGAATAGTATGGGAAGGGGAGGATATAGAGGAAACACGGACAAGAATAGGTATTGGGAAGGGGAAGGATATAGAAAACATCTGACAAGAAATGTATTGGAAGGGGAGGGGGGATAGGATGAGGCTAATAGATAAACACTGACATAGAATATGTTTGGGAAGGGTGGGATAGAGAGAAACATGCAGAAGAGTATTGGGAAGGGGTGGATATTAGATAAAAAACACTGACATTAGAATAGAATACATATTGGAAGGGGAGGTATATAGAGAAAACACTGAAATAGAATAGTATTGGAAGGGGGGATATAGAGAAACACTGACATAGAATATGTATTGGAGGGGAGAGGATATAGAGAAACACGGACATAAGGAATATGTATTGGAGGGGAGGATATAGAAAAACACTGACATAGAATTACATATTGGACAGGGGAGGATATAGAGAAACAGACATAGAAAGTCTTGGGAAGGGGTGGATATAGAAAAACCTGACATAGAATATGTATTGGAGGGGAGGATATAGATAAAAACCTGACATAGAAATTGTATTGGAAGGGCAGGACTATAGAGAAACACTGACATAGAATATGTATTGGGAAGGGGTGGATATAGAGAAACACTGACATAGAATATGTATTGGAAGGGGGGGATGGGGGGGGGATATAGAGAAACACTGGACATAGAATATGATTGGAAGGGGGCAGCATATAGAGAAACACTGGACAGCGAATATGTATGGAAGGGGGGATTTGGATATAGAATAAACAGCTGAACATAGAATACATATTGGAAGGGGTGGGATATAGAGAAAACAATGACATGAATATGTATTTGGAAGGGGAGGATATTAGATAATTAAACACTGACATAGGAAATAGAATATGGATTGGAAGGGGTGGATATAGAAAACACTGACCATTAGGAATACATATTGGAAGGGGAGGAAGGATATAGAGGAAAACACTGAAATAGAATATGTAATTGGAAGGGGCGGGTGGATTATAGAGGAAACACTGACATAGACTATTGTATTGAAGGGGAGGATTAAGATAAACACGGACATAGAATATGTATTGGAAGTGAGGGGGGGGGGGGGCTATAGATAACACTGACATAGAATATGTTATTGGAGAAGTGGGTGGGATATAGAGAAACACGGCATAGGGAATCAGATTGGAAGGGGAGGATATAGAGAAACACTGCATAGAATATGTATTGGAAGGGGTGGATATTAGAGAAAAAAACCACTGACATAGAATATGTCTTGGAAGGGGAGGATTAGAATAAACACTGACATAGGAATATGTATTGGAAGGGGAGGGATATAGATTAAACAACGACATAGAATATGTTAATTGGAAAGGGGTGGATGGAATAAGATAAACACTGACATAGAAGATGATTGGAAGGGGAGGCTATAGATACACACTGACATAGGATATGTATTTGAGGGGGTGGATATAGAGAAAACAATGACATAGACTACATATGGGAAGGGGAGGATATAGAGAAACACTGGGGAATAGAATATGTATTGGAAGGGTGGATATAGAGAAACATGACATAGAATAGTATTGAAGGGGGAGGATATAGATAAACACTGACATGAGAAATATTGTATTGGAAGGGGTGGATATAGAGAAAACACGACATAGAAACTATGTATTGGAAGGGGGGGGGTGGGATGGGGATTATCGAGAAACCACTGACATAGACTATGTTATTGAAGGGGAGGATATAGGAAACACTGACATCGAAATGTATTGGAAGGGGCTGGATATTAGCGATAAAAATGACAGAGACTATGTATTGGAAGGGGAGGAAGAGGAATATAAGATAAACACTAGACATAGAAATGTATGGGAAGGGGTGGTGGAATAGTAGAAAAACAATGGGGACATAGGAATATGTATTGGAACGGGGAGATAAGGGATATAGATAAACGCTGACATAGATATGTATGGAAGGTGGAGGAATAGAGACGAAACACTGGACAGAAGATGTAGTGGAAGGGGGATGATATAAGAAACACTGACATAGAATATGTATTGGAAAGGGGAGGATATAGAGAAAACACTGACATAGAATATGTATTGGAAGGGTGGATATAGAGGAGAAGAAACAACTGCAAGAATATCGTATTGGAAGGGGGGGATATAGATAAAACCACTGACATAGAATAGTATTGGGAAGGGGTGGATATCCAAGAGAAACAAATGAATAGAAGATGTATTGGAAGGGGGGGATATAGAGAAACACTGACATAGAATAGTATTGGAAGGGGTGGATATAGATTAAAAAAACAAGACATAGAATATGTATGGAAGGGTGGATAAGATAAACACTGACATAGAATATGTATTGGAAGGGGGTGGATATAGAGACAACACTGACATAGAATATTATGGAAGGGGTGGATATAGAGAAAAACCACTGACATAGGATATGTTGGGGAAGGGGTGGGAATAGATAAAACACTGACATAGAATATATATGTATGGAAGGGGGTGGATATGAAAACACTGACATAGAATATGTATTGGAAGGGGAGGATATAGATAACCAAGACATGAATATGGATTGGAGGGGGGGAGATAGATAAACACTGACATAGATATGTATTGGAAGGGGGAAGGAATATAGTTAAACACTGACATTAGAATATGTATTGGAAGGGGGAGAGGATGAGGGATATAGATAAAAACAATGACATAGATACATTATTGGAATGGGGAGGGATATAGAGAAACACGACATAGAATAGTATTGGAAGGGGTGGATATAGAGAAAACACTGACATCGAATATGTATGGAAGGGGAGGATATAGTATAACACTGACAGAGGGAATATGTATTGGAAGGGGAGGATATAGCGGGAACCACGAAAGAATATGTATTGGAAGGGGGGTTGGATATAGAGAAACACTGACAGTAGAATATGTTTGGAAGAAGGGGTGGATTATAGAGAAACACTTGACATAAGAAATGTATTGGAAGGGGGAGATATAAGATAAACGACTTGACATAGAATAGTATTGGAAGGGGTGGATATAGATAAACACTGACATAGAATATTGTATTGGCAGGGGAGGATATAGATAAACACTGAAATAGAATATGATTGGAAGGGGTGGATAAGATACAACACGCATAGAATATGTATTGGAAGGGGGTGGATATAGATAAAACACTGGGGGGAACAAGAATAGTGTATTGGAAGGGGGGATATCGATAAACCACTGACATAGAATATGTATTGGAAGGGAGGATATAGAGAAACACTGCACATAGAATATGTAGTGGAAGGGGAGGAGGATATAGCGAAAAAACTGACAGAATATGTATTGGAAGGGGAGGATATAGATATAAACACTGAACATTTAGAATATGTATGGAGGGGGGGATATAGGATAAAACAATGACATAGAATAGTATGGAAGGGGAGGATTATAGAGAAACACTGACAGAAGAATATATGATATTGGAAGGGGAGGAGATGGAGAAACACTGGACAGAATATGCCTATTGGAGGGGAAGGGATATAGATAAACACTGACATAGATATGTATTGGAAGGGTGGATATAGGAAACACTGACATAGAATATGTATTGGAAGGGGCGGGCTATGATAAACACGAAAATAGAATATGTATTGGAAAGGGAGGATATAGATAAACAATGGACATAGAATATGTATTGAAGGGGTGGATATAGAGAACACTGGGAATAGAATATGTATTGGAAGGGGGTGGATATAGAGACACCAATGACATAAGAATATGTATTGGAAGGGGGGGAGGGGATGGGGGGATATAGAATAAACCACTGAACATAGAATACATTATTGGAAGGGAGGAATAGATAAACACTGACATAAGATAGTATTGGAAGGGGTGGATATAGGGGGGATAAACACAGACATAGAATATGTATTGGAAGGGGGGGTGGGGATATAGATAAACACTGACATAGAATATGTACTTGAGCAAGGGGTGGATAAGATCACCAACAATTGACATAGCCTAGTATTGGAAGGGGGGGATGGGATGGGATATAGAGAACCACTGACATAGAATTATGTATTGGACGGGGAGGATATAGATAAACACTGACAAGAATATGTATGAAAGGGGGGTGGGGGATAAGAAGAAACACTGACATAGAATATGTATTGGAAGGGGGGGTATTAGATAAAAGCTGAAAATAGAATATGTATTGGAGGGGGGTGGATATAGATAACATTGACATAGAATAGTATTGGAAGGGGAGGATATAGATTAAACAATGACATAGAATATGTATTGGAAGGGGTGGATATAGATTCAAACACTGACACTAGAATATTATGGAAGGGGTGGATATAGATAAACACACATAGAATATGTATTGAAGGGGGGATATAGATAAACACTGACATAGAATAGAATATGTATTGGAAGGGGAGGATATGATATTAGATAAACACTGACATAGATATGGATTGAAGGGGGGGATATAGAGAAAACACTGAAATGAGAATATGTATTGGAAGGGGGGGGATTAGAGAACCACACTGACATAGCAATATGTATTGGAAGGGGGGGATATAGACTAAACCACTGACATAGAATATTGTATGGAAGGGGAGGATATATGATAATAAACACTGACCAGAATATGTTATGGAAGGGGGAGGATATAGGAGAAACACTGACATAGAATATGTATTGGAAGGGGAGGATAGGATTAATAGATAAACAACTGACATAGAATATTGTATGTGGAATGGGGTGGATATAGAGAAAACATGACACGAACTATGTATTGGAAGGGGGGGATATAGATAAACACGGACATAGAATATGTATTGGAGGGGAGGATAGATATAGATAAACACTGCGAACAGGAAATATGTATGGAAGGGGTTGAGGATATAGAGAAAAAACTGACATAGAAAAGATTGGAAGGGGGTGGATATAGAGAAAACACGGACATAGAATATGTATTGGAAGGGGAAGGATGGGGAAGGATATAGAGAGACACTGACCATAGAATATGTATTGGAAGGGTTGGATATAGGATAAAACATGACATAGACTAAGTCTTGGAAGGGGAGGATATAGCGAACACTGACATTAGGAATATGTATTGGAAGGGGAGGATATGTAAACACTTGACATAGAATATGTGAGTGAAGGGGAGGATATAGATAACACTGACATGAATAGTATTGGAAGGGGAGGCTATAGATAAACACTGACATAGAAAATATGTCATTGGAAAGGGGACGGTATAGATTAAACACTGACATAGAATATGTATTGGAAGGGAGGATATGATAAAACACTGAGGCATAGAATATGTATTGAAGGGGGGTATTATAGAGAAAACACTGACCATAGAATAGGTATTGGGAAGGGGAGGAATATAGAGACACACTGCACATAGCACACATGTATGGAAGGGAGGGATCACACAGAGAAACACTGACATACGAATATGTATTGGAAGGCGCAGCACGCAGTCTCAGGAAGAAAACACTACTAGAATTATGTATTGGAAGGGAGGACTATAGAAGAAACACTGACATAGAATATGTATTGGAAGGGGGGGATATAGAGAAGAAAACACTGACCATAGAATATTATTGGAAGGGGGAGATATGCTAAAACCCAATGACATAGGAATATGTATTGGAAGGGGTGGATATAGAGACAACCACGACATAGATAGAATATGTATTGAAGGGGAGGATTTATAGAGAAAACAACTGAATAGGAATATGTATTGGAAAAAGGGGTGGATAAGCGAAAACAATGACAAGAATCTGTATTGGAAGGGTGGGGAGATAGATAAACCAATGACATAGGGGAATATGTATTTGGAAGGGGAGGAGATAGATGAAACAATGACATAGATAGTATTGGAAGGGGTGGATATAGAGAAACACTGACAGAGAAATATGTATGGAAGGGGGGATAATTATAGATAAACACTGGACATAGAATATGTATTGGAAGGGGGAGGATATAGATAAAACACTGCCATAGAAATAGTATTGGAGAAGGGGAGGATTATGAGAGAAAGAAAACAATGGGACATAGAATATGTATTGGAAGGGGTGGATATAGACTAAACACTGACAGGAATAGGAATGGGAAGGGGGGATTTATAAGAGAAAACACTACATAGAATATGGATTGGAAGGGGGGGGATGGGGATATATAGATAAAACACTGACATAGACACTATGTATTTGGAAGGGGAGGATCAGGAGGATATAGCTAAACCCACTGGACATAGATATGTTAATTGGAAGGGGAGGATATAGAGAAAGAACACTTTGACATACGGCATATGTATTGGAAGGGGTGGATATAGATAAACATGACCATAGAATATGATTGGAATGGGTGGATATAGAGTGAAACACTGACATAGAAATAATGTATTGGACGGGGTGTGGATATAGAGAAACCTGACATAGAATATGGATTGGAAGGGGGGGGGGGGATAAGAGAAGCACTGACCGAATATGTATTGGAAGGGGAGGAGGGATATAGATAAACACGAATAGATATGTAATTGGAAGGGGAAGGGAGATAGATGAAAGGAAACTACTGACATAGAATAGTATTTGGAATGGCAGTGGATATAGATATAACAACTGACATCAGAATATGTTATTGGAAAGGGGAGGAGGATTATAGCGAAACAGACATAGAATGATGTAGTGGCAGGGGAGGATATAGATAAACACTGGACATAGAAATATGTATTGGAGGGGGATATGAGAAGCACTGACAGAAATTATTGTTTGGGAAGGGGAGGATATAGATAAACACGGACATAGAATGAGTATTGGAAGGGGTGGCTATAGAGGAAGACTGACAGAATATGTATGGAAGGGGCGGATATAGATAAACATGACATAGAAGGATTGTATTGGAAGGGGAAGGATATAAGAGAAACACTGACATAGAATATGATTGGAAAGGGGTGGATATGAGAAACACTGACATAGAAATATGTATTGGAAAGGGGAGGATTATAGAGAAGAGAAACACTGACATAGAAATGTATTGAAGGGGGGGATATAGAGAAACCACTGACATAGGAATATGTATTGGAAAGAAGGGGGTGGATATAGGAGAAACACTGACATAGAATATGTATGGAAGGGGGGGATATAGAGAAACACTGACATAGAATATGTATTGGAAGGGGGGATATAGATAAACAACTGGACAAGATTATGTATTGGAAGGGGAGGATATAGATAAACAATGACATTAGAAGATGTATTGGAAAGGGAAGGAATAGATAAAACAATGACATAGAATAATGTATTTGGAAGGGGGAGGGCTTAGATGAAACACTGGACATAGGAAATGTATTGGAAGGGGAGGATATAGATTAAACACTGACATAGAATAGGTATGGAAGGGGGGGGGATATAGAGAAAACACTGACATAGAAATATGTATTGGGAGGGGCGGAATAGAGACACCAGACAAGAAGAGGTATTGGAAGGGGGTGGATAAGAGAAACACTGACATTAGGAATAAGTATTGGAAGGGGTGGATATAGGAAGGAAACACTGACTAGAATAGGTATTGGAAGGGGTGGGATATAGAGAAACACTGACTAGAACGTATGGAAGGGGTGGAATAGAGAAACACGGACATAGAATATGTATTGGAATGGGGTGGATATTAGATAAACACGACATAGAATACTGGTATTGGAAGGGGGGGAAGAGAGAAACACTGAATAGACTAGTAGTGGAAGGGGTGGATATAGAGAAACACGAACATAGAATAGTATTGAAGGGGGGGGAGTATAGAGAAACACTGACAAGGAATATGTATTGGAAGGGGGGTGGATATAGATAACCAACTGACATAGAATATGTATTGGAAGGGGAGGATATAGAGAAACACTGACATAGAATATGTATTGGAAGGGGGGATATATGAGAAGAAACAATAACTGCCATAGAATATGTATTGGAGGGGGGATTGGATATAGAGAGAAAACACGGACATAGAATATGTATTGGAAGGGGTGGATTGGATATAGAGAAACAAGAAAGAAAACACTGACATAGAATATGTAGTGGAAGGGGAGGAGGATATAGAGAAACACTGACATAGAAGATGTATGGGAAGGGGAGGTATATAGAGAAAACAATGACATAGCATAGTATTGGAAGGGGGGGGGGATATAGAGAACACTGACATAGAATTATGTATTGGAAGGAGGTGGATATAGAGAAACAACTGTGACAGAGTCATATGTAGGGAAGGGGTGGAATAGAGATAACACTGAAATCGAATATGTATTGGAAGGGGTGGATATAGAGAAACATGACATAGAAGATGTATTGGAAGGGGAGGATTTATAGAGAGAAACCACTGACATAGAATATGTATTGGCAGGGGTGGAGTATAGAGGAAAAAACACGACAAGAATATGTATGGAAGGGGTGGATATAGAGAAACACTGACATAGAAATGTATGGAAGGGGTGTGGGAAAGAGAAAAAACGGACATAGGAATATGTAGTGGGAAAGGCGGGGTGGATATAGATTAAACACTGACATAGAATAGTATTGGAAGGGGGGATATAGAGAGAAACCACGCCATAGGACTAGGTAGGGAAGGGGGGATATAGAGAAACCAACGGACATAGAATATGATATTCGGGAAGGGGGAGGAATAGCGAAACACTGACATAGATATTGTATTGAGGGGGGATAGGATTATAGATAAACACTGAATAGAATATGTATTGGAAGGGGGGGGCTTTTAGAGAAAGAAACACTGGACATAGAATAGGTATGGAAGGGGTTGGAGGAATATAGAGAAGATAACATATTAGAATACAATTGAAGGGGGGTATAGAGAAAAACTGGAATAAGAATAGTAATGGAAGGGTGGGAATAGAATAAACACTGAAATAGAATGTATGGACGGGAGGATCAGAGAACCATGACATGAAATTACATATTGGAAGGGGAGGATTATAGAGAAAGAAACACTGACATAGGAATATGTATTGGAAGGGGAGGATTTACTAGCGAAACACTTGACAAGAATATGTATTGGAAGGGGAGGATATAGAGAAAACACTGAAATAGAATAGGTATTGGAAAGGGGAGGATAAGAGGAAAACAAGGGAACATAGAATATGTCTGAGGGGGAGGATATGAGAGAAAAAGACATAGTAAATGTATTGGAAGGGGAGGATATAGAGAAAACAATGCCATAGAATAGTATTGGAAGGGGAGGAGATAGATAGAAACGCGACATAGAATAGTACTGGAAGGGGGAGGGATAAGTAAACACTGACAAGAATAGTATGGAAGGGGAGAATATCGTAAACGCTGACATAGAATATGGATTGGAAAAGGGGAGGGATTATAGATAAAGCGACATAGAATATGTATTGGAAGGTGGTATCCTGATATCTGACTGCGGCTGTGAGACGGTAAAGGAGGAACCCAGTACCCCAGGTAAGAACACCCATCACCCCCTGTTACCCTTCACCCCCCTGTTACCCCACGGTACTGGCCCTACCTCCTACAGCCCTGTCACCCCCGGTACCCCTACCTCCTACCGTCCTGTCACCCCCGGTACCCCTACCTCCTACCGCCCTGTCACCCACCAGTACCCCTTCCTCCTACCGCCACGGTTCCCCTACCTCCTACCGCCCCTTTCCCCCCGGTACCCCTACCTCTTACCGCCCCATCACCCACCGGTACCCCTACCTCCTACTGCCCCGTCACCCCCGGTACCCCTACCTCCCATGTCACCATTCATCCCTGTCGCCCAGCACCCGTCACCCACCATGACACCCTGCACCTCTATCACCCACTGTTTCACCCTGCACCCTCCTGTCACCCACCCTTCACCCTCCCTTCTCCCCTGTCACCCAGTGATCTTACACTGTACAGCAATCACAGTATTATTTTACTGATCTCATACTGTACAGCAATCACAGCAATCACAGTATTATTTTACTGATCTCATACTGTACAGCAATCACAGTATTATTTTACTGATCTCATACTGTACAGCAATCACAGTATTATTTTACTGATCTCATACTGTACAGCAATCACAGTAATATTTTACTGATCTCATACTGTACAGCAATCACAGTATTATTTTACTGATCTCTGTAACGTCATAAGATCAGTAAAATAATTCTGTGAAATGCTGTACAGTATGAGATCAGTTAAAATAATCTGTGATCTGCTGTACAGTATGAGATCAGTAAATAATACGTGATGCTGTACATATGAGATCAGTAAAAGAATACTGTGATTGCTGTACAGTATGATCAGTAAAATAATCTGTGATTGCTGTACAGTAATGAGATCAGTAAAAATTATACTGGATTGCTGTACAGTATGAGATCAGTAAAATAATTCGTGTGATTGCTGTACAGTTATGAGATCAGTAAAATTATACTGTGATTGCTGTACAGTATGGAATCAGTAAAATAATACTGTGATTGCTGTACAGTATGAGATCAGTAAAAAATACTGTGATTGCTGTACGTATGAATCAGTAAAATAATACTGCTGATTGCTGTACAGTATGAGATCAGTAAATAATACTGTGATTGCTGTACAGTATGAGATCAGTAAATAATACTGTGATCGCTGTACAGATGAGATCAGTTAAAATATACTGTGATCGCTGTACAGTATGAGATCAGTAAAATAATACTGTGATTGCTGTACAGTTGAGATCAGTAAAATAATACCTGATGCTGTACAGTATGAGATCAGTAAAATAATGCTGTGATTGCTGAAAGTATGAAATCAGTAATATTACTGGTGATCGCTGTCATATGAGACAGTAAATAAATCTGTGATTGCTGTACAGTATGAGATCAGTAAAATAATACGTGATTGCGGTACAGTATGAGATCAGTAAAATAATACCGTGATTGCTGTACAGTTATAATCATTAAAATAATACTGTGATTGCTGTACAGTATGAGATCAGTAAAATAATACGTGATTGCTGTACAGTATGAGATCAGTAAATTATACTGTGATTGCTGTACAGTATGAGATCAGAAATAATACTGTGATTTCTGTACAGTATGAATCAGTAAAAATATACTGTGATTGCTGTACAGTATGAGATCATAAAATAATCTACTTGATTGCTGTACAGTTGCAGATCAGTCAATCATACTGTGATTGCTGTATAATGGAGAATCGTAAAATAATCTCTGGTGATCGCTTTACATTATGATCTGAATCTAGTAAATATACTGTGATCGACTGTACAGTATGAGATCAGTAAAATAATACGTGATTGCTGTACAGTTATGAGATCAGTAAAATATTACGTGTTGCTGTACAGTATAGATCAGTAAAATATATGTCTGTGATCTGGCTGTCAGTAAATCAGTAAAATAACTGTGATGCTGTAGCATAAAATGAGATCATACATAATACTGTGATTGCGGTACAGTATGAAGATCAGTAAAATACTGTGATTGCTGTACAGTATGAGAATCAGTAAAATAATACTGTGATTGCGTACAGTATGAGATCAGTAAATAATACTGTGATTGCGTCAGTATGAGATCAGTAAAATAACTGTGATGGCTGTACAGTATGGATCAGTAAAATAATACTGTGATGCTGTACAGTATGAGATCAGTAAAATAAATCTGTGATTGCTGTACATATGAGATCAGTAAAATAATAGTACGTACGTATGTAGAATCGTACAAGTGAATCAGTAAAATAATCTGTGATTGCTGTACAGTAGAGATCATAAAATAATACTGTGATTGCTGTACGTATGAGATCAGTAAAATAATACTGTGATTGCTGTACAGTATGATCAGTAAAATAATCTGTGATGCTGCAGTTGTGATCAGTAAATATACTGTGATTGCTGTACAGTATGAGATCAGTAAAATAATACTGTGATGCTGTACAGTATGAGATCAGTAAATAATACTGTGATCGCTGTACAGTATGAGATCAGTAAAAGATACCTTTGATGCTGTACAGTATGTGATCAGTAAAATAATACTGTGATTGCTGTACAGTATGAGATCAGTTAAAATAATACTGTGATTGCTGTACAGTTATGAGATCAGTAAATAATTTGTGATTGCTGTACACGTATGAGATCAGTAAAATAATGTACTGTGATTGCTGTCAGTATGAGATCAGTAAAATTTATGTGATTGCTTGTACAGTATATGATCAGTAAAATTATACTGTGATTGCTGTACAGTATGATGATCAGTAAAATAATACTGTGATTGCTGTATCAGTATGAGATCAGTACAAAATAAATACTGTGATTGCTGTAACAGTATGAAGATCAGTAAACAGTAAACAGAGGGGGGTAGGGAGGGGTATGGTAACAGAGGGGTGAAGCGACGGGGTGATGGGTAACAAGGGGGGGAAGGGTAACAGGGGGTGATGGGTAACAGAGGGGGGGTGAAGGGTAACAAGGGGGGGGGGGGTGATGGGTAACAAGGGGGGTGATGGTACAGGGGGGGTGATGGGAACACGGGGGGTGATGGTGTACACAGGGGGGTGAATGGGTAAGTGGGTTGACAAGAGGGGGTGTGATGGTAACAGAGGGGGGGGTGAAGGGTAACAGGGGGGGTGTAATGGGTAACAAGGGGGGGGATCAATCACAGTATTATTTTACTGATCTCATACTGTACAGCAATCACAGAATTATTTTACTGATCTCATACTGTACAGCAATCACAGTATTATTTTACTGATCTCATACTGTACAGCAATCACAGTATTATTTTACTGATCTCATACTGTACAGCAATCACAGTAACATTATCTAGGAACCGGAAGTAGTACCCCTCCACCAATACTACCCTACCAATTACGTATACCAGACCTACCACGGCCTACCAAGTGGGGTGGAGGTCTGACCTACGGCCATAAACCCCAATACTACCCTACCTAACTCATCGCAACTCTCCCACCCTACCATTGCTACTCAAACCGACAAATAGCACGGCTACCTAACTAATCCACAAACCTACACCTCGACCATTGCATATCCACACCTCCCACCTAAACCAAATGTAGCGTACCAACAACCACACCCAAAGCTAATACCCATCTCCACCATACTACTACCTAACTACCAACCGTACCACCCTACCATTGCACCTACCCATCCACCAAACTACCTATCTACCCTCACAACTACCACTCCTCTACATCCACATACCCTACCCTACCAACTATAACTTGACACCTAACCATTCTACTCCCCGGTGATTTTGGGAACTACAACTCCCAGCAATCCCTACGTCCCCCCATGGTTATTGAAACTCACCATGTGACCAGGCGAGCCTGTTTGTGCTGTTTGGGGCGGGGAGAACGCTGAGACCAGACCAGGCCCAGTAACACGGGGATTATCCTAGACCATGCGACGGAAGGGCCGGCGGCTCCTGTCCAGCATGGATGATGTGCGGACTTCGGGTGAACCGGACTGACAATGCGCAGTGTGAGTGAGACTCCAGCAAGTGAAGTGCTGTGCTTGGAGTACCAACAACTGGGCCGCCAATGACGTCAATCAGCACACGCTGACCTCCACAGCCGATTACATGGACACTGCCCCCAATACAGGCGACTACACACTACATTTTCCGGGCATTTCCTATTGGATGGAAACGCGGTCAGTGTGTGTTTACGTCACTTCCGTCTTTCCCTCAGACCAACCGTCCGCCGTCCCCAGTGTCACCCAGCGGGGAACCTCCCTGACAGTGGGAGGGGCTTATGTCTGACTGCGGCTGTGAGACGGGTAAAGAGGAAACCCAGTACCCAGGTAAGGAACAGACACCCTCAGCCCCCTGTACCACCCTTCACCCCCCTGTTACCATCACCCATCACCGACCCCTGTGTACTCCATCACCCTCCCTCCTGTTAGCACACACCCCCCCCCTGTGGGTACCCTTCATAACCCCGCTTGTTTTCACCCTTCACCTCACCTCCATGTTACCCCATCACCACCCACCCCCCCGGTTACTCTTACCCTATCACGTCGCTTGCCTGCGCCTGCCCCTCCCTGTCACACAACCCCCCGCTTACCCCTTCACCTGCCCCATTTTTACGCCTTCTAACTCCCCTGTTACTCTCCCTTGACATCCCCACCTCCGTTCTCCTGTCATTACCAGGCCCCAGACCCTCACCCCCCCCTGTTACTCTTCCACCCCTCTGTTTTACACGCCTTCAATCCTCGGCCCCCCTGCTTACGGCTTCACCTCCCTGTTGTTACTCGTTCAAACTCTCACCCCCCTGTTAACCCTTCCCTCCCCTCGCTCCTGGTCATAAACCACACTCCCCTGTTACCCATCACCCCCCCTGTTACTCTTCACCCCCTTG
The DNA here is from genome assembly GCA_019447015.1 of Hymenochirus boettgeri. Lineage (NCBI taxonomy): Eukaryota > Metazoa > Chordata > Amphibia > Anura > Pipidae > Hymenochirus > Hymenochirus boettgeri. The sequence goes on from JAACNH010000063.1 coordinate 495,889, forward strand.
TTACCCTTCACCCCCCCATGTTACCCATCACCCCCCCCTGTTACCCATCACCCCCCCCTGTCCCTTCACCACCCCCCTGTTACCCATCACCCCCCCTGTTACCCACATCACCCCCCTGTTACTACTTCACCCGCCTTGTTTACCCTCACACACCCCCCTGTTACCCATCACCCACCCTGTTACCCTTCACCCCCTTGTTACCCTTCACCCCCTGTTCCCCATCACCGCACCCCCCTCTGTTACCCATCACCCCCTTGTTACCCTTCACCCCCCCCGTTACCCTTCAACCACCCCCCCCCTGTTACCCTTCCAGCCCCCCCTTGTTACCCATCACCCCCCCTTGTTACACCCATCACCCCCCCACCCCCCCTCGTGTACCTGCACCGTCCCCTCCCCCGTGTTTACCACACTCACCCCACCCCCTGTTCACCTCACCATCACCGCCCCTGTTAACCATCACCCCCCCCTGTTACCCCATCACCCCCCCGTTACCCATCACCCCCCCCTCTTGTTACCCATCCCCCCCCCCCCCCTTGTTACCCTTCACCTCCCCCTCGGGTTACCCTCACCCCCCTGTTAACCCTTCACCCCCCCCACCCTCTTTACCCATCACCCCCCCCTGTTACCCTTCACCCCCCCTCTGTTACCCATCACCCCCCCTGTTACCCTTCACCCCCCTCTGTTTACTGTTTTACTGATCTCGACATCATCCGTTCTGTTCATCGTAAGCAATCCACAGTATTATTTTACTGATCGCATACTGTAACAGCAATCACAGTCATATTTTACTGATCCTAATACTGTACAAAGCAATCACAGTATAATATTTACGATCTCAGGACTTGTCGTGTTCCAATCCACACGTAAACTTTATTAAACTGATCTCTACTGTACATCCAATACAAACAGATATTATTTTACTGATCTCATACGTACAACAGAATGTCGACCAAAGCACATCACAGTATTATTTTACTGATCTCATACGTACAGACCATCACGATAATTTTACGTGTCACATTGCACCTCTGTACACGCATCACACGTATTATTTTACTGATCTACATACTGTAACGCGATCACAGTATTTATTTTACTGATCTCAATACTGTACAGCGATCACAGTAGTATTTTAACTCTGATCTCATACGTACACAATCAACAGTATAAATTTTTACTGATCACATAACTGTACAGCAAGTCACAGATTAATTTTACCTGATCACATATACTGTACCGCAATCACAGTAATTATGTTGACTGATCATCACTGTACAGGCAACTCACAAGTAGTTATTTTACGATCTCTACTGTACAGGCATCACAGTATTATTTTACTGATTTCATACGTAAGCTCACATTATTATGTCATACTGTACGCAATCAACTTTATTTTTTACTGATCTCATACTGTACCGCAATCACGGTATTATTTTACTGATCCATACGTACCATCACAGTATATTTACTGATCTCATACTGTCCAAGCGATCCATCAATCTTTTTAACTGGATCCATACTGTATCAGCAATCCACACCCTGATAGATTAGTATTTACTGATCTCATACTGTACAGTCAATCACACAGTATTATGTTACTGATCTCACTGTACAGCACATCACCTCAGTGAGCTGTCGTTTAAGATCTCATACTTGTACAGCATCACAGTATTATTTTACTGATTCATACTGTACAGCGATCACAGTATAATTTTACTGATTCCTCGACGTAACCAATCAAAGGCAGTAGTATTTTACTGATCTCATACTGTAACAGAATCACGTATTATTTTACTGATCTCATACTGTACAGCACTCACCGTATATTTTACATTGATCTCATACTGTCAGCGATCACAGTATTATTTTCTGATCTCATACTGTACAGCATCACACAGTATTATTTTACATGAATCTCACTATCTCTACAGCAATCACAGTATTATTTTACGATCTCATACTGTACAGCAATCACAGTAATATTTCTGATCTCATACTGAACAGCAATCACAGTATTTTTTACTGATCAGTCATACTGTACAGCAATCACAGTATATATTTTTCTGATCTCATACTGTACAGGCAATCACAGTATTTTTACTGATCCATACTGTCCAGCAATCACGTCATTATTTTTAACTGATCTCATACTGTACTAATCACAGTAATTATTACTGACTCATACTGTACAGCAATCACGGTATTATTTTACTGATCTCATACTGTACAGCAATCACATCGGTATTATTTACTGATCTCATACTGTACAGCCATCACAGTATTATTTTACTGATCGCATACTGTACAGCGATCACAGTAATATTTTACTGATTTCATACTGTACAGCATATCACAGATTATTTTACTGATCTCATACTGTACAGCAATCACGAGTATTATTTTTACTGATCTCATACTGTACGCAATCACAGTATTTTTTATGACTGATCTCATACTGTACAGCATCACAGTAATTATTTTACTGATCTCATACTGTACAGCATCACAGTAATTATTTTACTGATCTCATACTGTACAGCAATCACAGTTATTTTACTGATCTCATACTGTACAGCATCACAGTATTATGTTACTGATCTCATACTGTACAACAATCACAGTATTTTTTACTGATCTCATACTGTACAGCAATCACAGTATATTTTACTGATCTCATACTGTACACGCAATCACAGATATTTTACTGATCTCATACTGTACAGCAACTCACGAGATTATTTTACTGATCTCATACTGTACAGCAATCACAGATTTAATTTATCATGATCTCATACTGACAGCAATCACAGAAATTTTTCTGATCTCATACTGTACAGCAATCACAGTATTTTTTACTGATCTCATACTGTACAGCAATCACGTATATTTTACTGATCCATACTGTACAGCAATCCACAGTATTATTTTACTGATCTCATACTGTACAGCATCACTATTATTTTACTGATTCTCATACTGTACACAATCACAGTATTATTTTACTGATCCATAACTGTACAGCAATCACAGTATTATTTTACTGACATGCTCTCATACTGTACAGCAATCACAGTATATTATTTAGCGTGATCTCATAACTGTAGCCAGCATCACAGTATTATTTTTACTGATCTCATACTGTCAGAAGTAGAAGTGCTGTGCTGGGAGTACCAACATGGCCGCCAATGACGTCAATCAGCCACCCTGACTCCACAGCCTATTACAGGACACTGCCCGCCAATAACATGGCGACTACACACACATTGTCCAGGCGATTTCCTATTGGATGAAACGCGTCAGTGTGTGTTACGTCATTCCGTCTTTCCCTCAGACCAACGTCCGCGTCCCCAGTGTCACCCAGCGGGACCGCGCCTGACAGTGGGAGGGGCTGATATCTGACTGCGGCTGTGAGACGGTAAAGGAGGAACCCAGTACACCTCCGTACCCAGGCAAGAACACACATCACCCCATGTACCCCTTTCCACCCCCCGGTACTCATCCCACCCCCCCCCTGTTAGCACATCAACCCCCCTGTGAAAATCACCCCCTGTTACCCGTCACACCCCAGGTTACAAATCACCCCCCCTACATCTGTTAACATCACCCCCCTGTTACCCTTCATAACCATTTGTACCCTTCAACCCCCCGGTTACACATCACCCCCCTCATGTTACACAGCCACCCCTGGTACCCTTATAAACCCCTTGTTACGATTCCCCCCCGGACCAATTCACCCCCCTGTGTACCCTTCACCCCCCTGTTACCCTTCACCCCCTTGTTACCCTTCACCCCCCTGTTACCCATCACCCCGTGTTACCCTTCACCCCCAATATGTTACCAATTCACACCCCCCCGTTACCCTTCACCCCTTGTTACCCCTTCACCCTCCTGTTACCCTTCACGCCCCCTGTGACCTTCACCCCCTCTGTACCCGTCACCCTCTGTTAATCCGTCACCCCCGTTACCCATTCAACCCCCTCTTACCCATCACCCCCCCCCTCTTAACCCACACCACCTTTACCATTCATCCCCCTTACCAACGGTAAGAACCCCCATCACCCACGGTACTGGCCCTAAATCCTACAGCCCGGTCCACCCCACCCCCGGGTACCCCTACCTCCTACCGTCCTTCACCCCGGTACACCTACCTCCCTACCGCCCTGTCACCACCAGTACCCATTCCTCTACCGCCACGGTTCCCCTTACCTCCGACCGCCCCCTTTCCCCCCGGTACCCCCTAACCTCTGACCGCCCCATCCCCCAACGGTACCCTACCTCTACTGCTGACCTGTCACCCCCGGTACCCCTACCTCCCATTCACCCATTCATCCCTGTCGCCCAGCACCCGTCACCCACCATGACACAGGCACTCTATCACACCACTGTTTCACCCTGCACCCTCCTGTCACCCACCGTCCACTCCTCCCTTCTCCTGTCACCCCGTGATTCTTACACTGTACAGCAAGCACGTGATTATTTTAATGATCTCATTACTGTACAGCAATCACAGTATATTTTTACTGATCTCAGTACGGTACGAGCAAATCACAGTATTATTTTATACTGCTCTCATACTGTACAGCTAATCACAGATAATTTTACTGATCTCATACTGTGACAGGCAATCACAGTCTTATTTTACGGATCTCATACTGTACAGGGGCCCATATCACCAGTAATATTTACTGATCTCATACTGTACAGCAATCACCAGAGGATTATTTTACTGATCACATACGTACGCAATCACAGTATTATTGTACTGATCCATTACTGTACAGCAAATCACAGTAATATTTACTGATCTCACTGTACAGCAATCACCAGTATTTATTTACTGATCTCATTTTACTGTACAGCAATCACAGTAAATATTTACTGCATCTCATACTTTACAGCAATCACCAGTAGTATTTTACTGACTCTCATACTGTACAGCAATCCAGTATTATTTTACTGATCTCATACTGTACAGCAATCACAGTATAATTTTACTGATCTCATTACTTACAGCAATCACCGCAGTTTATTTTTACTGATCTCATTACTGTACAGGCAATACAGATATAATCTTTAATGATCTCATTTACTGACAGCAACACAGTCTATTTTTTACTGATCTCATACTGGACAGCAATCACAGTATATTTTTACTGATTCATACTGTACAGGAAATCACAGTATATTTTACTGATCTTCATACTTGCTACAGCCAATCACAGTATAATTTTACTGATTCATACTGATGACAGCAATCACAGTCGTATTTATTTTACTGATCTCATACTGTTACAGCAATCACGTTATTTTACTGGATTTCATACTGTACAGAAATCACATTATTATTTTACTGATCCATAATGTACAGCAATCACAGTATTATTTTACTGATCTAAGTTACTGTACAGCAATCACATTTATTTGTTGATATGGTATTGTTTTATTGCGTATATAAATGCCAGAAAATTAAATATCACCCATTTAACCATTTAACACCCTATTACGAAGTGGCACACTACCTTCCAACCCTGTCATTCAATTCTACTTCATACCTGCACTATATACCCCTCTATGTACCCCCACCCACTTAGGTTGTCGTAAAAATAATGTGAATCCATATTGGTTAGGGACCATGTGAGACACCCAACATTCCCCTTGTAAATTACATTCTATATGTCAGGGAACAGGTCACCCCACCTCAAAATTGAAAATAAGATGAGGGTTTCTCACCTCCAAACAAATCAGTTTATTAATGAACCACCAACATCGAATTCAACAACGGTTTGGGGCAACTTGCCACTTCCTCGGGGTGACGTTGCAAAGTAACCCACAATGGTGCTTTATACCTTATCACTCTATTCGGACTCCTCCCCCAGGGGGGTGGTCCAGATGATCGTGTTACTTATTCATGCAAACGATGACAGTGATAAAATGACATAAAAAAATCACAATATAAGCAAGCTAAAAAAACCAGTTAGTAGCATTATATAAAAAGAGAGTGTCCAATTCTTAATTCATAAGAGTCCAGAGAATCCTTATAAGTGGATTACATTCATGATACAGGATCCAGTGGATCAGGAAAAGTGTCTTTCAGTGCAAGATAAAAGGCCCAAGTGTATAAGTCAGTGTTAAAAGTATCCACACTCATATAAATCCTGTGTATATCCAAAAGAAATAAAAAAAGCAACCATAATACAAAGTCTTTAAAAGAGATTTCCTGTGGATAAAGATACAAAATATTCAACATATGCTCAAGAGATAAAGATAAGAAAATAAAATATTACCTTAACAGGAGATCATAATAAAGCACAGATGGTAGTAGAGTATGGCAACAAGAGCTGTGGAGGAAAAATCCCCGTACAGGAATAGGTTTACTGGAAAAAGGTACCAGTGGCAGTTGACCCTCAGCCTTGCGTGGATTGTATGGAATGTTAAATAGTGCTAAACATATTACATTAGTTTATCAGTATCACGCAAAACCTATTAAAATGTCTGTAACGTTGGATGGAGGGAGGGGGAAACCAGACACAAGTGGTACGATGAGGCCCATGTAGCTGGGGGTGGATTTCAAACCAGGACTCGGCATCAATTTAAACCACTGAGGGACACACTATGTATTATTATTGGGAATTTTTTTATATATAGCGCCCGAACATCTTCAGTAGCGCTTTACAATGACATGCTACATTCAAATCAGGCCCGCCTTAAAGCCTTACAATCTAATCACTTTATGCTCACATACAACCTATCAGTAGTCTTTATGATTGTGGAGGAAACCCACCCCAGCACGGGGTTTTGAGAAAGAAAAAGAGAGAGAACATGTACAAACTCCTGCCGACGTGTCAAGGGTGAATCGCGGAATCGAACCGGGACCCTCAGCGCTGCAAGGAATCATTGTGAACGCACTGCCAATGTTCTACCAATCAGGCATTGGAATTCTGTGCCACTGCGGTGGGGCGTTAAACATTGGCATAGCTTAATGTTCCCATGCAAGAGGGGAAACACCCTAAATTCTATCGTGGCGATGCGTATGTAATTTTGCTTCGGCTGATCTGAGTGTTACCACTATTGACTTGAATGGACAGAGCACCTTTATAGGTCATTGATTCTGTCCACGGCCCCCACCCCTCATGTTCATTCATTCTTGTCGTTGCCTTGGGTGTGACTTACTACTGTCCGTGTATGTTTGATGAGATCTTGTGTGTTCGAATTGACAATTTGTATCTAGGACATCTCTCCCTATCATTTCTATCCCTGTATCACATCTATGCAGACATGTTTCTATGTACCTGCCGTTGGTACCACGTTCCATCCCCCACCATCACTAATCCACATCACTAATCCTCGCTTTACACCTTTTTCTTCCTTGCTGGTACTAATACTTCAGCCGTAAGCTTTGTGTTTAGCGAGAACGTCGCTGTCTCAGTGGACCCCCCCCAGGGCATTGCTTAGTGGATAGTCCTGTTGATTTAGTCCTTTACCTTAAGCCAATGTTACAATTTCTTATTTCATCTTGCTCATACACACCCAATAGTGTTCCTTTTTTATGATTGTTCTTCTTGCTTCATTGTGCGCCCACGCCATTAATCCACACACTCTATTTCAGGTATTAGTCCACATCTATTTGGTCCTTGTCAAGACTCCATTCCTCCTCTACAGGTACCACATCCCCCGTCCTCTGTATTATTGACCTTCTGTCACTGTCCCCTTGCCCCTTCTTTTATCACCAGACAATGTTCTAATGCATCGGTTCTCCATCTCAGGCCCTCCTGTAATGTCCTTGCCTCGTGATTCCTGTAAAATAAAGATTGTGTGTGAGAACTGCCCTTATTTATCATTCTGCACTCTCCTGATTGGATTGTTCATTCATATTTGTCGCTATTATGTTCCGGGTTTGAGGCCAATGTCCTTTAGTGGGCTATAGATCTCTATAGAGCGGTGCAGCAGGTGAGTACCTAGACTGTGTTCAGTGTTTCTTTTTGAAAAACGTGTGCCACAATAGATCGCATTATTATTCAAACGTCATGCTGGACATCTGTCCAGAGAGGACTCATATGCCACTTGGCCCAGTCATGGCTTACCACGCACAGTTACTAGCGTCACAGCAAACAGCAATGGGGGATATTAAAACATTAATGGCTGGAGTTCGTATATTGAAAACAGAATTAACTGCAAATGGATGGTGTGTATGAAAGAGGGTTAAGGCAGAGGGCTTGCTATGACGTGGCATTCACTTATAGTCTCACTGTTTTTCATAACCCCCGTCACATATTTATCAATTAAATGTTTATTTTAATTATTATACTCTTTATAGAATTAAATATCTTTTAATTAGAAAAGCTTTGCATCTAATATTATTAGGATGGGATATCTGGGATCTTATATTGCTTTTTTGGGAGATAGAACTAGCCGTATGGGCTACTTCTATAAGTTCTAGACTATAATACTGTTGCAAACATTTTACAAGGTGTGAATGGAAAATGTTGTAAACTAAGAAGAGCAAATCAAAAGGGGTGGTAGTAGGAACTGTTACCCGGTGTCAGCCAAATGATTGAAAGACATTACCATGTCAGGACTTGCAGCGCTGACGTCCTTGAGTTCGATTCCACCCTTGGCCACATCTTGCAAGGACGGGTGTATGTTATCCCAGGTTTGGTGGGTTTCCTCAGCACTCCGGTTTACTCACAATCATAAAGACATACTGAAGAGTTGTATGTGTCCAATTAAATGTGCTTGATTGTAAGCTCTCGGGGGAGGGCTGATGTGAATGTTACCATGAATTGTACAAGCGATACGGAAGATTTGTTGGCGATATATAAATATAATAATTAATTGTGTGTATAAAGCAATACCTTTTATATAAACTAAAATGATGGTTTATACAAGATCAGTATTTTATCAAGGCCTAGGCACGGGCCCACGGCGGCACAAACGCAGTCGCACACGGAAATCGCATTTGCGATTTCGCTTTGCGTTTTGCGCAAGGCGTTGTTTTTCGTGGATAGAAAGAAAAACACATGCGATTGCGATTAAAAATGCAGGAACGTTAAAAATCACCATGCACAATCGGCATCGCACCCAAAAACGCGCGGTTTCGGTTGCGTTGAACAGCCAATTTCAATGATTCAGGGAGGAAAACCGCATGCGCAAACGCAAGAAAAACACGATAGTGTTGCCTAGCCCTAGGAAAAGCTTAAGGGCTTTTTGAAATATTGAATTTTCAATATCTTGACATTTAAAAAGGTTAAGGACTAGATGATGAACCCCTACAGTTTTTTAAGCGAGGAAGGGGAGGTGCAAAGGATGCTTGTAGTCGTCCTTTATTTAGATATAAGATGTCCTTTACAGAGAAAAGATGCAATAGTTGATTTTTATCCAATAACAATGCAAATTGAACGGACTAATGGAAAGCTTAAATCAATATTTGAATACCCTCTGCACTTCCACGCCTTCCAGCCAGGTTTTCTTGCACACGGATTTTAAATGGGCCTGGTCCATGCTACCAATTTTAAAATATGCCCCACTGTGTTAATAATTCTTACCTTCCTCTCTTCTTCTTCCCGGTGTTAAACCTCGTACATGGCTTAGTTTTGTTTCCGTTAATGACGTTTTACACAATGATGATGATTAGCACCTGTTTGGTATAATTGGTAATTCATAACCCTTACATAATCCACCAACCCCAGAATTTGTGTACCCGTGTAAGGCCACCTGCCATATCATAGAGATTAGCAGACGGTTTGGAGCGGACACGTTAACCAAACGCTTCATGTTTTCTGCTGCCTAAACATCTGGATCTGCTCGAAATTGCGCAATGCCGCAGTGTTTAAGGAATTGATGGGGATTTGAAGTTGTTGGTTTGCACCAGACATGATTTAGATCCTCTTCACTGAGCTCATTTTGCATTTTGTAAATTGATAAGAATAAACAATACGCATTAGATGTTGTGACCGCATTTCCACTTTTACAGCATTGTCATCGCTCCTGCCCAAAACTTTTGATACATTTAAAGAGTTTCTCAGACGGTTCTCAGGATAGAAAAGGTTTTCACATGCGATTTTTTATTTTCTTTAACATGAACTGAATATAGACGATATTGTGCTACTTTGCAACTGCAATGTGACATCTCAGTTTGTGTGTCCAAGTATCAATATATATGTCATGTTTGTAGTGTGGTCAGCATATCTCCATGTGTGTCCCCCCCGTATATGTGGTGTGTCATGTATGTAGGGTCTGTGTCAGTATATCTGTGTGTGTGTCTCAGTAGTCAGTGTCATGTGGGAGAGTCTTGGTGTGTCAGTAGATTAAATGCATGTGTGGGTCAGAGTGTATGATGGTGGGTTGCTAAGTATGTCAGTCCAGTGTACCAGGTGTGTCAGTTGTGTCCATGATGGTGGTCGTATGACAAGTGCAGGTTGTGTGTCATGGTGGTTAAGCGTATGTATTGGAAAAGATAGATAGAGATATAGGATGACACAGACAGACAGGATAGAGGATAAAAACGGAGGATAGAAAGATTACAGGTGGTAGACCAGGCAGATGGAAAGAATAACATGAATATATACAGGTAGATAAAAAAAGATAAGGTGGGAGGTACTGTGCAGATTAGACAAAATAGATAGGGGAACAGGGTAGAACAGACAGACAGAAAGCGATAAATAGATTAAAAATAGACATTGATATGTAGACAGACAGAAAAAGATAGTATATCCAGACCAGACACAAACACTGATATAGGCATACTGGGTAGTAAGTAGCGTAGCATATTCTGAAAAAGGTCCTCTGTTTCATGGGGTTATCGTTTTAAATTGGGGGGGCGTTCCTATGGAAGATTGGGTGTGGTCGAAGGGAAAATGGGCATTGGCCTAATAAAAATGGATGTGGCTAAAATATTTGCTCTTCCCTTTTACGCCTTCTTTTGTGGTTTCAAATGTTGGAGGGGGAGGGGAAGAGAGGGGGTGCCAGGGCAGAAACACGGACAGAGAAACCAGAGGGGAATGGGGGGTTGTGAGAGAGAGAAAACGGAGCAAGAAGACAGAGGGGAAGGGAGGAGAGAGAGAAAAACACGGACAGAGAAGAGGGAGGGAAGGGGGGAGAGAGAGAAAAACTACGGCCAGAGAAAGACAGAGGGAAAGGGGAGGAGAGATGAGATAACAAGGGGGGAGGACACGAGAAGACAGGAGGGGAAGGGGAGGAGAGAGAGAAACACGGACAGAGAAGATGGAGGGGAAGGGGGGAGATAGAGAAACACGACAGAGAAGAGGGAGGGAAAGGGGGGGAGATGAGAGGAAAACAGGGACAGAGAAGGCAGGGGAGGGAAGGGGGGGATAGAGAGAAACACGACAGAGAAGAGGGATTGGAAGGGGAGGAGGAGAGAGAGACAACACGGACAGAGAAGATGGAGGGGAATGGGGAAGGGAGGAGAGCGAAAACACGGACGAGAAGAGGGAGGGGAAGGGGGGGAGCGAGAGAAAAACAAGAGGAAAGAGAAGACAGAGGGAAGGGGAGGAAGAGAGAAATAGCAACGGAGACGAGAAGAGGGAGGGGAAGGGGGGGGAGAGAGAGAAAGAACTACCGGAAGAGATAGAGGGAGGGAAGGGGAGGAGGAGGAGAGAGCGAAAACACGGACAGAGAAGAAGGGAGGGGAAGGGGGGGAGAGAGAGAGAAACACGACAGAGAAGACAGTAGGGATAGGGAGGAGAGAGAGAAACACGGACAGAGAAGAGGGAGGGGGAAGGGGTAGGATGTAGAGAGAAACACGGACAGAGAAGAGAGGGAGTGGGAGAGGGTGGAGGAGAGAGGAAACCCTACGGACAGAGAAGAGGTAGGGAAAAGGGGTGGGGGGGAGGGAGAGAAACACGGACAGAGAAGAGGGAGGGGAAGGGGGGGGGGGGGGAGAGAGAGGAAACCCCCCCCCCCAAAACCTGACATGTAAGAATATGTATTGGAAGGGGTGGATATAGATAAACGCACTGACATAGATATGTATGGGAATGGGGAGGATGAGATATAGAGAAACACTGGTACATAGAATAGGTTTGGAGGGGGGTATAGAGAAACCTGACATAGAATAGGGTATTGGAAGGGGAGGAGGGGATATAGAGAAACACTGACAAGATACATATTGAAGGGGGTGGATATAGAAGAAAAACAACGGGACATGAATACATATTGGAAGGGGAGGTTTTAAGAGGGAAAACATGACATAGAAATATGTATGGGAAGGTGAGGATATAGAGGAAACACTGACATAGAATATGTATTGGAAGGGAGGATATAGAGAAACACTGACATGAATTAGCATATGTATTGGAAGGGGTGGAATTATAGAGAACACTGACATGAATATGGATTGGAAGGGGAGGCTTATAGAGAAACACTGACATAGAATATGTATTGGAAGGGGGAGGATATATAGAAGAAACACTGACATAGAGATGTATTGGAAGGGGAGGATCTAGAGAAAACACTGACATAGAATATGTATTGGAAGGGGAGGATGGATATAGAGAAAACACTGACCTATGAATATGTATTGGAAGGGGGCGGATTTAGAGAAACACTGACAGGAGAATATGTATTGGAAGGGAGGATATAGAAGAAAAACACACTGACCATAAGAATAGATTGGGAAGGGTGGAGGGATATAGAGAAGGATATAGAGAAGAAACACTGACATAGAATACCATATTGGAAGGGGGGCGGAATAGAGAAACTGACATGGAATATGTATTGGAAGGGGAGGATATAGATAAATAATGACATGAGAATAAGTATTGGAAAGGGCGTGGATATAGATTAAAACACTGGACATAGAAGAGGTATTGGAAGGGGGGCGTATAGGATATAGATAAACACCTGACATTAGAATAGGTATTGGAAGGGGTGAGATATAGATAAAACACTGACATAGAATATGTATTGGAAAGGGGAGGATTATAGATAAACACTGACATAGAATAATGGATTGGAAGGGGTGATATAGAAAACACGACATTAGAAGACCATATTGGAAGGGGGGATATAGATAAACCACTGACATAGAATATGTATTGGAAGGGGTGGAATAGTAAACATGGAATGAGAATATGTACTTGGGAAGGGGAGGATATAGATTAAACACGAAATAGAATATGTATTGGAAGGGGAGGATATTATAGAGAAACACTGACATAGAATATGTATGGAAGGGGTGGATATAGATAAACACTGACATAGAAATATGTAGTGGAAGGGGAGGAGAGGATATGAGATATAGATAAACACGACCTAGCATATGTTATTGGAAGGGGAGATAGGATATAGAGAAACACGACATAGAAACATATTGGAAGGGGAGGAGATAGATTTAAACACTGAACATAGAATATGTATTGGAAGGGGGAAGGATATAGATAAAACACTGACATAGAATAGTATTGGAAGGGGAGGATAATAGAAGAAACACTGACATAAGAATTGTTGGAAGGGGTAGGATATAGAACGAAAACACTGACATAGAATATGTATTGGAAGGGGAGGGATATATAGAGAAACCCACTGACATAGATATACATATTGGAAGGGGAGGATATAGATAAACACGGACATAAATACATATGGAAGGGGAGGATATTAGATAAACACTGACAAGAATATGTATTGGAAGGGGAGGATATAGAGAAACACTGATAGATTTTATTGGAAGGGGGGGAGATAGAATAAACACTGACATAGGAAGATGTATTGGAAGGGGAGGATATAGAGGAAAAGAAGAAAACATGACATAGAATATGTATGGGAAAGGGGAGGATATAGAGAAACACTGACATTAGAATACATATTGGAAGGGGAGGATTAGATAAAACCTGGACATAGAATAGGGATGAGGGAAGGGGTGGGCTATAGATAAACACTGACATAGAATATGATTGGAGGGGTGGTGGATTATAGAGAAACACTGACATAGGAATATGTATGGAAGGGGAGGATATAGAGAAACACTGAATAGAATATGTATTGGAATGGGAGGATATAAGAGAAACACTGACATAGAATACATATTGGTAAGGGGAGGGAGGATGGATATAGAGAACCACTGACATAGAATACATATTGGAAGGGGAGGATTAGGAGGGATATAGAGAAACACTGACCTAGAATATGGTATTGGAAGGGGTGGATATAGAGAAACATGAGCATAGAATATGTCTGGAAGGGAGGATATAGAGAAAAACACTGACATAGAATATGTATTGGAAGGGGAGAATAGATAAACACTGACATAAGGAATATGTTATGGAAGGGGAGGGATATAGCGAAACACTAACATAGAATATGGTATTGGAAGGTGTGGATATAGAGAAACACTGACATAAGAATATGTATTGGAAGGGGGGATGGGCTATAGAGAAACACTGAATAGAATATGTATTGAAGGGTGGATCTAGAGAAACAGGACATAGAATATGTATTGGAAGGGGTGGATAAGATAAACACTGACATAGAATAGTATGGGAAGGGGAAGGATATAGAGAACATGACTAGAATATGTATGGGGAAGGGGGGATATATAGAGAAAAACAATGACATAGATATGTATTGGAAGGGGAGGATATAGAGAAACACTGACATAGAATAATATTGGAAGGGGGGGATATAGAGAACACGACAGTAGAATACATTATTGGAAGGGAGGATTATAGATAAAACACTGACATAGAAATAGATTGGAAGGGGAGGATATAGAGAAAAAAACAATGACTAGGAATATTGTATGGGAAGGGGTGGATATAGAGGAAACACTCTGACATAGAATATTGTATGGAAGGGAGGGATATAGAGAAAACACTGATCATAGAATTATGTATTGGAAGGGGAGGATATAGAGAAAACACTGGACTAATAGAATACATATTGGAAGGCGTGGAGGATATAGAGAAACACTGACATAGAATATGTATTGAAGGGGAGGATATAGATAAACACTGAACATAGAATTACAATATTGGAAGGGGAGGAGTAGATAAACATGACAGAGAATATGTAGTGGAAGGGGGGAATAGAGAAAAACACTGATCATAGAATATGTATTGGAAGGGGAGGATATAGATAACCATGACATAGATTACATATTGGAGGGGAGGCTATAGATAACAATTTGGAAATAAGCAGATGTATTGAAGGGCGGGGTTGGATTATAGAGAAACACTGAAATAGATATGTATTGGAAGGGGGGAGATATAGATAACACTGGACATAGAATATGTATTGAAGGGGAGGATATAGCTAAAACACTGACATATAATACATATTGGAAGGGGGGAGGAGATAGATAAAACACGACAATAGAATATGTATTGGAAGGGGTGGATTTATAGAGAAACACTGAATAGAAATAATGTATGGAAGGGGAGGGGAGGATATAGATGGGGATATAGATAAAAAACCAACTTTTTTGACATAGAATACATAATTGAGACAGGGGAGGATATAGATAAACATGCACATAGAATATGTATTGGAAGGGTGGATATCGAGAAACACTGACATAGAATAGATTGGAAGGGGAGGATATAGATAAACACTGACATAGAATTTCGAATACCAATATTGAGGGGAGGATAAATAGATAAACATGGACATAGTAATATGTATTGGAAGGGGTGGATATAGGAAAAAACACTGATAAGTATTGTATTGGAAGGGGAGGATTGGATATAGATAAACCCATTGACATAGAATGGTATTGAAGGGAGGATTATAGATCAAACCCCTGACATAGAATTTAATATTGGAAGGGGAGGATATAGGATAAACCACTGACATAGAAACATATTGAGGGTGGATATAGAGAAACAATGACATAAGACTATGTCTTGAAGGTGAGGAGCTAGAATAAACACTGACATCGACTACATATTGGAAGGGAGGATATAGGATATAGATACACACTGACATAAGGAATATGTAATTGGGAAGGGGTGGTATAGAGAAACACTGACATAGAATATGTATTGGAAGGGGAGGATATAGATAAAACATGAAATAGAAACATATTGGAAGGGAGGATTTATAGGATAAAACACTGACATGAATAGTAATGGGAAGGGGTGGGGATATAGAGAAAAACACTGACATCGAAGTTAGTATGGAAGGGGAGGATATAGATAAACACTGACATAGAATAAATATGGGAAGGGGAGGAATAGATAAACAAGACATAGAATACATATTGGAAGGGGAGGATATAGTAAACACTGACATTAGATATTATGTATTGAAAGGGGTGGATATAGAGAAACACTGACAGTTAGAATATGTATTGGGAAGGGAGAGGAGGATTTATAGATAAACACTGACATCGAATACATATGTGGAAGGGGAGGATCTAGATAAACACGACATGAGAATATGGATTGGAAAGGGGGGATGGATATAGGAAAACATCTGACATAGAAACATATGGAAGGGGGAGGATACGTAAACACTGGACCAGATAATATTGGAAGGGGAGGATAGAGATAAAACCACGGGACATAGGAATATGTATGGAAGGGGGTGGGATAAGATAAACAATGACATAGGAATATGTATTGGAATGGGTGGATATAGAGAAACACTGACATCAGCATATGTTATTGGAAGGGGGAGGGGATATAGAAGAAGCCCACTGACCATAGAATATGTATTGGACGGGGAGGGATATAGAGAACACTGACATAGAATATTGTATTGGAAGGGGAGGATATGATAAACACTGGACATAGCAATATGTATTGGAAGGGGAGGATATGAGAAACATGTTGACATAGAATATGATTGGGAAGGGTTGGATATAGATAAACACTGACATTAGAATATGTTTGGAAGGGGAGGATATAGATAACAACTGACATTAGAATATGGATTGGAAGGGGAGGATGGAATAGATAAACCACGACTAGAAGATTATTGGAAGGGGGATATAGATTAAATTACTGACATAGAATATGTTTATGGGAAGGGGAGGATATAGATAAACACTGGACATAGAATATGTATTGGAAGGGGAGGGGATATAGATAAACACTTGATCATAGAATATGTATTGGAAGGGGTGGATATTAGAGAAAACACTGACATAGAAGAGTACTGACATAGACTATGTATGGAAAAGGGGACGGAGATAGTATAAACATGAATAGGAAATGTATTGGAAGGGGCAGGATTTATAGCTAAAAAGGGACATAGACTATGTATTGGAAAGGGGATGGATATAGATAAACACGGACATAGAATAGGTAGTGGAAGGGGGTGGATATATGAGAAACACGACCTAGAAGATAATGGTTTTGGGTGTTTTGAAAAAAAACAAAACAAAAAAAAAAATAAAAAAAACATAGAATATGTATTGGAAGGGGAGGATTATAGATAAACGCTGACAGAATATTGTATTGAAAGGGGTGGGATATAGAGAAACACTGACATAGAAAGAATATATGACATAGAATTATGGTTATTGGAAGGGGAGGATATAGATAAACACTGACATTAGAATATGTATTGGAAGGGGAGGATAGATATAGAGAAACACTGGACATAGAATATGTAATGGGAAGGTGTGGATAGGAAAACACTGAACATAGAATATGTATGGAAGGGGAGGAGTATAGATAAACGCTTGAGCAGAGAATATGTTATTGGAAGGGGAGGATTGGGGAGGATAAGAGAAACCACTGACATCGAATATGTAATTGGAAAGGGGCGGGAAATCAGATAAAACAATTGACATTAGAATATGTTATTGAAGGGGAGGATATAGAGAAACACGGACAGCATATGTATTGGAAGGGGAGGGATATAGAGAACACTGACATAGAATTGGCTTGGAAGGGGCGGATTAGGATATAGAGAAACACTGGACAGAATATGTATTGGAAGGGAGGATAATAGACATAAAAAATGACCATAGAATAGTATTGGAAGGGGAGGATATAGAGAAACACTGACAGAAATGATTGGAAGGGGAGGATGGAGGATATAGATAAACAACTGACATAGAATAGGTATTGAAGGGAGGATATAGAGGGGGAACGAAACACTGACATGGAATAGTATTGAAGGGGTGGATATAGCTAACAACACTGACAGTAGAATATGTAATGGAAGGGGAGGATATAGAGGAAACACTACATAGGATATGTATTGGAAAGGGGGGGGGTGGATATAGGATAAAACACTGACATAGAATAGTATGGGAAGGGGAGGATTATAGAGAAACAATGACATAGAATATGTATGGGAAGGGGGATAATTAGATAAACACTGACATTTAGAATCTGATTTGGAAAGGGGTGGATATAGAGAAACACTGACATTGAGAATATGTGATTGGAAGGGGAGGATAGGAATAGAGAAACACTGACACTAGAATAGGTTTGGAAGGGGAGGATAAGTAAACACTGACAAGAATAGTATTGGAAAGGGGAAGGAATAGATAAACACTGACATAGAAATGATTGGAAGGGGAGGATATAGAGAAACACTGACAGAATATGTTTGGAAGGGGAGGATATAGATAAACACTTGAAAGAATATGTATTGGAAGGGGAGGATATAGGAGAAGCAAGAAAAACCACTGACATCGAAATGTTTGGAAGGGGAAGGATAAGATAAAACACTGACATAGCAAAGTGTATTGGAAGGGGAGGATTAGAGAACACTGACAGAAATAAGAATATGGTATTGGAAGAGGGGAGGAGATAGATTTAAAACACTGCATAGAATATGTATGGAAGCGGGAGGATATAGAGAAACACCTGACATAGAATATTGTATGGGAAGGGGGGGATATAGGAAACACTGACATAGAATATGTATTGGAAGGGATGGAGAGATATAGATAAAAACTGACCCAGAATATGTATTGGAAGGGGAAGGATGTGTTATAGAGAACCATGACATAGACATAGAAATAGTAGGAAGGGGAGGATATAGATAAACAATGACATAGAATAGTATGGAAGGGGAGGATTATAGAGAAACACTGAATAGAATATGTATTGGAAGGGGAGGGATATAGAGAAAGAAACACTGAATGAATATGCTTGGAATGGGGGAGGATAGAGAGAAAACACTGACATAGAATATGTATTGGAAAGGGGTGGATATAGAGAAACTACTGACATAAGCAATATGATGGGAAGGGGAGGATAGGATTATTATAGAGAAACACTGACATGAGAGAATAGTATTGGAAGGGGCGGATATAGGAGAAACACTTGAACATAGAATTAGTATTTGGAAGGGGTAGGAGTAGAGAAGAAACACTGACATAGATATATGTATGGAAGGGGAGGATATAGATAACCACGGACTAAGATATTTATTGGAAGGGGAGGATATAGGAAACACTGACATAGAATAGGTATTGGAAGGGGTGGATATAGGAAACACTGACCATAGAAATATGTATTGGACCAGGGGGGGGATATAGACCACCAACTGACCATTAGCGAATATGTATTGGAAGGGGGGGATATGGGATGGGGATATAGATAAAACACTGACGAATATGTATTGGAAGGGGATGGATTGGATATTTAGAGCAACACTGACATAGAATAGTATTGGGAAGGGGACAGGATATAGGATAAACGCTGACATAGGAATATGTATTGGAAGGGGGGTGGAGATAGAGAAACAATGACAAGAATATGTATTGGAAGGGGGGGATGGGGAATATGATAAAACTGGGGGGTACCATAGATACATATTGGAAGGGAGGATATAGATAAACGCTTGACCTAGAATACTTGTATTGGAAGGGGGGATATAGAGAGAAACATGACTAGAATATGTATTGGCAAGGGGGGGGAATGGGGGATATAGATAAAACACGGACATAGAATATGTATTGGAAGGGGGGGGGGGATACGGGGGGGGGAGATAGATAAACACTGACAGAATATGTATTGGAAGGGGAGGATATAGAGAAACACGACATAGAATATGGATGAAAGGGGGGGATGGGGATATAGATAAACAACTGACAGAGAATATGTATTGGAAGGGGGGGATATAGATAAAAACTGACATAGAATATGTATTGGAAGGGGGGGATATAGATAACACACTGACAGAATATGTATTGAAGGGGAGGATATATAGAGAAACACTGACCATAGAATATGTATTGGAAGGGGTGGAGGATAGATATAATACCACTGACATAGAATATGTATTGGAAAGGGGAGGATATAGAGAAACACTGACACATAGAATATGTATTGGAAGGGGGGTGGATATAGAGAAACATGGACATAGAATATGTATGAACGGGGGGGATATAGAGAAAACTGACATTTTAGCGATATGTATTGGAAGGGTGGATATAGAAAACCACTGACATAGAATATGTATTGGAAGGGGAGTAGAGAGAAACACTGGAAAATAGAATATGTATTGGAAGGGATGATTATAGATAAACACTGACATAGAATATGTATTGGAAGGGACGAGGATATAGAGAAACACTGGACATAGAATATGTTATTGGAAGGGGGGGATATAGATAAACACTGACATTAGAATATGATTGGAGGGGGGGATATCGTATATATAGATAAACACGGACAGAATATGTATTGGAAGGGGAGGATATAGATAAACATGACAGGATAGGTTTGGAAACAGTGGGGATATAGATAAAACACTGACATAGAATATGTATTGGAAGGGGGGATATAGATAACACTGACATAGAATATGTATTGGAAGGGGGGGATAGATAAAACACTGACATAGAATATGTATTGGTAAGGGGGGGGGATATAGATAGATAAACATGGACATGATAGGTATTGGACGAGGGAGGATATAGAGAAACATGACATAGGAATATGTGTTGGAAGGGGAGGAATTAGATAAAACACTGACAGAATTATTATTGGAAGGGTGAGGCTATAGATAAACAATGACATAGATATGATTGGAAGGGGAGGGGAATAAGTATAAAACAGACATAGAATCGTATTGGGAGGGGAGGATTATAGGATAAAAACACTGAAGAATATGTATTGGAAGGAGTGATATAGATAAACACTGGACATAGAATATGTATTGGAAAGGGGAGGATATAGATAAAAACACTCTGACATAGAATATGTATTGGAAAGGGGGGATATAGATAAAACACTGAATTAGAATAAGGTATTGGATAGGGGGGATATAGATAAACCACTGACGGAATATGTATTGGAAGGGGAGGATATAGATAAACATGACATAGATATGTATTGGAAAGGGGGGGATATAGATAAAACCACTGACAGAATATGTATTGGAAGGGGAGGATGATAGAGAAACACACTGACATAGAGTATGTATTGGAAGGGGGGGATATATAGATAAACACTGACAGAATAGGTATTGGAAGGGAGGGATATAGATTAAAACACTGACAATAGAATTTAAATGTATTGGAAGGGGGGGAATAGATAAACACGGACATAGAAATGTATTGGAAGGGCCGGGGGAGTGGGGGATTATAGATAAACACTGATCAGAATCATGTATTGGACGGGGAGGTTATAGATAAAAAACACTGACATCAGAATAGGTATGGACGGGGAGGAATAGATAAAAGCTGACATAGAATATGTATTGGAAGGGGAGGATATAGAGAAAAACTGAATAAGAATAGTATTGGAAGGGGTGGGATATAGAGAAACATGACACTTAGAATAGGTATTGGAAGGGAGGATTATAGAGAAACACTGAAATAAGAATATGTAGTGGAAGGGGTGGATGGATATAGAGAAACAATGACATTAGAATATGTATGGAAGGGAGGATATAGAGAAACGCGACATAGAATTACTGGATTGGAAGGGGGAGGATTATAGATAAACGCTGACATAGAATCCTGTATTGGGAAGGGGAGGATATAGCATAAAACATGACATAGACTTACGTATTGGAAGGGGGGGTGGATATAGAGAAACCACTGACATAGAATTATTGTATTGGAAGGGGAGGATATCGAGAAACACTGACATAGAATATGTATTGGAAGGGAGGATATAGATAAACACTGACATAGATACATATTGGAAGGGGTGGGATCATAGTATAGAGAAACAACTGACATAGAATATGTATTGGAAAGGGGAGGATATTAGAGAACACACTGACATAGGAATATGTATTGGAAGGGGAGGAGATAGAGGATGATAGAGAAACACGGAATGACATAGAAATGTATTGGGAAGGGGAGGATATAGATAAACAAAGGACATAGAATACATTATTGGAAGGGGTGGATTATAGAGAAAAACTGGACATAGAATATGTATTGGAAGGGGGGATATAGGATAAACACACTGACGAGATGTATTGAAGGGGGAAGGATAGAGAAACAACTGACATAGAATATGGATGGGAAGGGGAGGATATAGAGAAACACGACATAGAATATGTTTGGAAGGGGAGGATATAGATAAACACTGACAAGAATATGGATTGGAAGGGGAAGGATTATTATAGATAAACACTGGACATAGAATAATTGTATTGGAAGGTGGAGGATTATAGATAAACCAATGACATAGAATATGTATTGGAAGGGGGGATATAGAGAAACAATGACATAGATATGATTGGAAGGGGAGATATAGATAAAACACTGAACATTAGAATAGTATTGGAAGGGGTGGGATATAGAGAAACACACGGGGACATTAGAATTATGTATTGGACGGGGAGGATTATAGAGAAACACGACATAGAAGACATATTGGAAGGGGGGGGATATAGGGGGATATAGAGAAACCCTGAAATAGATATGTATTGGAAGGTGGTGGGTATAGAGAAACCACTTGACATAGAATATGTATTGGAAGGGGGGAAGGATATAGAGAAACACGAAATAGAAAGCATATTGGAAGGGGAGGATATAGAGAAAGGAAACACCGACATAGAATATGTATTGGAAGGGGGGAAGGGAGGTATAGATAAACAATGACATAGAATATGTATTGGAAGGGGTGGATTTATAGAGATAAAACACTGGGACTTATAGAGATACATATTGGCAAGCGGAGGAGGATGATATAGAGACAACACTGACATTAGAAAGTATTGGAAGGGGAGATTATAGGAATAAACACTGACATAAGAATATGTATTGGAAGGGAGGATATTAGATAACACCTGACATGTAGAATTGTATTGGAAGGGTGGGATTATAGATACACACTGACATAGAATATGTATTGGAGGGGAGGAGGATAGATAAACATGGACATAGGAATATGTATTGGAAGGGGAGGATATAGAATAAACACTGCATTAGGAAATGTATTGGAAGGGGTGTGGCTGGTGCGTGGATTTGGAGGGTGGATTGGATTATGTCCGAACGTGGTGGATACTCTGTTGGATCGTGGATTTGGATATTGGATCGTGGTGGTGGTACTTATGGTGTGGTTTGGGAAGATAGGAGAAACACTGACAAGATATGTATTGGACAAGGGGAGGATATAGACTACAACACGGACATAGAATACATGATGGAAGGGGAGGATATAGATAAAAACGCTCCTGACATTCATAGGGAAATAATGTATTGGAAGGGAGGGTATAGATAAAACGCTGACATAGTATTGTATTGGGAAAGGGGAGGCTATAGATAAACCACTGACATAGAATGACATATTGGAAAGGGGAGGGGGGATGAGGAGGATATACATAAACAATGACATAGAAATGTATTGGAAGGGGGGATATAGAGAACACTGACATAGAATGGTATTGGAAGGGGAGGATATAGCGGCAACACTGACCTAGAATATGTCTTGGAAGGGGTGGATTGGGGTTATAGAGAAACCACTGACTAGGAATATGTATTGAGGGGAGGATATAGAGAAACACTGACATAGAATATGTATTGGAAGGGGGAGATATAGAGAAACACTGACATAGAATATGTATTGGAAGGGGGAGGATATAGAGCAAACACTGACATAGAATAGGTATTGGACGGGGAGGATATAGATAAACACTGGACAATTTAGAATATGTATTTGGAAGGGGAGGATATGAGACACACCTGACATAGAATATGGTATTGGGAAGGGGTGGATATAGATAAACACTGCATTAGAAGATGTATTGGAGAAGGGTGGAGGATATAGAGAACCATACAGGGAATATGTATTGGAAGGGGGGGGTGGATATAGATACAACACTGACATAGAATTAGATATGTATTGGAAGGGGGGATATAGATAAGCACTGAATAGAATAGATATTGTATTGGAAGGGGGAGGATATAGAGAAAACACTGGATGCAAGAATATTGTATGGAAGGGCGGCTAAGATAAACATGACATAGAATATGTCTTGGAGGGGTGGATTATAGATAAACACTGACAGGAATATGTATGGGAAAGGGGTGGATATAGATAAAACACAATAGAATATGTATTGGAAGGGAGGATAAGCGAAACACTTGACATAGAATATGTAATTGGAAGGGGTGATTTATAGAGAAAACACTGGACAAGAATATGTAGTGGGAAGGGGTGGATTATAGAGAAACATGGCACATGAATATGTATTGGAAGGGGAGGATAGGGTATAGATAAACACTGACATAGAATATGGTATTGGAAGGGGAGGATATAGATAAAACACTGACTAGGAATATGTATTGGAAGGGGAGAGGATATAGAAGAAAACACTGACATCGGAATAGTATTGGAAAGGGAGGATATAGAGGACAACACTGACATTTTTAGAATATGATTGGAAGGGGTGGTTGGGATTTATAGAGAAACTACCTGAGCATAGATATTATGGAAAGGGGTGGATATAGATTAAAACACTGACATAGAATATGTATGGAAGGGGAGGATTATAGCGAACACACTGACAGAAATGTTTGGAAGGGGTGGGTGGGGGATAATAGAAAACAACACTGACATAGAAGAGTATTGAAGGGGAGGCATATGATTAACATTGACCAGAATATGTATTGGAAGGGGAGGATTAGTAGGGATCTAGAAGGAAGAAACACTGACAGAGAATATGGTATTGGAAGGGGTGGATATAGATAAACACTGACATAGAATAGTATTGGAAGGGTTGGATTATAGATAAAACACGACATAGAATATGTATTGGAAGGGGAGATATAGAGAAAAACAATGACAGAATATGTATTGGAAGGGGGGATAGAGATAAACACTGACATAGAATCTTGTATTGAAGGGGGGGGATATAGATTAAACACTGAATAGCAATATGTATATTGGAAGGGTGAGGAGTATAGAGAAGAAACACTGACATTAGAATATGTATTGGAAGGGGAGGATATAGAGGAAAACACTGAAATTAGGAATATGTATTGGAAAGGGGTGGATATAGAGAACACTGACATAGAATATGTATTGGAAGGGGTGGCATTATAGAAAACACTGACATAGGGAATATGTATTGGAAGGGGTGGATATAGATAAACACGGACATTAGAATACAATATTGGAAGGGGAGGATATAGAGAAACAACTGACATTTAGGAATAGTATTGGAAGGGGGAGGATATAGATAAAACACTACATAAGAATATGATGGAAGGGGTGGATATAGATAAACATGACATGAGATACATATTGGAAGGGGAGGATGGATATAGAAAAACACTGAAACTAGAATTATGTATTGGAAGGGGAGGATATTAAAAACACTGGACATTAGAATATGTATTGGAAGGGGAGGATATAGATAAACATTGACAGAATAGTATGGGAAGGGGTTTGGATATATAGAAAACACTGACATAGAATATGTATTGGAAGGGGAGGATATTAGATGGAAAAACACTGACAGAAATGTATTGGAAAGGGGAGGACTGATCGATAAACCACCTGACACTAGAATATGTATTGGAAGGGGTGGGATATAGAAGAAAAACATCTGACATTAGAATATATTGTATTGGAAGGGGGGAGGATTATAGATAACACACTTGACATGACATATGTATTGGAAGGGGTGGAATAGAGAAAACATGACCATAGAATATGTATTGGAAGGTGGAGGATTATGATACCATTGACAGGGAATATTGTATTGGAAGGGGTGGATATAGAGAACGAAAACAACTGACATAGAATATGATTGGAAAGGGGGGGTGGGATATAGAGAAACACTGACATAGAATCATGTATTGGAAGGGTGGATATAGTTAAACATTGACAGAATATGTATTGGAAGGGGAGGGATAGAGATAAACATGACCATAAGAATAGTATTGGAAGGGGGGGATGGTGGATATGAGAGGAAAAAACTGACATAGCATATGTATTGGAAGGGGAGGATATAGAGAACCATTGACATAGATATGTCTTGGAAGGGAGTGGGATAAGAGAAAAACACTGCTAGAGAATATGTATTGGAAGGTGTGGATATAGATAAATTGGACAGGAATATGTAGTGGAAGGGGAGGATATGATATAAACAATGGACATAGAATATGATTGGAAGGGGGGGATTGGGGGGGGATATAGATAATAAACATATTGACGAATATGTATTGGAAGGGGAGGATTATAGATAAACACGCATAGAAGAGTGTTGGAAGGGGGGGAAGGGGGGGATAGGGGGATGGGATATATAGATAAACATTGACAGAATATGTATGGAAGGGGAGGATTATAGAGATGAAAACACTGACATAGAATTATGTATTGGAAGGGGGGGGGGATATTATAGAGAAACACACTGAAATAGAATAGTATTGAAGGCGTGGATTGGATATAGATACACATTGACAGAATATGTATTGGAAGGGGAGGATATAGATAAACACTGGGACATAGAATAGTATTGGAAGGGAGTGGGTCTAGAGAAACATGACATAGAATATGTATGGGAAGGGGGGGGGGGGGGATATAGAGAGGAAACACGGACATAGAAATGTATTGAAAGGGTGGTGGATATAGATAAACATGGACAGGAAACATTTGAGGGGAGGATATAGATTTTAAAACATGACACAGAATATGTATTGGAACGGGGTGGATATTATATAGAGAAACCAATGACAAGAAATGTTATTGGAAGGGGGGGATATAGAGAAACACTGACATAGAATTATGTATGGAAGGGTTGGATATAGAGGAACATGACATAGAATATGTATTGGAAGGGGCGGATATAGAGAAAACAACGACAGAAATGATTGGAAGGGGTGGGAATAGATAAACACTGACCTAGAATATGTATTGGAAGGGGTGAGGAATTAGATGAAAACCCACTGACATAGCATATGTATTGGAAGGGGTGGATTTATAGAAAACACTGAATAGAATATGATTGGAAGGGGAGGATATAGGAAACACACGACCATAGAATATGATGGAAGGGGAGGAGTATAGATATAAACACTACATAGAATAGGTATTGGAAGGGGGGGGGGGGATATAGATAAACACTGACAATAGAATATGTATTGGAAGCGGGGGATATCGATAAACATGACATAAAGAATATTATTGGAAGGGGAGGATATAGATAAACATGACCTTAGAATATGTTTGAAGGGGGGGATATAGCTTTTTAAACACTGACAGAGAATAGTATTGGAAAGGGGTGGATATAGAGAAACACTGACAAGAATATGTATTGGAGGGGTGGGGGTGGTGGATATAGATAAACAAGACAAGAATATGTATTGGAAAGGGGGGGAATAGAGAATGAAACACCTGACATAGATATGTATTGGTAAGGGGAAAGGGAGGATAAGAGAAACACGACATAGAATATGTATTGGAAGGGGCGGATCAGAGGAGGAAACACTGCAAGAGAATATGATTGGAAGGGGGAGGATATAGAGAAGAAACACACTGACATAGAATATGTATTGGAAGGGGAGGATATAGATATAAAACACTGACATAGAATATGTTTGGAAGGGGGGGGAGGGATATAGAGAAACCGAAATAGAATATGTATTGGAAGGGGGGGATATAGATAAACACTGACATAGAAGATGTATTGGAAGGGGAGGATATAGAGAAACACTGACATAGAATATGTATGGGAAGGGGACGGATATATAAGAAAGAAACACTGACAGAGAATAGTATTGGAGGGGAGGATATATAGAGAAACACTGACATCGAAAATAGTATGGAAGGGGGGAGGATTATAGAGAAAACATGACATAGAATATGTATTGAAGGGGAGGGATCTAGAAAACCACTGACAGAGCATATGTATGGAAGGGGGATAAGATAAACAATGACATAGAAATGTATTGGAAGAGGAGGAGGATATAGAGACACACTGACATAGAATACAATTGGAAGGGGGGAATAGAGAAACACTGACCTAGAATTGTATGTAAGGGGGGTATATAGAGAAACACGACATAGAATAGGTTTGGAAGGGGTGGATATAGAGAAACACTGACATTAAAGGAATATTGGTATGGAAAGGGGTGGAATAGAGAAAAAACCACTGGACATAGAAAATATGTATTGGAAGGGGAGGAGGATATAGAGAAACACTGACATAGGAATATGTATTGGAAGGGGTGGATATAGATTAAACACTGAACATAGAATATGTTATTGGAGGGGGATATAGAGAAACACTGACATAGAATATGTATTGGAAGGGGGAGGATATGATAAACACTGAAATAGAATAGGTCTGGAAGGGGTGGAAATAGAGAAACACGGACAGAGAATATGTATTGGAAGGGGTGGATATAGAGAAACACTGACATAGAATACGTTATTGGAAGGGGAGGATAGGATTATAGAGGAAACACTGACATAGAATAGTATTGGAAGGGGAGGATTATAGAGAAACACCTGACATAGATATGTATTATTGGAAGGGTGGATTGGATATTATGATGAGAAACACTGACATAGAAAATGTAGTGGAAAGGGGGGTGGATATAGATAAACACTGACATAGAAATGTATTGGAAGGGAGGATATAGAGAAACACTGGACCATAGAATATGATTGGAAGGGGAGGATTATAGATAAACACTGACATTGAAATATGTTATTGAGGGGGGTATAGAGAAACACTGAAAGATATGTATTGGAAGGGGTGGATATAGAATAAACACTGACCATAGAATATGTATTGGAAGGGGAGGATATATGAAAGAAGAAACACTGACATAGAATACTGTAATTGGAGGGTGGCTTATAAGAATAAACCACACTGACATAGAATATGTATTGGAAGGGGAGGATATGATAGAGAAAACACTGACCATAGGAATAGGTATTGGCAGGGGTGTGGATATAGAGAACCAAAAAACACGTGACATAGAATATGTATTGGGAAGGGGTGGATATAGATAAACAATGACATAGAATATGTATTGAAGGGGGAGGAGGATATAGAGAAACATCCTGACATAGAATATGTATTGGAAAAGGGGGAGGATATAGATAAACACTGAATAGAATAGTATTGGAAGGGTGCGGATTAGAGAAGAAACCACTGACATTAGAATATGTAGTGGAAGGGGTGGATGATAGAAGAAACCGGACATATGTGAATATGTATTGGAAGGGGTGGATATAGAGAAACACGGACATAGAAATGTATTGGAAAGGGGAGGATATAGAAGAAACACTTGACATGACATAGAATATGTATTGGAAGGGGAGGATATAGAGAAAACAACTGACATAGAATATGTATTGGAAGGGGATGGTGGATATAGAGAAACACTGACATAGAAAGATGTATTGGAAGGGTTTGTGGGATTATAGGAAAACACTGACTTAGACATATGTATGGAGGGGAGGATATAGAGAAACACGGACATAGAAGAGTATGGAAGGGGTTGGATATAGGAAACAACTGACATAGAATATGTAATTGGAAGGGGTGGGATATAGAAGGGGTGGGGGATTCGCGATTGGTATAGATAAACTGACAAGAATATGTATTGGAAGGGGTGGATATAGAGAAACATGACATAGAAATATGTATTGGAAAGGGGTGGATTATAGAGAAACACTGACCTAGACATATGTATTGGAAGGGGAGGATATATTAGAGAAACACTGAATAGAATATGTATTGGAAGGGGGGAGGAATAGAGAAACCACTGACTAGATATGTCTGGGAAGGGGAGGATATAGATAAACACTGACATTAGAAGAGTATTGGAAGGGGGAGGCTATAGATAAACTACTGACATAGAATATGTATTGGAAGGGGAGGATATTAGACGAAACACTGACAGAACTATGTATTGGAAGGGTGGATATGATAAACACTGACATAAGAATAGTATTGGAAGGTGTGGATATAGAGAAACATGATAGAAATATGTATTGGAAAGGGGGTGGATATTAGAGAAAACACTGACATAGAATATGTATTGGAAGGGGAGGATATAGATAAACACTGACTAGAATAGTATTGGAGACGGGAGGATATAGAAAAACTGACATGAATAGTATTGGAAGGGGAGGAATAGAGAACACTGACAGATATGTATGGAAGGGGTGGAATAGATCAAAAAACATGAATAGAATATGATGGAAGGGGTGGTTAAGAGAAAACACTGCACCCCATAGAATATGTATGGGAAGGGGGGCTATAGAGAAACACTGACATAGAATTATGTATTGGAATAGGAGGTGGATATAGGAAACACTGGACATAGAAATGTTATTGGCATGGGAGGATGAGGATATAGAGAACAATGACATAGAATATTGTATGGAAGGGGTGGATATGGTGGATATAGAGAACACTGAAAAGAATGTATTGGAAGGGGGGTGATATGAGAGAAACACTGACATAGAATAGATGGAATGGGGAGGAATAGAGAAACACCTGACATAGAATATGTATTGGAAGGGGAGGATATAGAAAACACTGACATAGATTATGTATGGGAAGGGGTGGATTATAGAGAAGAAGAAACAATGACATAGAATATGTTTGGAAGGGGAAGGATATAGAGAACAATGGACTAGCATATGTATTGGAAGGGGAGGATATTAGAGAAACCACTGACAGGAACTGTATTGGAAGGCGGAGGATGAGGATAGGATATAGAGAAAACACTACATAGAATAATGTATTTGGGAAGGGGAGGATATAGGAGAAACACTGACATAGAATATGTATGGAGGGAAGGATATAGAGAAAACACTGACAGGAATCTGTATTGGAAGGGGAGGATGAGGATATAGAGAAACATGGACATAGAATATGTAGTGGAAGGGGGGAGGATATAGATAAACACGGACATAGAATAGGTATTGGGAAGGGGAGGATAAGATAAACACATGAATGAATATGTATTGGAAGGGAAGGATATAGAGAAACACCTGACATTAGAATATGTTATGGAAGGGGTGGGAATAGAGAAACAATCTGACATAGAATATGTATTGGAAGGGGGATAGGATTTAGAGAAACACTTGGACATAGAATAGTATTGGAAGGGGTGGGATATAGAGAAAACACGACATAGAATATGTATTGGAAGGGGAGGATGTATAGAGAAACACTGGACTAGGAATATGTATGGGAAGGTGGTGGATATAGAGAAACACTGACATAGAGGAATATGTATTGGAAGGGGTGATATAGATAAACACTGACATAGAATATGTATTGGAAGGGGAGGATATAGAGAAACACTGACATTAGAATACATATTGAAGGGGTGGATGATAGATAATACACTGACATAGAATATGGTATTGGAAGGGGAGGATTATAGAGAAACACTGGACATAGAATACATAGTGGAAGGGTGAGGGATATAGAGAAACCACTCTGATCATAGAATATGTATTGGGAAGGGGGGTGGATTAGAGAAAAAAACTCGACATAGAATATGTTATTGGAAGGGGTGGATATAGGAGCAACACTGAACATAGAATAGTTTGGAAAGGGGGATATAAGAGAAACACGACATAGAATTATGGATGGGAAGGGGTTGGATTTTATAGAGAAACACTGAACATAGAATATGATTGGAAGGGGAGGATATAGATAAACACGACATAGAATATGTATTGAGAAGGGGAGGATATAGAGAAGCACTGACAGAGAATATGTATGGAAAGGGGAGGATATAGAGAAACACTGACATAGAATAGTTGATTGGAAGGGGAGGATATGGATATAGAGAACGCTGACATTAGAATATGTATTGGAAGGGGAGGTGGATATCGACATAACACACTGACATAGAATATGTATTGGAAGGGGGGTGGACTATAGCTAAACACTGAATAGAAATGTTTGGAAGGGGGATATAGAGAAACACTGACATTAGAAATGTATTGGAAGGGGAGGATATAGATAAACGCGGACATAGAATATGTATTGGGGAAGGGGGGAGGATTGGATATAGCTAAACGGTGACATAGAAATGTATTTGGAAAGGGGAGGATTAAGAAAACCACTTTGACATAGAATATGTATGGAAGGTGATATAGATAAACACTGACATAGACTCTGTATTGGCAAGGGGAGGAAGGAAGGATTATTGAGGATATTAGAGAAACAATGACATAGAATATGTATTGAAGGGGGGGATTATAGATAAACACTGACCTAGATAGTTTGGAAGGGGAGGATGGATATAGAGAAACAACGACATAGAATATGTATTGGAAGGGGAGGATATAGATAAACCGGCTGGAATAGATATGTATTGGAAGGGGTGGATATAGAGAAACACTGACATAGAATATGTATTGGAAGGGGGGATATAGCATAAACGCTGACATAGAATATGTATGGAAGGGGAGGATAGGGAGGGATATATTAGAGAAACACTGAATAGAATATGTATTGGGAAGGGGGGATATTATAGAGAAACCACTGAATAGAAATGTATTGGACGGGGGGGATATGGGGATATAGAGAAACACTGACATAGAATATGTATTGGGAAGGGGAGAGGCTTTTCTAGAGACAACTGACCTAGAATAGTATTGGAAGGGGTGGATATAGAGAAACACTGGACATAGAAATATGTATGGAAGGGGAGGTATAGAATAAACGCTGAATAGAATAATGTATTGGAAGGGAGGATATTAGAGAAACACTGACATAGGAATCGGTATTGGAAGGGAGGATATAGAGAACCACTGACATAGAAATATGTATTGGAAAGGGAGGATATAGGAAACAATGACATAGCATATGTTTGTTTTTTTTGAGAGGGGATCTAGAAGAGAACACTGACATAGAATAGGTATTGGAAGGGGTGGATATAGAGAAACACTGACCCCATAGAATAATAGTATTGGAAGGGGAGGATCTAGATAACATGACATAGAATACATATTGGAAGGGGGATATAGATAAACCCCCACTGAAATAGAATATGTATTGGAAGAGGTGGATTATAGAGAAACACTGACATAGAATATGATTGGAAAGGGGAGGAATAGAGAAACACGACATAGAATATGTATTGGAAGGGGAGGATATAGAGGAAACACTGACATAAGAATATGTATTGGAAAGAAGGATGGAGATAGAGGAAAACACTGACATAGAATATGTATTGGAAGGGGTGTATAGAGAACACTGACATAGAATATGTATTGGGAAGAGGTGGATATAGAGGAAACACTTACATTCGAATAGGTATGGAAGGGGGAGGATATAGAGAAACACTGACAAGAAATGATTGGAAGGGGAGGATATATAGAGAAAACACTGACTAGAATATGTTATTGGAAGGGGGAGGATATTAGAGAAAATGACATAGACATGTATTGGAAGGGGAGGATTATAGAGAAACACTGGACATAGAAGATGTATTGGAAGGGGTGGATATAGAAGAAACACTGGACATAGAATATGTATTGGAAAGGGGGGGATATAGAGAAACCACTTGAATTATAGAATATGGATGGAAGGGGTGGATATAGAGAAAAACACTGAATAGAATATGTATTGGAAGGGGGGAGTATAGAGAAACACTGACATAGAAATATGTATTGGAAGGGGAGGATATAGAGAACATGACATAAGATCGTATTGGCAAGGGGGTGGATTATAGAGAAAACACGACAAGAATATGTATTGGAATGGGAGGATATAGAGAAACACTGACATAGAATATGTATTGGAAGGGGAGGAGGATATAGATAAACGCTGACATCAGAATATGTATGGGAAGGGGAGGATATAGAGAAACACTGACATAGAATATGTAGGGAAGGGGAGGAAGGTTATAGAGAAACACTGACATAGAATATGATTGGTAAGGGGAGGGATATAGAGAAACATGGACATAGCATATGATTGGGAAGAGGTGGATTCTAGAGAAACACTGACTGATATGTATTGGAAGGGGTGGATATAGCGAAAAACAACCCAAGAAACCAAAAAAAAACACTAACTGAATGAATATGGTATTGGAAAGAGGTGGATATAGAGAAACATTGACATAGAATATGATTGAGGGGAGGGATATAGAGAAAACACGGACATAGAATATGTTTGGAAGGGAGGATATAGAGAACAATGACATAGAATATGATTGGAAGAGGTGGATTATAGAGATAAACACGACATAGAATATGTATTGGAAGGGGGTGATGGTGGATATAGAGAACACTGACATAGTTGTATTGGAAGGGGGGGGGGGGTGGTATAGAGAAACACTGACTAGATAGGTATTGGAAGGGGAGGATATATGCGACAAACACGGACATAGAATATTATTGGAAGGGGAGGATGGATAAGAGAAACACTACATAGAAATGTATTTGGAAGGGGAGGATATAGAGAAACCACTGTGACATAGAATATGTATGGAAGGGGAGGATATAGAGAAACACTGAAATAGAATATGTATTGAAGGGGTGGATATAGAGAAACACGACATAGGAATATGTATTGGAAGGGGAGGATATGAGAAACACTGAAATATGAATATGTATTGGAAAGGTGGAATTATAAGGATAGTGATATAGAGACACACTGCATAGAATATGATTGGAAGGGGGAGGAAGGATATAGAGAAACACTGACATAGAATATGATTGGAAGATGTGGATATAGAGAAACACTTGACATAGAATATGTATTGGAAGAGGGGTGATATAGAGAAAAACACTGGACATTTAGAATATGTATTGGAAAGGGGAGGATATAGATAAAACACTGACATAGAATATTGTATTGGAAGGGGAGGTATAGAAAAACACTGACATAGAATATGTATGGAAGGGGGGAATAGATAACATGACATAGAATATGTATTGGAAGGGGAGGATATTAGAGAAACACTTGACATAGAAATATGTATTGGAAGGGGTTGGATATAGATAAACACTGACATAGAATATGTATTGTGAAGGGGAGGATATAGAGAAAGAAAACAATGACATAGAATTATGTATATGGCAAGGGGAGGGGATGGGATTTATAGTATGAAAACAACTGACATAGAATATGTATTGGAAAGGGGTGGATATAGAGAAACACTGACATAGGAATAGTATGGGAAGGGGAGGATATAGAGGAAACACGGACAAGAATAGGTATTGGGAAGGGGAAGGATATAGAAAACATCTGACAAGAAATGTATTGGAAGGGGAGGGGGGATAGGATGAGGCTAATAGATAAACACTGACATAGAATATGTTTGGGAAGGGTGGGATAGAGAGAAACATGCAGAAGAGTATTGGGAAGGGGTGGATATTAGATAAAAAACACTGACATTAGAATAGAATACATATTGGAAGGGGAGGTATATAGAGAAAACACTGAAATAGAATAGTATTGGAAGGGGGGATATAGAGAAACACTGACATAGAATATGTATTGGAGGGGAGAGGATATAGAGAAACACGGACATAAGGAATATGTATTGGAGGGGAGGATATAGAAAAACACTGACATAGAATTACATATTGGACAGGGGAGGATATAGAGAAACAGACATAGAAAGTCTTGGGAAGGGGTGGATATAGAAAAACCTGACATAGAATATGTATTGGAGGGGAGGATATAGATAAAAACCTGACATAGAAATTGTATTGGAAGGGCAGGACTATAGAGAAACACTGACATAGAATATGTATTGGGAAGGGGTGGATATAGAGAAACACTGACATAGAATATGTATTGGAAGGGGGGGATGGGGGGGGGATATAGAGAAACACTGGACATAGAATATGATTGGAAGGGGGCAGCATATAGAGAAACACTGGACAGCGAATATGTATGGAAGGGGGGATTTGGATATAGAATAAACAGCTGAACATAGAATACATATTGGAAGGGGTGGGATATAGAGAAAACAATGACATGAATATGTATTTGGAAGGGGAGGATATTAGATAATTAAACACTGACATAGGAAATAGAATATGGATTGGAAGGGGTGGATATAGAAAACACTGACCATTAGGAATACATATTGGAAGGGGAGGAAGGATATAGAGGAAAACACTGAAATAGAATATGTAATTGGAAGGGGCGGGTGGATTATAGAGGAAACACTGACATAGACTATTGTATTGAAGGGGAGGATTAAGATAAACACGGACATAGAATATGTATTGGAAGTGAGGGGGGGGGGGGGCTATAGATAACACTGACATAGAATATGTTATTGGAGAAGTGGGTGGGATATAGAGAAACACGGCATAGGGAATCAGATTGGAAGGGGAGGATATAGAGAAACACTGCATAGAATATGTATTGGAAGGGGTGGATATTAGAGAAAAAAACCACTGACATAGAATATGTCTTGGAAGGGGAGGATTAGAATAAACACTGACATAGGAATATGTATTGGAAGGGGAGGGATATAGATTAAACAACGACATAGAATATGTTAATTGGAAAGGGGTGGATGGAATAAGATAAACACTGACATAGAAGATGATTGGAAGGGGAGGCTATAGATACACACTGACATAGGATATGTATTTGAGGGGGTGGATATAGAGAAAACAATGACATAGACTACATATGGGAAGGGGAGGATATAGAGAAACACTGGGGAATAGAATATGTATTGGAAGGGTGGATATAGAGAAACATGACATAGAATAGTATTGAAGGGGGAGGATATAGATAAACACTGACATGAGAAATATTGTATTGGAAGGGGTGGATATAGAGAAAACACGACATAGAAACTATGTATTGGAAGGGGGGGGGTGGGATGGGGATTATCGAGAAACCACTGACATAGACTATGTTATTGAAGGGGAGGATATAGGAAACACTGACATCGAAATGTATTGGAAGGGGCTGGATATTAGCGATAAAAATGACAGAGACTATGTATTGGAAGGGGAGGAAGAGGAATATAAGATAAACACTAGACATAGAAATGTATGGGAAGGGGTGGTGGAATAGTAGAAAAACAATGGGGACATAGGAATATGTATTGGAACGGGGAGATAAGGGATATAGATAAACGCTGACATAGATATGTATGGAAGGTGGAGGAATAGAGACGAAACACTGGACAGAAGATGTAGTGGAAGGGGGATGATATAAGAAACACTGACATAGAATATGTATTGGAAAGGGGAGGATATAGAGAAAACACTGACATAGAATATGTATTGGAAGGGTGGATATAGAGGAGAAGAAACAACTGCAAGAATATCGTATTGGAAGGGGGGGATATAGATAAAACCACTGACATAGAATAGTATTGGGAAGGGGTGGATATCCAAGAGAAACAAATGAATAGAAGATGTATTGGAAGGGGGGGATATAGAGAAACACTGACATAGAATAGTATTGGAAGGGGTGGATATAGATTAAAAAAACAAGACATAGAATATGTATGGAAGGGTGGATAAGATAAACACTGACATAGAATATGTATTGGAAGGGGGTGGATATAGAGACAACACTGACATAGAATATTATGGAAGGGGTGGATATAGAGAAAAACCACTGACATAGGATATGTTGGGGAAGGGGTGGGAATAGATAAAACACTGACATAGAATATATATGTATGGAAGGGGGTGGATATGAAAACACTGACATAGAATATGTATTGGAAGGGGAGGATATAGATAACCAAGACATGAATATGGATTGGAGGGGGGGAGATAGATAAACACTGACATAGATATGTATTGGAAGGGGGAAGGAATATAGTTAAACACTGACATTAGAATATGTATTGGAAGGGGGAGAGGATGAGGGATATAGATAAAAACAATGACATAGATACATTATTGGAATGGGGAGGGATATAGAGAAACACGACATAGAATAGTATTGGAAGGGGTGGATATAGAGAAAACACTGACATCGAATATGTATGGAAGGGGAGGATATAGTATAACACTGACAGAGGGAATATGTATTGGAAGGGGAGGATATAGCGGGAACCACGAAAGAATATGTATTGGAAGGGGGGTTGGATATAGAGAAACACTGACAGTAGAATATGTTTGGAAGAAGGGGTGGATTATAGAGAAACACTTGACATAAGAAATGTATTGGAAGGGGGAGATATAAGATAAACGACTTGACATAGAATAGTATTGGAAGGGGTGGATATAGATAAACACTGACATAGAATATTGTATTGGCAGGGGAGGATATAGATAAACACTGAAATAGAATATGATTGGAAGGGGTGGATAAGATACAACACGCATAGAATATGTATTGGAAGGGGGTGGATATAGATAAAACACTGGGGGGAACAAGAATAGTGTATTGGAAGGGGGGATATCGATAAACCACTGACATAGAATATGTATTGGAAGGGAGGATATAGAGAAACACTGCACATAGAATATGTAGTGGAAGGGGAGGAGGATATAGCGAAAAAACTGACAGAATATGTATTGGAAGGGGAGGATATAGATATAAACACTGAACATTTAGAATATGTATGGAGGGGGGGATATAGGATAAAACAATGACATAGAATAGTATGGAAGGGGAGGATTATAGAGAAACACTGACAGAAGAATATATGATATTGGAAGGGGAGGAGATGGAGAAACACTGGACAGAATATGCCTATTGGAGGGGAAGGGATATAGATAAACACTGACATAGATATGTATTGGAAGGGTGGATATAGGAAACACTGACATAGAATATGTATTGGAAGGGGCGGGCTATGATAAACACGAAAATAGAATATGTATTGGAAAGGGAGGATATAGATAAACAATGGACATAGAATATGTATTGAAGGGGTGGATATAGAGAACACTGGGAATAGAATATGTATTGGAAGGGGGTGGATATAGAGACACCAATGACATAAGAATATGTATTGGAAGGGGGGGAGGGGATGGGGGGATATAGAATAAACCACTGAACATAGAATACATTATTGGAAGGGAGGAATAGATAAACACTGACATAAGATAGTATTGGAAGGGGTGGATATAGGGGGGATAAACACAGACATAGAATATGTATTGGAAGGGGGGGTGGGGATATAGATAAACACTGACATAGAATATGTACTTGAGCAAGGGGTGGATAAGATCACCAACAATTGACATAGCCTAGTATTGGAAGGGGGGGATGGGATGGGATATAGAGAACCACTGACATAGAATTATGTATTGGACGGGGAGGATATAGATAAACACTGACAAGAATATGTATGAAAGGGGGGTGGGGGATAAGAAGAAACACTGACATAGAATATGTATTGGAAGGGGGGGTATTAGATAAAAGCTGAAAATAGAATATGTATTGGAGGGGGGTGGATATAGATAACATTGACATAGAATAGTATTGGAAGGGGAGGATATAGATTAAACAATGACATAGAATATGTATTGGAAGGGGTGGATATAGATTCAAACACTGACACTAGAATATTATGGAAGGGGTGGATATAGATAAACACACATAGAATATGTATTGAAGGGGGGATATAGATAAACACTGACATAGAATAGAATATGTATTGGAAGGGGAGGATATGATATTAGATAAACACTGACATAGATATGGATTGAAGGGGGGGATATAGAGAAAACACTGAAATGAGAATATGTATTGGAAGGGGGGGGATTAGAGAACCACACTGACATAGCAATATGTATTGGAAGGGGGGGATATAGACTAAACCACTGACATAGAATATTGTATGGAAGGGGAGGATATATGATAATAAACACTGACCAGAATATGTTATGGAAGGGGGAGGATATAGGAGAAACACTGACATAGAATATGTATTGGAAGGGGAGGATAGGATTAATAGATAAACAACTGACATAGAATATTGTATGTGGAATGGGGTGGATATAGAGAAAACATGACACGAACTATGTATTGGAAGGGGGGGATATAGATAAACACGGACATAGAATATGTATTGGAGGGGAGGATAGATATAGATAAACACTGCGAACAGGAAATATGTATGGAAGGGGTTGAGGATATAGAGAAAAAACTGACATAGAAAAGATTGGAAGGGGGTGGATATAGAGAAAACACGGACATAGAATATGTATTGGAAGGGGAAGGATGGGGAAGGATATAGAGAGACACTGACCATAGAATATGTATTGGAAGGGTTGGATATAGGATAAAACATGACATAGACTAAGTCTTGGAAGGGGAGGATATAGCGAACACTGACATTAGGAATATGTATTGGAAGGGGAGGATATGTAAACACTTGACATAGAATATGTGAGTGAAGGGGAGGATATAGATAACACTGACATGAATAGTATTGGAAGGGGAGGCTATAGATAAACACTGACATAGAAAATATGTCATTGGAAAGGGGACGGTATAGATTAAACACTGACATAGAATATGTATTGGAAGGGAGGATATGATAAAACACTGAGGCATAGAATATGTATTGAAGGGGGGTATTATAGAGAAAACACTGACCATAGAATAGGTATTGGGAAGGGGAGGAATATAGAGACACACTGCACATAGCACACATGTATGGAAGGGAGGGATCACACAGAGAAACACTGACATACGAATATGTATTGGAAGGCGCAGCACGCAGTCTCAGGAAGAAAACACTACTAGAATTATGTATTGGAAGGGAGGACTATAGAAGAAACACTGACATAGAATATGTATTGGAAGGGGGGGATATAGAGAAGAAAACACTGACCATAGAATATTATTGGAAGGGGGAGATATGCTAAAACCCAATGACATAGGAATATGTATTGGAAGGGGTGGATATAGAGACAACCACGACATAGATAGAATATGTATTGAAGGGGAGGATTTATAGAGAAAACAACTGAATAGGAATATGTATTGGAAAAAGGGGTGGATAAGCGAAAACAATGACAAGAATCTGTATTGGAAGGGTGGGGAGATAGATAAACCAATGACATAGGGGAATATGTATTTGGAAGGGGAGGAGATAGATGAAACAATGACATAGATAGTATTGGAAGGGGTGGATATAGAGAAACACTGACAGAGAAATATGTATGGAAGGGGGGATAATTATAGATAAACACTGGACATAGAATATGTATTGGAAGGGGGAGGATATAGATAAAACACTGCCATAGAAATAGTATTGGAGAAGGGGAGGATTATGAGAGAAAGAAAACAATGGGACATAGAATATGTATTGGAAGGGGTGGATATAGACTAAACACTGACAGGAATAGGAATGGGAAGGGGGGATTTATAAGAGAAAACACTACATAGAATATGGATTGGAAGGGGGGGGATGGGGATATATAGATAAAACACTGACATAGACACTATGTATTTGGAAGGGGAGGATCAGGAGGATATAGCTAAACCCACTGGACATAGATATGTTAATTGGAAGGGGAGGATATAGAGAAAGAACACTTTGACATACGGCATATGTATTGGAAGGGGTGGATATAGATAAACATGACCATAGAATATGATTGGAATGGGTGGATATAGAGTGAAACACTGACATAGAAATAATGTATTGGACGGGGTGTGGATATAGAGAAACCTGACATAGAATATGGATTGGAAGGGGGGGGGGGGATAAGAGAAGCACTGACCGAATATGTATTGGAAGGGGAGGAGGGATATAGATAAACACGAATAGATATGTAATTGGAAGGGGAAGGGAGATAGATGAAAGGAAACTACTGACATAGAATAGTATTTGGAATGGCAGTGGATATAGATATAACAACTGACATCAGAATATGTTATTGGAAAGGGGAGGAGGATTATAGCGAAACAGACATAGAATGATGTAGTGGCAGGGGAGGATATAGATAAACACTGGACATAGAAATATGTATTGGAGGGGGATATGAGAAGCACTGACAGAAATTATTGTTTGGGAAGGGGAGGATATAGATAAACACGGACATAGAATGAGTATTGGAAGGGGTGGCTATAGAGGAAGACTGACAGAATATGTATGGAAGGGGCGGATATAGATAAACATGACATAGAAGGATTGTATTGGAAGGGGAAGGATATAAGAGAAACACTGACATAGAATATGATTGGAAAGGGGTGGATATGAGAAACACTGACATAGAAATATGTATTGGAAAGGGGAGGATTATAGAGAAGAGAAACACTGACATAGAAATGTATTGAAGGGGGGGATATAGAGAAACCACTGACATAGGAATATGTATTGGAAAGAAGGGGGTGGATATAGGAGAAACACTGACATAGAATATGTATGGAAGGGGGGGATATAGAGAAACACTGACATAGAATATGTATTGGAAGGGGGGATATAGATAAACAACTGGACAAGATTATGTATTGGAAGGGGAGGATATAGATAAACAATGACATTAGAAGATGTATTGGAAAGGGAAGGAATAGATAAAACAATGACATAGAATAATGTATTTGGAAGGGGGAGGGCTTAGATGAAACACTGGACATAGGAAATGTATTGGAAGGGGAGGATATAGATTAAACACTGACATAGAATAGGTATGGAAGGGGGGGGGATATAGAGAAAACACTGACATAGAAATATGTATTGGGAGGGGCGGAATAGAGACACCAGACAAGAAGAGGTATTGGAAGGGGGTGGATAAGAGAAACACTGACATTAGGAATAAGTATTGGAAGGGGTGGATATAGGAAGGAAACACTGACTAGAATAGGTATTGGAAGGGGTGGGATATAGAGAAACACTGACTAGAACGTATGGAAGGGGTGGAATAGAGAAACACGGACATAGAATATGTATTGGAATGGGGTGGATATTAGATAAACACGACATAGAATACTGGTATTGGAAGGGGGGGAAGAGAGAAACACTGAATAGACTAGTAGTGGAAGGGGTGGATATAGAGAAACACGAACATAGAATAGTATTGAAGGGGGGGGAGTATAGAGAAACACTGACAAGGAATATGTATTGGAAGGGGGGTGGATATAGATAACCAACTGACATAGAATATGTATTGGAAGGGGAGGATATAGAGAAACACTGACATAGAATATGTATTGGAAGGGGGGATATATGAGAAGAAACAATAACTGCCATAGAATATGTATTGGAGGGGGGATTGGATATAGAGAGAAAACACGGACATAGAATATGTATTGGAAGGGGTGGATTGGATATAGAGAAACAAGAAAGAAAACACTGACATAGAATATGTAGTGGAAGGGGAGGAGGATATAGAGAAACACTGACATAGAAGATGTATGGGAAGGGGAGGTATATAGAGAAAACAATGACATAGCATAGTATTGGAAGGGGGGGGGGATATAGAGAACACTGACATAGAATTATGTATTGGAAGGAGGTGGATATAGAGAAACAACTGTGACAGAGTCATATGTAGGGAAGGGGTGGAATAGAGATAACACTGAAATCGAATATGTATTGGAAGGGGTGGATATAGAGAAACATGACATAGAAGATGTATTGGAAGGGGAGGATTTATAGAGAGAAACCACTGACATAGAATATGTATTGGCAGGGGTGGAGTATAGAGGAAAAAACACGACAAGAATATGTATGGAAGGGGTGGATATAGAGAAACACTGACATAGAAATGTATGGAAGGGGTGTGGGAAAGAGAAAAAACGGACATAGGAATATGTAGTGGGAAAGGCGGGGTGGATATAGATTAAACACTGACATAGAATAGTATTGGAAGGGGGGATATAGAGAGAAACCACGCCATAGGACTAGGTAGGGAAGGGGGGATATAGAGAAACCAACGGACATAGAATATGATATTCGGGAAGGGGGAGGAATAGCGAAACACTGACATAGATATTGTATTGAGGGGGGATAGGATTATAGATAAACACTGAATAGAATATGTATTGGAAGGGGGGGGCTTTTAGAGAAAGAAACACTGGACATAGAATAGGTATGGAAGGGGTTGGAGGAATATAGAGAAGATAACATATTAGAATACAATTGAAGGGGGGTATAGAGAAAAACTGGAATAAGAATAGTAATGGAAGGGTGGGAATAGAATAAACACTGAAATAGAATGTATGGACGGGAGGATCAGAGAACCATGACATGAAATTACATATTGGAAGGGGAGGATTATAGAGAAAGAAACACTGACATAGGAATATGTATTGGAAGGGGAGGATTTACTAGCGAAACACTTGACAAGAATATGTATTGGAAGGGGAGGATATAGAGAAAACACTGAAATAGAATAGGTATTGGAAAGGGGAGGATAAGAGGAAAACAAGGGAACATAGAATATGTCTGAGGGGGAGGATATGAGAGAAAAAGACATAGTAAATGTATTGGAAGGGGAGGA
This sequence comes from Hymenochirus boettgeri, assembly GCA_019447015.1. Taxonomy (NCBI): domain Eukaryota; kingdom Metazoa; phylum Chordata; class Amphibia; order Anura; family Pipidae; genus Hymenochirus; species Hymenochirus boettgeri. The sequence goes on from JAACNH010000063.1 coordinate 540,606, forward strand.
TATAGAGAAAACAATGCCATAGAATAGTATTGGAAGGGGAGGAGATAGATAGAAACGCGACATAGAATAGTACTGGAAGGGGGAGGGATAAGTAAACACTGACAAGAATAGTATGGAAGGGGAGAATATCGTAAACGCTGACATAGAATATGGATTGGAAAAGGGGAGGGATTATAGATAAAGCGACATAGAATATGTATTGGAAGGTGGTATCATCCCCCCCCTTGTTACCCATCACCCCCCCTGTTACCCTTCACCCCCCCTCTGTTACCATCCCCCCCCCTGTTAACCATCACCCCCCCTGTTAACCATCACCCCCCCTGTTCCCATCACCCCCCTGTTAACCATCACCCCCCTTGTTACCCATCACCCCCCCCCCCCTGGTTACCCTTCACCCCCCTCGTTTCACCCCATCAACCCCCCCCTGTACCCTTACCCCCCCTCTGTTACCCATCACCCCCTGTTACCCTTCACCCCCCCTCTGTTACCCATCACCCCCTGTTACCCTTCACCCCCCTCTGTTACTGTTTACTGATCTCATACTGTACAGCAATCACAGTATTATTTTACTGATCTCATACTGTACAGCAATCACCCGTATTATTTTACGATCATCATACTGTACAGCAATCACAGTATAATTTACTGATCATATACTGTACAGCAATCACAGTAAAGTTTTACTGATCTCATACTGACAGCAAATCACAGTATTATTTTACTGATCTCATACGTGTACAGCAATCACAAATTATTTTACTGATCTCATAACTGTACAGCAATCACAGTATTATTTTTGATCTCATACTGTACAGCAATCACAGTATTATTTTACTGATCACTACTGTACAGCATCACAAGTATTTTTTTTACTGATCTCATCTGTACAGCGATCACAGTATTATTGTACTGTATCTCATACTGTACAGCGATCACAGTATTATTTTATGATCTCATACTGTACAGCAATACAGTATCATTTACTATCACATATGACAGCATCACAGTATTATTTTACTGATACATGACTGTACAGCAATCACCAGTATTATTTTTACTTGATCTCATACTTGTACAGCAATACAGTATTATTTTACTGATCTCATACTGTACAGCAATCACAGATTATTTGTTACTGATTATCATACTGTACGCATACGCATTATTCTACGACATACGACAGATATATTATTTTACTGATCTCATATGTACAGCAATCACAGTATTTATTTTTACTGATCTCTATACTGTACAGCGATCACAGTATTATTTTACTGATCCATACTTGTACAGCCATCACAGGATTATTTACTGATCTCATACTGGACGCAATCACAGTATTATTTACTGATCTCATACTGTACGCATCACAGTATTATTTTACTGATTCTCATACTGTACAGCAATCACAGTATATTTTACTGATCTTTCATACGTACCGCAATCACAGTATTATGTCTACTCATTTTATGCTACAGCATCACAGTATTATTTTACGATTATACTGACAGCAATCACAGAATATTTTACTGATCTATACTGTACACAAGCACCGTATATTTTAACTGATCTCATTAATGTACAGCAACTCACGTATTATTTTTACTGATCTCATACTGTACAGCGATCACAGTATTATTTTACTGATTCGATCATATGTAACAGCATCACAGATTATTTTACTGATCTCATACTGTACAGCAATCACAGTATATTACTGATCTCTACTGTAACAGCATCCAGAGTAGATTTATGATCTCATACTGTACAGCAATCCACAGGATTATTTTACTGATCTCATACTGTACAGATCACAGTATTTATTTACTGATCTCATACTGTACAGCAATTCACGTATAATGTTATGACTCATACTGTAGCAATACGGTATTTTTACATTCATTACTGATACGCCAACACAGTATTATTTTAGATTTAATGTACAGCAATCACGTATTATTTTAACTGATCTCATACTGTACCAGCATCACGGTATTATTTTACTGATCTCATACTGTACAGCAATACACAGATATTATTTACTGGTCTCATAATGTACAGCGATCACAGTAATTTACTGATTCAACTTGTACAGCAATCACAGCATTATTTTACTGATCTCATACTGTACAGCAATCAGGATTATTTTATCTGATCCTCAACTGTACAGCAATCACAGTATTATTTTACTGATCTCATACTGTACAGCGATCACAGTATTATTTTAACTGATCTCATACTGTACAGCGAATCACAGTATTATTTACTGATCTCATACTGTTACAGCAATCACAGTATTATTTATGACTCTATCTGTACAGCAATCACAGTATTATTTTACTGATATCTACGTACAGCAATCACAGTATTTTTTACTGATCTCATACTGACAGCATCACAGTATTATTTACTGATTCATTACGGTACAGCAATCACAGTATAATTTTACTGATCTCATAATGTACAGCAATCACAGAATTATTTTACTGATCTCATACTGTACAGCATCACGTATAATTTTTACTGATCTCATTACTGTACAGCAATCACAGAATTATTTTACTGGATTCATACTGTACAGCAATCAACAGTATTCTTTTACTGATTCAATGTTACAGCAATCCGGTATTATTGTACTGATCTCATACTGTACAGCAATCACAGAATTATTTTAACTGATCTCACTGTAAGCATCAAGATTATTTTACTGATCTCAGACGTACAGCATCACAGTATATTTTTACTGATCTCATACTGTACAGAAATCACAGTATTATTTTACTGATCTCATACTGTACAGCACACAGTATTATTTTTACTGATTCATACTGTACAGCATCACAGTATTATTTTACTGATCTCACATGTACAGCAATCACAGTATATTTTACTGATCTCATACTGTACAGCAATCACAGTATTATTTTACTGATCTCATACTGTACAGCAATCACAGTATTATTTTACTGATCTCATACTGTACAGCAATCACATTGTTCATTTGTTGATATTGTATTGTTTTATTGCAGTATATTAAATGCCAGAAAATGAAATATCACCCATTTAACCCTTTAACGCCCTATTACTAAAGTGCACACTACCTTCCACCCCTGTCATTCAATCTCTACTTCCATACCTGTCACTATATACCCCTCTATGTACCCCCACCCCCAAAACCAGTGGTCTTATTTGTCGTTAACATAATGTGAATTCCATATTGGTAGACCATGTGATACACCCAACATTCCCTTTTAAATTACCTTCTATATGTCAGGGACAGGTCACCCTCAGCCTTCAACTGAAAATAAGATGAGGGTCTCACTCCAAACAAATCAGTTTATTAATGAACCACCCACATCGAATCACAACGTTTTGGGGCAACTTGCCCCTTCCTCGGGTGACGTGCAAATAACCCACACATGGTGCTTTATACCCTTCGGACTCCTCCTCCTGGGGGGTGTCCAGATAGATCTGTGTTACTTAATTCATGCAAATATGCAGTGATAAAAATGACATAAAAATCACATATAGCAGCTAAAAAACCAGTTATTATCATTATATAAAAAGAGAGTGTCCAATTCTTAATTCATAAGAAGTCCAGATCCTTATAAGTGGATACATTCATGTATACAGTATCCAGTGGATCAGAAAGTGTCTTCAGTGCAGATAAAGGGCCCAAGTGTATCAAGTCAGTGTAAAAGTATCCACACTCATATAAATTCCTGTGTATATCCAAAATGAAATAAAAAGCAACATAATACAAAGTCTTTAAAAGATATTTTCCTGTGGATAAAGATACAAATATTCCACATACTGCTCAAGAGATAAAGATAAGAAAATATAAATATTACCTTAACAGGAGTCTCATAAAGCACAGATGTTAGTAGAGTATTTCAACAGAGCTGTGGAGAAAATCCAATTACAGGAATAGGTTACTGGAAAAGGTACCAGTGGCAGTGACCCTCAGCCTTGCGTGGATTGTATGTAATTGTTAAATAGTGCTAAACATATTAAATTAGTTTATCAGTATCACGCAAAACCTATTAAAATGTCTGTAACGTGGAGGGAGGAAACCAGACACAAGTTTACATAGGACATGTAGCTGGGGGTGGATTTCAAACCAGGACTCGGCATCAATTCTAACCACTGAGACACCATATTTATTATTATTGTGGATTTATATAGCGCCGACATCTTCCGTAGCGCTTTACAATGACATGTATACATTCACATCAGGCCCTGCCTTAAGAGCTTACAATCTAATCACTTTATGTACACATACAACCTATCAGTATGTCTTTATGATTGTGGAGGAAACCCACGCAAGCACGGGGAGAACATACAAACTCCTTGCAGACGTGTCCAAGGGTGGAATCGAACTCGGGACCTCAGCGCTGCAAGGAATCATTGCTACCGCACTGCCAATGTTCTACCAATCCTGGCATTGGAATTTGTGCCACTGCGGGTGCGTTAAACATTGGCATAGCTTATCTGTCCCATGCAGATGGTGGAACACCCTAAATTCTATCGTGGCGATGGTCATGTATTTGCTTCGGCTGATCTGAGTGTTACCACTTTATATGTCATTGATTCTGTCACGGCCCCACCCCCATGTTTCATTCATTTCTTGTCGTTGCTTTGGTGTGACTTACTACTGTCCAGTGTATGTTTGATGAGATCTGTGTGTTAGAATTACAATGTATCTATTGACATCTCTCCCTATCATTTCTCTCCCTGTATCACATCTATGCAGACATGTTTCTATTTACCTGCCGTTTGTACTACGTTCCCTCCCCCACATCACTAATCCACATCACTAATCCTCGCTCTTACACCTTTTCTCTTCCTGCTGTTACTAATACTTCCAGCCGTAAGCTTGTGTTTAGCCGATGAACTGTCGCTGTATCAGTGACCCCCCCCAGGCATTGCTTAGTGATCTGTCCTGTCTGATTTCTTCCTTTACCTTAAGCCAATGTACAATTCTTTATTTCATCTGCTCATTACACACCAATTAGGTTGTTCCTTTTTTCTGCTTGTTCTTCTGCTGTCATTGTGCCACCCCATAATCCAACACACTCTATTTCATGTTATTAGATCCACATTCTATTTGTCCTTGTCAAGACCTCCATCTCCTCCTTACAGGTACCACATCCCCCGTCCTCTGTATTGATTGACCTTCTGTCACTGTCCCCTTGCCCTTCTTTTATCACCAGTACAATGTTTCTACTGCATCTGTCTCCATCTCAGGCCCTGTAATGTCCTTGCCTCTTTATTCCTGTAAATAAATATTGTGTGAGAACTGCCCTTATCTTATCATTCCCTGCACATCTCCTGATTGGATTGTTCATTCATTTTTGTCCTCTTACGTTCCGGTTTGGGCCAATGTCTTTACTGGGCTATAGATCTCTATAGAGCGGTTGCAGCAGGTGAGCTACTAGACTGTGTTCAGCTGTTTCTTTTGAAAACGTGTGCACAATAGATCGCATTAAACGTCATGCTTTGACATCTTTTCCAGAGAGACTAATCTGCCCACTTGGCCCAGTCATGCTTACCACGCACATGTACTAGCGTCACAGCAAACAGCAATGGGGGATATTAAACATTAATGCTGGAGTCGTATATGAACAGAATTAACTGCAAATGGATGGTGTGTATGAAAGAGGTTAAGGCAGATGGCTTGCTATGACTTGGCATTTCACTAGTCATCACTGTTTTCATACCCGTCACATTATTTATCATTAAATTGTTTATTAATTATTATACTCTTTATATGAATCAATATATTCTTTTAATTAGAAAGCTTTGCATCTAATATTATTAGATGGGATATATGGGATATTATATTGCTTTTTGGTAGATAGAACTAGCCGTATGGCTACTTCTATATAGTTCTAGACATAATACTGTGCAAACATTTTACGCAGGTGTGAAAAATGTTGTAAACTAAGAAAGCAAATAAAAGGGGTAGTAGAGAACTGTACCGTGTCAGCCATTGATGAAAGACATTACCATGTCAGCCTTGCAGCGCTGAAGTCCTGAGTTCGATTCCACCCTTGGACACATCTGCAAGGAGTTTGTATGTTCTCCCCGTGTTTGCGTGGGTTTCCTCCAAGCACTCCGGTTTCCCTCACAATCATAAAGACATACTGATAGGTTGTATGTGTCCAATAAATGTGCTTAGATTGTAAGCTCTTCGGGGCAGGGCCTGATGTGAATGTATCCATGGAATTGTAAAGCGCTACGGAAGATGTTGGCGCTATATAAATAATAATAATAATTTTGTGTATAAAGCAATACCTTTTATATAAACTAAAATGATTGGTTTATACAAGATTCAGTATTTTATCACGCCTAAGGGCACGGCCACACTGCGGCACAAACGCAGTCACACACGAAATCGCATGCGATTTCGCTGCGTTTGCGCATGCGTTTTTCGTTATAGAAAAACACATGCGATTGCGATTAAAAATGCAGAACGTAAATCACATGCACAATCGCATCGCACCCAAAAACGCGCGTTTTCGGTGCGTTACCGCCATTTCAATGATCAGGGGAAAACGCATGCGCAAACGCAAGAAAAACACGATAGTGCGGCCTAGCCCTAAGAAAGCTTAAGTGCTTTGAAATCTTGCATTTTCAATCATCTTGCATTTAAAAGGTTACAGGACTTAGATGATGAACCCTAACAGTTCTTTTAAAGCGAGGGAGGTTGCCAAGGATGCTGTAGTCGTCCTTTCATTTATATCTAAGATGTCTTTACAGAGAAAAGATGCAATAGTTTATTTTTATCAATTAACAATGCAAATTGAACGGACATAATGGAAAGCTAAATCAATATTTGACTACCCTCTGCCTTCACGTGCCTTCCAGCCAGGTTTTCTTGCACACGGATTTTAAATGGCATGTCCATGCCCCAATTAAAATCTGCCCCACTGTGTTAATAGATTCTTACCTTACTCTCTTCTTCTCCCGGTGTTAAACCTCGTACATGGCTAGTTTTGTTTCCGTTAATGACCGTTTACACCAATGATGATGATTAGCACCTGTTTGGTATAATTGGTAATTCATACCCCTTACTATAATCCCACCAACCCCAGACTTTGTGTACCCTGTAAGGCCCCTTCCATTATCATAGAGATTAGCAGACGTGTTTGGAGCGGACACGTTAACCAAACGCTTCATGTTCTGCTGCTAAACATCTGGATCTGCTCAGAAATTGCTACAATGCCGCATGTTTAAGAATTGATGGAGATTTGAAGTGGTGGCACCAGACATTGATTTAGATTCCTCTTCACTGAGCTCATTTTGCATTTTGTAAATTGATAAGAATAAACAATAAGCATTTATATTTGTGACCGCATTCTCACTTTACTGCATTTCATCGCTCCTGCCAAAAACTTTTGATACATTTAAAGAGTTTCTCAGACTGTCTCAGGATAGAAACTGTTTTCACATGCGATTTTTTATTTTTCTTTAACATGAACTGAATATAGACGATATTGTGCTACTTTGCACTTCAATGATTACATCTCAGTTGTGTCCAAGTATCAATCTATATGTCATGTTTGTAGTGTGTGTCAGCATATCTCCATGTGTGTCCCCGTATATCAGTGTATGTGTGTGTCATGTATGTAGTGTGTGTGTCAGTATATCTGTGTGTGTGTCTCAGTATATCAGTGCATGTGTGAGTCTTGTGTGTGTCAGTATATAAATGCATGTGTGTGTCAGAGTGTATGCTGGTGTGTGTCTCAGTATGTCAGTCAGTGTATGTGTGTCAGTTTGTGTCCATGTATGTGTGTGTCTGTATGACAGTGCATGTTTGTGTGTCATATGTGTGGTTAAGCGTATGTATGTGGAAAAGATAGATAGAGATATAGGATGACACAGACAGACAGATAGATGGATAAACAGGTAGATAGAAAGATACAGGTAGGTAGACAGGCAGATGGAAAGAGATAAATGAATATACAGGTAGATAAAAAGATGCAGATAGACAAATAGATAGACAGGTAGACAGACAGAAAGAGACAAATAGATAAGATAGACAGGTAGGTAGATTGACAGAAAGATAGATAGACAGACAGATAGATACAGACAGATAGATACAGATAGACAAATAGACAGGTAGACAGACAAAAAAGTGATAAATAGATAAGATAGACAGGTAGGTAGATGGACAGAAAGTGATAAATAGATAAGATAGATAGGTAGGTAGACAGACAGAAAAAGATAGATAGATATACAGACCAGACACAAACACTGATATTAGCATACTGGGTAGTAGCGTAGGCATATTTTAAAGTGTCCTCTGTTTCATGGGGTTTATCTTTAAATTGGGGGCGTTACCTATGGAAGATGGGTGTGGTCGAAGAAAATGGGCATGGCCTAATAAAAATGGGTGTGGCTAAAATTTGCTCTCCCTTTTACTGTCCCTCTTTTGTGTTTTCAAATGTTGGGAGGTATGGGAATAGAGGTGTGCCATGTCAGAAACACTGACATAGAATACATATTGGAAGGGGTGGATATAGAGAAACACTGACATAGAATACATATTGGAAGGGGAGGATATAGATAAACACTGACATAGAATATGTATTGGAAGGGGTGGATATAGAGAAACACTGACATAGAATATGTATTGGAAGGGGTGGATATAGAGAAACACTGACATAGAATATGTATTGGAATGGGAGGATATAGATAAACACTGACATAGAATATGTATTGGAAGGGGAGGATATAAATAAACACTGACATAGAATATGTATTTAAAGTGGGGGTTATGCAGAGGAATACAGACCTGCTTTGCTTGGGGGTTGAGTGTGTCTGTTAATGGACAACTGTATTGTCTGAGCTACGACCCACCTCAGTCTTAGAACTATCCACTGGGAAGAGGCGCTTCTTTCAGAACATGTCTTACCATTGGCTAGGTCCCAGGCCACAAGGGGGTGGAGCAACAAATTTACAGTTGTTCTTTAAAGGGAGCAATCAAGCAGAATGACTGTTTTAGGATAAAAATGTATTAAAGGATAACTGTATTGCCTCAATGCATTTTTTTAAAAAACTGCATTAAAAAGAGTAAAGGTATGTAGCCCTCCCCATACATTTTTTTCCTGATTTCGAGCCTTTCTCTGTCTTCAATTAGCCCTGCTGTGAAGGGGGCGTAACGATTCTGTCTGCCTCTAACTGTCACTCAGAGCTAGCATGCGAGAAAACACTCCTCTACCCACCCTTGATTAGCTTGATTATATAAGCTGTATTCTAGCAACAGGACATGTCAAGTTTGTTTGACTGGCAGAGAAGGAGGAGAGAGGTTGTAACAGACATTCCTACCGGCCAATGACAAGTGATATGTTAATGATGGCCCTGGGCCGTCTAGGAGGCGGGCTTTTAGCATTTATCTTTGCTGTGTGATATCTAAGGGAGTGCAGCACATTTGTAAATGAGAGTAAGCGATTTCAGCTGCTGGAAGTGTGGACATGTAATTGGGGAGATGTTATTTTTTTGGGTATTGTTGTCCTTGAAGTCACTTCTTACCATCCCAATCTTCCTGTCAAACCTTCTTGTCAAAGGGAAGTGCATTGTTTATTTGTCTTACCTCCAGTGTTTCCAAAAAGTTCCCGGAAATCCCTCCGAACTGTTGTAATAATTTGCCCAGGAATGTCGTAGGTAAGAAACCGGTACCTGGCACAATGTTGGTATTAATTTGATGATCGGATTGAGCAATGAATCAGATCACTAGAGGTGTAGGTAGACGAACTGGTAGAAAATCATGAATGAAATTGGTGGGTTGTATTCGAGTAAGAAACAAGTTTTGAAATGTCTTTTTTTTTTCCCTTTTCAGGTTAATTTCATTTCACATCTTCTTACTAGTCAACAATGGTGAAATGAACTTGAACAATTTCGAAATCATAAACTAAAGGCAAAGGACCATGGGTCTCAGGAAGAAACAGTGTCCTCGTTTACTGGACTACTTAGTGATCATTGGAGCTCGGTAAGTAAACAGATCACAGATCAAGGTTTCCTGCCATTTGGCACTAAATGTTTTTGTAATCAGTTTCCATTACCGGGGTGACTTGTGGTCGGTGGGTTTCTAGGCACTAATTAGGCATTTACAAAATCGGTGCATTGTGATGCAATATTCATTTTAAAGATCATCTTGAAATGTTAATATTCATATTGCAATACTTCAAAAGGAGACTTGTAGTTCAATTTCCAAAGTGACAGCAGCTACGTTCACCGATGCTAAATATTTAGCTTTTTTATTGTAGCTAAATTGCATAAAAATCCTGCAATTCATCCAAATCCCCAATTTTTCTTGACACTGTTTGCCACTGTCTTGGCAAACGCATCAGATCGCCCAGGCCTCCTTTCAGAGCAATGATATGTAGATGTTCTTTTTTGATTTAAAGGGCAAGTCCAGACCCAAAATGAAAACTTACATACAGGTAAATAACCCCCCATAACCCTTAACGGTAATAGTTTGAAATGTGAAAGGTGTAAGTCTAACCTGAAATCCTGCACAATGTCCTGTTTCCCCTGTTTCTGCTTCCTGGTTCTTCCAGTTACCAACTGTCAGTTATGGATTTGACATCACAGCCAATGACTGAATGTTAATCCCCTGTCTGCCTCTTCTGAGCATGCCCAGGCTCAGTACAGGCTCAGTACAGGTTTCTAAATGGCTCAGTTTCCATGAGGCATCCAGAAGCATAGCAGGCATACAGTAATGAATTCATAGGACAAACTATGATATATCAACATATTATAAAGAGGCCATTCTTTCTAAACGATGTTCTTTTAAGGATGGAGTTGTCCTTTAATCTACTTTGCATTGACCTTTATAATAAACCTTTCATTGCAGGCAGCCAAGCAGTGACAGCATTGCTCAGACCCCAGAACTTCTCAGGCGTTATCCTTTGGAGGACCATCCTGAATTTCCTCTCCCTCCTGATGTAGTATTCTTTTGTCAGCCAGAAGGATGTTTAAGTGTACGGCAGAAGCGGATGAGTCTGCGTGATGACACCTCCTTTGTGTTCACCCTCACTGACAAAGATAGCGGTGTCATCCGGTACGGAATATGTGTAAACTTTTACCGCTCATTCCAGAAACGCCTTCCAAAGGATAAGAGTCGCAAGCTGCCCAAAACAGCCTCAGAAAATGGTTCTGAAGGATCTGACGGGGGTCATACCTTACAATGTCAAAGTGCTGAATCAACCCCTGATCTCAACCATTCCCCACGCGGAAAACGGCTTTCTAAAGGGACACAGAGATTGCGCAACAGCACATTGACTTCCCTTTGTATTATCAGTCACTATCCATTCTTTTCAACCTTTCGAGAGTGCTTGTACACATTGAAGAGGTTAGTTGACTGTTGCAGTGAAAGGCTGGTCAGCAAGAAGGCTGGTATCACCAAAGGAGTTCAGAGGTAAGAAACTTGATGTAGCAGATCAATCTAATGACAGTTTAAAGGCTTGTACACATATTAGATAACTAAGCCAAGCAGGCTGTTTGTTCTATAGTGATTGAAGGGGGAGCAAGTAAAGTTTTATCAAAGGGGGAGCAAGTAAAGTTTTATCAAAGGGGGAGCAAGTAAAGTTTTATCAAAGGGGGAGCAAGTAAAGTTTTATCAAAGGGGGAACAAGTAAAGTTTTATCAAAGGGGCAGCAAGTAGAGTTTTATCAAAGAGGGAGCAAGTAAAGTTTTATCAAAGGGGCAGCAAGTAGAGTTTTATGTTTTATCAAAGGGGCAGCAAGTAGAGTTTTATGAAAGGGGAGCAAGTTAAGTTTTATCAAAGAGGGAGCAAGTAGAGTTTTATCAATTCCTGGAAATAGCTTCGTATTTTATCAATTCAATGGCGAAAACTATCAATCAACACCGCGCTTATGGCCTTAAACTCTACACAATCTCTGTTGCGCCGTATCTATTAATAAATGGAAATGTATTTATTCACACAAATCGCTTTTGATATGTCACTGCTACTTTATAAGAACTTTCTCTTCCACATGATTGATTCATCACTAGGACCCCTCTCACTAGGACGCCCCTCGCTAGGACCCCTTACGCTAGGACGCTCCTCACTAGGACCCCTCTCGCTAGGACCCCTCTCGCTAGGACCCCTCTCACTAGGATGCTCCTCACTAGGACCCCTCTCACTAGGACGCTCCTCACTAGGACGCCCCTCGCTAGGACCCCTCTCGCTAGGACCCCTCTCACTAGGACCCCTCTCTAGGGGACCCCTCTCGCTAGCACCCCTCTCGCTAGGACGCCCCTCCCTAGGACCCCTCTCACTAGGACCCCCCTCGCTAGGACCCCTCTGGCTAGGACACCCCTCATTAGGACACTCCACGCTAGGACCCTCCTCACTAGAACCTTCCTCGCTAGTACTTGCCCCAATAAAGGTTTTTTTTGCCTCCTGTTACACAGAGGACTTGATAAATCGGCTTTTTATTGATGCACAAAACCAAACTCCCCTTAGACAATGTGTCCGTTCAGACAATGTGTCTGTTCAAACAATGTGCATCAGGAAGTACAGAAAACAAGAAGGAAGGAGATACAGTGTGTGCCAATGGGGGAGTTTTCTTACCATTAAACTTGTACAGAAACAAAGTACATTATTAATCTCCCAGAAAGGGGGACCTTGTATGACAAGTTTGGTTGTTCAAGCTGTTATTTGATTGTTTATTGTGTGCTCCTTATCCTCTATGGATGTCTAACATGGACGTCTACTGTGGATGAAATCCAGTGAGATAGCATTGTCTGGCAGTGCAGCATTCAATATTTATAAACAAATGTCTTTTAAAGGAAGTTCTCCTAAAGGCAGAAACCCTGAAACATGATCGTGGACAATCAACCACTTGGATGGTTCGCTATTCAATATACAGGTCTGCAGTGGATGTTGGTGTAGTTATATACTCCTTTTTATTCAATGTGTTTGCATTGGAGGGTGTCCATCCAGCACAGAGGTATGTGCACTGGGACATTTGCCAACCGCTTTGCCAAGCGCTACAGGTTTGTTATTTGAGATCTACTCCCCAGGAGACAGATTATGTATTGACAAAATAGAGAATGAGAGCACTCATCCATTTTATATTCCAGAGATTAGATGATGGCGTGGCAGGGTTTTATATGGGAAGATATCTGGAATATGCCGTACTTTCTACAACAGTGCGTGCTTTGGAAGGGATCAATTACTGCTGTTACGTCTATGGAAGGCTATAGGTTAGGTATCGTGCATGTTTACACCACTCACTGGGAGTTATGGTAAATGCAGAGCTCACAAGCCTTCTACCCAGAGGGCCACAATAACAGGGATTATGATAAAGAGATAAAGTTTTGGGGGTTTTTCTTCCCCCTTCATCAGAGTATACAAGTTGAAGGTGGCGTTAAGTGCTTGGAGGTGGCGTTAAGTGCTTGGAGTTGGCTTTAAGTGCTTGGAGGTGGCGTTAAGTGCTTGGAGGTGGAGTTAAGTACTTGGAGTTAAGTACTTGGAGGTGGCGTTAAGTGCTTGGAGGTGGCGTTAAGTACTTGGAGGTGGAGTTAAGTGCTTGGGGGTGGAGTTAAGTACTTGGCTCTACCACCAGTAGAGCCCCCTTCATCAGAGAATACAAGTTGGAGGTGGAGTTAAGTGCTTGGAGGTGGAGTTAAGTGCTTGGAGGTGGAGTTAAGTACTTGGAGGTGGCGTTAAGTACTTGGAGGTGGCATTAAGTACTTGGAGGTAAGTACTTGGGGGTGGAGTTAAGTGATTGGGGGTGGAGTTAAGTACTTGGCTCTACCACCAGTACAACATGGAGTAAGTTTGGAGAACCTGTGAAGACCAACAGAAGAGTTTTAGTAAGGTGAACAATTTGATTGGCCTGGGCTGAGTTTGGCTATTTCAAAGATCTTTATCTTTCCTGTTTCTGGACTGTTTCTTTCCATTGAGAGACAGTTGGGGGTAGGGCTTGTGGAATGCTGGGAGATGCTCTACAATAAACTGGGAGTCTAAATGCACAGAACACCGGGGCTTACTCAATAAGAGGTATTATACACTGCAGGTTTCTTCACGTTTTTCACCAGTGTACAGATAGATATAGATAGAGGAGCGTGAGCCGCAGATCCTTTCGCTGAGGTCCTTAGTTCGATTCCACCCTTGGACACATCTTCAAGGAGTTTGAATGTTCTCCCCGTGCTTGCGTGGGTTTCCTCCGGGCTCTCCGGTTCCCCCACAATCATAAAGACATACTGATAGGTTGTATGTGTCATATATGTGCTTAGATTGTAAGCTCTTCGGGGCAGGGCCTGATGTGAATGTATACATGGAATTGTACAGCGCTACGGAAGATGTTGGCGCTATATAAATCCACACTAATAATAATAATAACCAAAAAGGACAAATCAAACTGTTTCATCCTTGCTAGTTGTATATCAGACTATTAAGAAGGACCTAGTCCTTGTATCTGTTACATACTGTATTATTGATGTAGTGAGAATGTACTACAGGTGTATCTGAGTGGTTTCTAAATATAAATATACAACCTCTGTCTCTGTCAGTAAGAGGAACCATGGTCTCCAAACAGGTTTTTAAATAAAAGGCTGCTGTTTCCTTCCAATCAAGCCCGTGATCACAGATCTTGATGCATCTAATAAAAAGCTATGGAACAAAAATATAAACATTTTTTCCCTTCCAATAGCATTAAGGGGCAATAAAGTGTAAATAACTAGAAAAGCAAAATACATTCTCCAGGGAGGTAAATTACACCTACGGTAATAACTGTTTGTTGGGCTACTGCTAGGACACAGAGGAAGTCCTGCTTGTTGAATGGCATACTCCACTATTGAGGGGATTGACACTAGTTATGTGTATTGTGTTGTGAATCAAAATAAGCTTCCTCTAGTTCTGGGGCTAAATAAAAACACTAAACATTAACCCTTTAATTATCGCATCTCCTGACAAGCTACACTCAGAAAAGGGTAACAGCTCATTTTACAGGTAGGACAGCAACGTTTTATTTTAATTTAACCTGTTTGGTTCTCCTTTAGTTTATAGGCAGTCCTCCCAATCTCTGAACTGTTTGTGGGACATCATCTGGTTCTGACATTATTATAAATATAATACAAGAGCTTACCTTGTAAAAATAAAAAACCTAGTAATGATATTGCTTATTGTTTGTGCCCAATAATGGGGGCGTGAAATGCCATTTTGTTTGTTTTGGAAAAGAGTCTCCGGAGACCACATCCCAACAGCACTTTGTTTTCTCTTTCCTTTCTTCTCTGTTTTAACGTGGCCTTAAAATCCGGAAGGGAAGGGATTGTGCAAAAGAAATTGGACTCTGGAAATGTCCTTATGCAGTGCTTGTGTAGGTTCTCATTCATTCAGGTCATGGTCTATCTGTAATATTCATTCATCCAGGTCACAGTATATCTGTAATATTCATCCATCCAGGTCACGGTATATCTGTAGTATTCATTCATCCAGGTCACGGTATATCTGTAATATTCATCCATACAGGTCATGGTATATCTGTAATATTCATTCATCCAGGTCATGGTATATCTGTAATATTCATAATCCAGGTCAGGTATATCTGTAATATTCATCATCTCAGGTCAGGTAATCTGTAAATTCATTCATCCAGGTCATGGTATATCTGTAATATTCATCCATCCAGGTCATGTATATCGTAATATTCATTCATCCAGGTCATGGATATCTGTTAATATTCATCCTCAGTCGGTTAATCTGTAATATTCATTCATCCAGGTCATTGTATATCTGTAATATATTCATCCAGGTCACGGTATATCTGTAATATTCATCATCCAGGTCACTGGTATATCTGTAATATTCATCCTCCAGGTCATGGTATATCTGTAATATTCATTCATCCAGGTCGGTATATCTGTATATTCATATCCAGGTCATGGTATCTGTAATATTCATCCACCAGGTCCTGGTATATCTGTAATATTCATCCATCCAGGTCACGGTATATCTGTAATATTCATCCATCCAGGTCATGGTATATCTGTAATATCATTCATCCAGGTCATGGTTATCTGTAATATTATTCATCAGGTCAGTATATCTTTAAATTCATCATCAGGTTGGATATCTGTAATATTCATTCATCCAGGTCATGGTATATCTGTAATATTCATCCACAGGTACGGATATCTGTAATATTCATCCATCCAGGTCACGGGATATCTGTAATATTCATCATCCAGGTCACGGGTATCTGTAATATTCATCCATCCAGGTCACGGGATATCTGTAATATTCATCCATCCAGGTCACGGGTATCTGTAATATTCATCCATCCGAGTCACGGTATATCTGTAATATTCATCCATCCAGGTCACGGATATCTGTAATA
This sequence comes from Hymenochirus boettgeri, assembly GCA_019447015.1. Taxonomy (NCBI): domain Eukaryota; kingdom Metazoa; phylum Chordata; class Amphibia; order Anura; family Pipidae; genus Hymenochirus; species Hymenochirus boettgeri. Next base: position 556,961 of record JAACNH010000063.1, read on the forward strand.
TTCATCCTTCAGGTCACGGTAATCTGTAATATTCATCACAGGTACGGTAATCTGTAATATTCATCATGTCACGGTATATCTGTAATTCATTCATCCAGGTCACGGTATATCTGTAATATCATTCATCCAGAGGTAAATCTGTAATATTATTCATCCAGGTCACGGTATATCTGTAATATTCATCATCCAGGTCACGGTTATCTGTAATATTCATCCATCCAGGTCACGGTCTATCTGTAATATTCATCCATCCAGGTCACGGTCTATCTGTATATTCATCCATCAGGTCACGGTCTATCTGTAATATTCATCCATTCGGTCACGGTAATCTGTAATATATCCATCCAGGTCACGGTATATCTGTAATATTCATCCATCCAGGTCACGGTCTATCTGTAATATTATCCATCCAGGTTACGGTCTATCTGTAATTCATTCCATCCAGGTCACGGTCTATCTGTAATATTCATCCATCCAGGTCACGGTCTATCGTAATATCATCATCCAGGTCACGGTCTATCTGTAATATTCATCCATCCAGGTCACGGTCTATCTGTAATATTCATCCATCCAGGTCACGGTCTATCTGTAATATTCATCATCAGGTCACGGTCTATATGATATCTATCCATCAGGTCAGGTCTATCTGTAATATTCATCCATCAGGTCACGGTCTATCTGTTGTAGTCAGTAAGATCAACTGAACTTATGTCTGTATGCAGTGTAGTATTGTTTACTCTGGGGATTTTAAAAGGCATTGAGCTTAGTCCTTCGGGCTTGTAATAAGAGGTTCAGAAATGTCTGTAATTTGCAGTAACCAATTAAATACTTAGAAAACATTTGATAACTTCTGATTGGTTGTTAACATCACGGATAGTATGGCACTTCTCGTTTATAAGCTTCAAGTCTTTATGGGAATCCAGTAATAACGATAAACAATTCATAAACGGGCTAATGGTCTTGTGAGACATGTTCTTTAATCAGCGAACATGGCTCTATGTCCGACCAGATATCTGTATCCCACCTCCTAAACTTAGCTGCATTTCAACTCTTTATTCTTCAGGTTTCTGCTACCCCCCCCAAGGTTGGTCCTGCCCAGATACAGGAACCTGCTGATTAATTCGTAATCCTAACCAGCCAGTGTTTGTCATGTAACTACTGGGTGACCGCCCGGGACCTCCCAGTAATCAAGACTGAGCAGTGGAAAAACCATAGTTACTCACTAGGAAGCAAATGTTTTGGGTCAAGATGATAATATTAATACCTGTGACCTACTGCAATAATTTTTCTATAGTGCAAAAGCTACTGTTCTGGAGAATAGAAATAAAATGCAATGTTAAAAGGCATTTCCACACGTTTAACATCTTAATGTCTCCCAAATACACACATTTCGCTTCATTTACCTTGACCAAAATGAATAAACTGAGCTGGATTGTCCAGTTCCATATCTGTCAGTAATGTGCAGACAGATTCCATCCAATTGAGATTTCTTGTTTTCTGGATTCACTGAAAACTTTGTTGCTTTTACCATTGTGGTTTATCAGGCTTTCTGATAAGAAATTGAATGTACAGTACGACAAGCCACTTTATTCTACGTGTTACATTACGCAGTGTGAAGTGTCTGCAAGTGTCGCACAAAACTTCTGTGTCTGTGTTCTAGTTAATTCTTTGCATTGCCTGCGTTTCTTCAAAAGATTAGAATGTTTACTTATGGCCGGAAACTACAAACTGAACTGATGGAATGGAATATTATTGGTAAATAAGGTGATTTTACTCCCAATACCATTAAATCTTGGATTTAAAAATAAAAAGTGTAAAATTCGTTAATATTCTGCTCCCATTTTACCACTGTACTTAACAGTGTCAACACTTCATGCTGCCAGTGTATGCCTTTAATGCAGGTGTCGTCGACACTCATGCTGCCAGTGGTATGCCCTTTAACTACAGGTGTCGACACTCCATGCTGCAGTGTAGCCTTTAATGCAGGTGTCGACACTCCATGCTGCCAGTGTATGCCTTTAATGCGACGTCACACCCATGCTGCCAGTGTATGCCTTTAATGCAGGTGGTCGACACTCCATGCTGCCAGTGTATTCCTTTAATGCAGACGTCACACTCCATGCTGCCAGTGTATGCCTTTATGCAGGTGTCACACTCCATGCTGCCAGTGTATGCCTTAATGCGGTGTCGACACTCCATTCTGCCATTGTATGCCTTAATCAGGTTCGACACTCCATGCTCCAGTGTATGCCTTTAATGCAGGTGTCGCCACTCCCAGCTGCCAGTGTATGCCTTAATGCAGGTGTCCGACACTCCATGCTGTCCAGTGGTATTGCCTTTAATGCAATGTGGGGTCGACACTTCATGCTGCAGTGTATGCCTTAATGCAGGTGTCGACACTCATGCTGCCATGTATCCTTTAATGCAGGTGTCGACACTTCATGCTGCCAGTGGTTGCCTTTAATGCGGTGTCCGACACTTACATGCTGCCAGTGTATGCCTTTATGCAGGTGTCGACACTCCATGCTGCCAGTGTATGCCTTTAATGCGAGTGTCGACCTTCATGCTGCCAGTTGTATGCTTTAATTCAGGTGTCGACATCTTCATGCTGCCAGTGTCATGCCTTTAATGCGGTGTCGACACTCCATGCTCCAGTGTCATGCCCTTTAATGCAGGTGTCGCCACTCCAGTTGCCAGTGTAATGCCTTAATGCAGGTGTCGACACTCCATGTTTTCTGCCATGTAGCCTTTATGCAGCGTCCGACACTCATTCTGCAGTGGTATGCTTTAATCAGGTGTCGACACTTCTGCTGCCAGTGTATGGCTTTCATGCAGGTGGCGACACTCCATCTGCCAGTGTATGCCTTTAATGCAGGTTCGACACTTCATGCTGCCAGTGTTGCCTTTAATGCAGTGTCGACACTTCATGCTGCCAGGGTATCCTTAATCAGGTTGAACTTCTGCTGCCATTGTATGCCTTTAATGCAGGTGTCGACACTTCATGCGCAGTGTATGCCTTTAATGCAGTTGTCGACACTCCATGCCTGCCATGTTTGCCTTTAATGCTGTGTCTACACTTCATGCTGCCCGTGTAATGCCTTTTGCAGGTGTCCGACACTCCATTCTCATGTATGCCTTTAATGCAGACGTCGACACTCCATGCTGCCAGTGTATCCTTAATGCAGGTTCGACCCTTCCCATGCTGCCAGGTATGCCTTTAATGCATCACGTCGACACTCATCTGCCAGTGGTATTCCTTTAGCAGTGTCCGACACTCCATGCGCCAGTTGTATGGGGCCCTTTAATGGCAGGTGTCGACACTCCATGCTGCGTGGAGCCGTTAATGTCAGACGTCGACACTCCATGCTGCCAGTGTATGCCTTTAATGCATGACGTCGACACTCCCATTCTGCCAGTGTATGCCTTTAATCAGACGTCGACACTCCATGCTGCCAGTGTATGCCTTTAATGCGGTGCGACACTCCATGCTGCCAGTGTATGCCTTTAATGCAGTTGTTCCGACACTCCAGCTGCCGTGTATGCCTTTAATGCAGTTGTCACACTCCATGCGCCAGTGTATGCCTTAATGTCAGGTGTCGACACTCCATGCTGTCCAGTGTATGCTTTAATGCCCGGTTGTGCCCCCACACTCATGCGCCAGTGTATGCCTTTAATGCAGTGTCCGACAACTCCATGCTGCCAGTGTATGTCTTTAATGCAAGTGTCGACACTCACATGCTGCCAGTGTATCCTTTAATGTAAAAGGTGTCGACCTCCATGCTGCCATTTGTATGCCTTTAATGCAGATGTCGACACTCCATGCTGCCAGTGTATGCCTTTAATGCGGTGTCGACACTCCTGCTGCAGTGTATGCCTTTATGCAGGTGTCGACACTCCATGCTGCCAGTGGTATTCCTTTAATGCACTGTCGACACTCCATGCTGCCAGTGTAGCCTTTAATGCAGGTGTCGACACTCCATGCTGCCGTGTATGGCCTTTAATGCAGGTGTCGACACTCCATGCCTGCCAGTTTATGCCTTTAATGCAAGTGTTCGACACTCCATGCTGCCAGTGTATGCCTTTAATGCACGGGGTCGACACTCCATGCTGCCATTGTATGCCTTTAATGCAGATGTCGACACCCATGCTGCCAGTGTATGCCTTTAATGGTGCAGGTGTCCGACACTCCATGCTGCCAGTGTATGCCTTTAATGCAGGTGTCGACACTCCATGCTGCCCCCCCAGTTTGTATTGCCTTTAATGCAAGTTGTCGACACTCCATGCTGCCAGTGTATGCCTTTAATGCAGGTGTCGACACTCCATGCTGCCATGTCTGCCTTTAATGCCAAGTGTCGCCTCCTGCTGCCAGTGGTATGCCTTTAATGCAGTGTCGACACTCCATGCTGCCAGTGTAATGCCTTTAAATGCAGACGTCGCCACTCCAAGGCTGCAGTGTATGCCTTTAATGCAGGTGTCACACTCCATGCTGTCCATGTATGCCTTTAATGCAGACGTCGACACTCCATGCTGTCCAGTGTATGCCTTAATAGGTGTCGACATCCATGCTGCCATTGTATGTCTTTTATGCAGGTGTCGCCACTCCATGCTGCCAGTGTATGCTTTAATGCAGGTGTCGCACTTCATGCTGCAGTGTATGCCTTAATGCAGGTGTCGACACTCAGCTGCCAGTGTATGCCTTTAATGGCGGTGTCCGACACTCCATGCTGCCAGTGTATGCCTTTAATGTCAGGTGTTAAAACACTTCATGGCGGCAGTGTATGCCTTTAATGCAGTTGTCGAACTCCATGCTGCCAGGTAATGCCTTTAATGCAGGTTCGACACTCCATGCTGCCAGTGGTAAAATGCCTTTAATGCAAGGTGTCCGACACTCTGCTGCCGTGGATGCCTTTAATGCATGGTGTTAACACTTCCATGCTGCCATGTATGCCTTTAATGCAGGTGTCGACACTCCATGCTGCCAGTGTATGCCTTTAATGCATGTTCGACACTTCATGCTGCCAGTGTATTGCCTTTATTGCAGGTGTCGACCCTCCTGCTGCCAGTGTATGCCTTTAATTGCAGACGCGACACTCCATGCTGCCAGTGTATGCCTTTAATTCAGGTGTCGACACTCCATGCTGCCAGTGTCTGCCTTTAATACAGGTGTCGACACTCCATGCTGCCATGTATGCTTTAATGGCAGGTGTTAACACTTCATGCTGCCAGTGTTGCCTTAATGGGCAGGTGTCGACACTCCAGCTGCCCAGTGTATGCCTTTACTGCAAGTGTCGACATTTTCTCCAATTGCTGCCAGTGTATTCCTTTAATGCAGACTCGATCACTCCATGCTGTCCAGTGTATGCCTTTAATTCAGACGTCGACACTCCATGCGTGCCAGTGTATGCCTTTAATGCAAGTGTCGACACTCCATGCGCCAGTGTCTGCCCTTTAATGCGGTGTCGACACTCATGCTGCCAGTGTATGCCTTAATGCACGTTTCCGACACTCCATGCTGCCAGTGTATGGCCTTTATGAAGTGTCGCCACTCCATTCTGCCAGTGTATGCCTTTAATGCAAGTGTCGACACCCATGCTGCCAGTGTAAATGCCTTTAATGCAGGTGGTCACCATCCATGCTGCCAGTGTCTGCCTTTAATGCAATGTCCGACACTCCATGCTGCCAGTTGTTATGCCTTTTATGCGTGTCGACACTCCATGCTGCCAGTGTATGCCTTTAATGCAAGTGTCGACACTCCATGGCTGCCAGTGTATGCCTTAATGCCGTGTCACACTCATGGCTTTGCCAGTGTATGCCCTTTAATGCAATGTCGACACTCCATGCTGCCAGTGTATGCCTTTAATGCAAGTGTCGACACTCCATGCGCCAGTGTATGCCTTTAATGCAGGTGTCGACCTCCTGCTGCCAGTTAATGCCTTTAATGCAGGTGTTACCACTTCATGCTGCCAGTGTAATGCCTTTAATGCAGTTTCGACACTCCATGCTGCCAGTGTATTGCCTTTAATGCAAGTGTCGACACTCCATGCTGCATGTTATGCCTTTAATGCAGGTGTCGACACTCCATGCCTGCCAGTGGGTATGCCTTTAATGCAGGTGTCGACACCCATGCTGCCAGTGTATGCCTTTTAATGCAGGTGTCGACACGCCATGCTGCCAGTGTAGGCCTTTAACTGCAGTGTCGACATTCCATGCTGCCAGTGTATGCCTTTTATTGGCAGGTGTCCAACATTCCATGCTGCCATGTAGCCTTTAATGCAGGTGTCGACACGCCATGCTGCATGTATTCTTTATGCAGGGTCGACCACGCCATTCTGCCATTGTATGCCTTTAATGGCAGGTGGTCACATTCCTTCTGCCAGTGTATGCCTTTAATGCAGGTGTCACATTCCATGCTCCAGTGTATCCTTTATGTCAGGTGTCAACATCCATGCTGCCAGTGTATGCTTTAATGCAGTTTCAACATTCCATGCTGCCAGTGTATGCCTTTAATGCAGTGTTCCAACATGCATGCTGCCAGTGTTGCCTTTAATGCAGGTGTCGACACGCCCTGCTGCCAGTGTATGCCTTTATGCAGTGGTCGACACGCATGCTGCCAGTGTAATGCCTTTTATGCAAGGTGTCAACATTCCATGCTTCTGTATTCCTTTAAGGCAGGTGTCAACATTCCATGCTGCCAGTGTATGCCTTTAATGCGTGTCAACAGTCCATGCTGCCAGTGGTATGCCTTTAATGCAAGTGTCGACACTCATGCTGCCAGTGATGCCTTTAAGCGGTGTCGCACTCATGCTGCCAGTGTATGCCTTTAATGAAGTGTCGACACTCCATGCTGCCAGTGTATGCCTTATGCGGTGTCGACACTCCATGCTGCCATTGTATGCCTTTTAATGGCACGTGTCGACCCTCATGCTCCATGTATGCCTTTATTGCAGGTGCGACACTCCATGCTGCCTGTAGGCCTTTAATGCAAGTGTCGACACTCCATGCTGCCAGTGTATGCCTTTAATGCGGTGTCGACACTCCAGCTGCCAGTGTATGCCTTTAATGCAAGTGTCGACACATCCATGCTGCCAGTGTAGCCTTAATGAGGTTTCGACACTCCATTCTGCCAGTTATTCCTTTAATGCAGGTGTGCCCACTCCATGCTGCCAGTGTATGCCTTTAATGCAGGTGTCGAACACTCCATGCTGCCAGTGTATGCCTTTAATGCAAGTGTCGACACTCCACTGCTGCCAGTGTATGCCCTTTAATGCAGGTGTCACACTCCATGCTGCCAGTGTAATTCCTTTAATGCAGGTGTCGACACTCCATTCTGACATAGTGTATGCCCTTAATGCAGGTGTCGACCTCCATGCTGCCAGTGTGGCCTTTAATAACAGGTGTCGACACTCCCATGCTCCATTGTAATGCCTTTAAGCAGTTGTCAACACTCCTGCTGCAGTGTATGTCCCCCCCCCTTTTTTTTATGCAGGTGTCGACACTCCATGCTGCCAGTGTAATGCCTTTAATGCAGTGTTTAACACTTCATGCTGCCAGTGTATTCCTTTTAATGGCAGGTGTCGACCACTCCATGCTGCCAGTGTATGCCTTTAATGCAGGTGTCGACACTCCATGCTGCCATGTATGCCCTTTAATGCAGGTGTCGACCTTCAGCTGCCATTGTATTCCTTAATGCAGGTGTCGACACTCCATGCTGCCAGTGTATGCTTTAATGCAGGTGTTAACACTTCATGCTGCCAGTGTATGCCTTTAATGCAGGTGGTCGACACTCCCATGCCTGCCATTGTATGCCTTTATGCAGGTGTCACCTCCATGGCTGCCAGTGTATGCCTTTAATGCCGTGTAACACTTCATGCTGCCAGTGTAACAGCCTTTAATGCAGGTGTTAAACAATCCATGCTGTCAGTGTCTTCCCTTTAATGCCGGTGGTCGACACTCATGCTGCAGTGTATGCCTTTAATGCAAGGTGTTTGACACTTCAGCTTCCAGTGTATGCCTTTAATGCAGGTGTTACCACTTCATGTGTCCAGTGTATGCTTTAATGCAGGTGTCGACCCTCCATGCTGCCAGTGTTGCCTTTAATGCAGTGTCGCACGCCATCTGCCAGTGTATGCCTTAATGCAGGTGTCACACTCCATTCTTTGCCAGTTGATGCCTTAATGGCGGTGGTCGACTACTCCATGCTGCCAGTGTATGCCTTTAATGCAGGTGTTAACACTTCATGCTGCCAGTGTATGCCTTTAATGCAGGTGTTAACACCCCTGCTGCAGTGTATGCCGTTTAATTGCAGGTGTTCACACTTCATGCTGCCATGTATGCCTTTAAATGCCGGTGTTACACTGTCATGCTGCCAGTGTCTGCCTTTA
>JAACNH010000064.1:0-109764 GCA_019447015.1 Hymenochirus boettgeri
GCCCCACATTAGATCAGATTGTCCTGGCAGGTTTGGGAGTTATTCCCATTGACTGGGATATTAATAATAATAATAATAATATAACCCACAATGCCCCACATTAGATCAGTGTCCTGGCAGGTTCGGGTTATTCCCATTGACTGGGATATTAATAATAATAATAATAATAATATTACCCACAATGCCCCACATTAGATCAGTGTCCTGACAGGTTCCAGTTATTACCATTGACTGGGATATTAATAATAATAATAATAATAATAATAATAATATTACCCACGATGCCCCACATTAGATCAGTGTCCTGGCAGGTTCCAGTTATTCCCATTGACTGGGATATTAATAATAATAATATTACCCACAATGCCCCACATTAGATCAGGGTCGGCGGTTCAGGTTATTCCCATTAACCTGAGAGTATTACCATAATAATAATAATAATATTACCAACAATGCCCCCACATTAGACAGTGTCCTGGCGGTTTGGGATTCAATTGACTGGGTATAGATATTAATAATAATAATAATATTACCCACATGCCACAAATTAGATCAGGTCGGCAGAGGTTCGAGTTATCCCATTGACTGGGATATTAGATAATAATAAATAATATTACCCCACATGCCCACATTAGATCAGTGTCCTGGCAGGTTCGGTTATTCCCATTGACTGGAGATTAAAAAAAAAAGATTCCCACCAATGCCACATTAGATCAGTGTACCTGGCAGGTTTTCGTTATTCCATTGACGGGTATAATAATAATAATAATATTACCCACGATGCCTCACACTTGAGAGTTGTCCTGGCAGGTTCGGTTATCTTCCATGACGGGATATTAATAATAATAAAATATTCTACTCAGCCCTGCCCACATTAGATCAGTTGTCCTGGCAGGTTCGGTTATTTTCCATTGACTGGATATTAATAATAATCATAATTTACCCACAATGCCCCACATTAGATCAGTGTCCTGGCAGGTTATGTTTTCCCATTGACTGGGATATTAATATAATAATAATATTACACCAAAATGCCCACATTAGATCAGTGTCCTGGCAGGGTCGGGTTATTCCCATTGACTGGATATTAATAATATAAATATTACCCCACAATGCCACCCACATTAGATCAGTTTGTCTGGCAGGTTCTTTTCTTGGTTATTTCCCATTGACTGGGATATTAATAATAATAATAATATTACCCACAATGCCACCCACATTAGATCAGTGTCCTGGCAGGTTCCGCGTTTATTCATTGACGGGATATTAATAAAATAATATAATATTACCCAAATGCCCCACATTAGATCAGTGTCACTGGCAGGTTCGGTTATTTCAATTGACTGGGAATATTAATAATAATATAAAATAATAATATTACCCACAAATGCCCCACATTAGATCAGTGTCCTGGCAGGTTCGCGGTTATTCCCATTGAATTGGGATATTAATAATAATATAATAAGATTACCCACAAATGCCCCACATAGATCAGTGTCCTGGGCAGGTTGGTTATTACTATTGAATGGGATATAATAATAATAATATTACCCACAATGACACATTAGATCAGTGTTCATGGCAGGTCTGGTTATTCCCATTGCATGGGATATAATAAACAATAATATTACCCACAATGCCCCACCATTAGATCAGTGTCCTGGCAGGTTCCGGTTATTCCATTGCCGGGATAATTAATAATAATAATATTATCACACAATGCCCCACATAGATCAGTGTCCTGGCAGGTTGGTTATTCCTTACCATTGACTGGGATCATTAATAATAATAATATACCCACAATGCCCCACATTAGATCAGTGTCCTGGCAGGGTTGGTTATTCCCATGACTGAAATATTAAAATAATAATAAATTACCCACCATGCCCACATTAGTCAGTGTCCTGGCAGGTTCGTTATTCCATTGACTGGGATATTATATATAATAATTATTATACCCACAATGCCCACATTAGATCAGTGTCCTGGAGGTTCCGGTTATTCCCATTGACTTGGATATAATAATAATAATAATATTACCCACCAATGCCCACAATTAGATCAGTGTCCTGGCAGGTTCGCGGTTATTCCCATTGACTGGGATATTCAATAATAATATATACCCACAATGCCACACATTAGATACAGTGTCCTGGCAGGTTCCGTTATTCCATTGACTGGGATATTAATAATAATTAATATTACCCACAATGCCCCACATTAGATCAGTGTCCTGCAGGTCTGGTTATTCCATGACTGGGATATTAAAATCAATAATAATATACCACAGATGCCCCACATTAGATCAGTGTTCTGGAGGCAGGTTCGGTTATTTCCCATTGACTGGATAAATAAGAATAATAATATTACCACAATGCCCACACTTAGATCAGTGTCCTGGCAGGCGATGGTTTAGTTCCATGGACCGGGAGATTAATATCATTTAAAATTACAATACTCCTTGCCACCCATTCAAGGGCCCCAAATTAGATCAGTGTCCTGCGCAGGTTCTGGTTATTCCCATTGACTGGGATATTAATAATAATAATAATAAATTACCCACAATGCCACATTAGATCAGGTGCTGGAAGGTTCATGGTTATTCCATTGACGGGAGATTAATAATATATAATAATATTACCCACTGATCCTACATTAGATCAGTGTCCCTGGCAGGTTTCGGTTATTCCATTGACTGGGAATATAATAATAATAATATATACCACACATGCCCCACATAGATCAGTGTCCTGGGAGCGGTTTGGTTATTCCCATTGATGGGATATTAATAATAATAATTTTACCCACAATGCCACCATTAATCAGGTCCTGGCAGGTTCCGTATCCCATTGACTGGGATATTAATTAATAATAATATTAAATATCCTCCATCGTGCCCCACATTAGATCAGGTCCGGCAGGTTGGTGTTATTCCCCATTGATTGGGAGATTAATAATAATAATAATAATTTACCCACCTGCCCCACATAGATGAGGTTCTGGCAGGTTTCGGTTAATTCACCATTTGATGGATATAATATATAAAAATATAGATATATTACCCACAATGCCCCACACTAGATCAGGGTCCTGGCAGGTTTAGGTTATTCCCATTTAAATGAGATATTAATATAATAATAATATTACCCACGATGCCACATAGATCAGTGTCCTGGCAGGTCGTTATTACCATTGTTGGTGAATTATAATAATAATTTATACCACCAATGCCCCACATTAAATCAGTGTCTGGCAGGTTACAGGGTTATTCCCATTGATGGATATTAATAATAATAATAATATACCCACAATGCCCCCACATTAGATCAGTGTCCTGGCAGGTTCCGTGATTTCCATGACTGGGATATTAAAATAATAATAATATTACCCAATGCCCCACATTAATCAGTGCCTGGCAGGTTCCGTTATTCCCATTGACGGGATATTAATAATAATAATATAAACCACAATGACCCCACATAGATCAGTGTCCTGGCAGGTCGGTTGGTTATTCCCATTGACTGAATATTATAAAATATAATAACAACCACAATGCCCACATTAGATCAGGTCCTGGCAGGTTGGGTTATTCCATTGACTGGGATATTAATTAATAATATTACCCACAATGCCCCACAGTAATCAGTGTCCTGCAGGTTCCGTTATTCCCATTGATTGGATATTAATAATAATAATAATATTACCCACAATGCCCCACATTAGATCAGTGTCCTGGCAGGTTCGTTATTTCCCATTGACTGGATATTAATATTAATAATATTAACCCACAATGCCCCACATTAGATCAGTGTCCTGGCAGGTTCCGGTTTTCCCATTGACTGGTATTAATAATTAAAATAATAATATTACCCACAATGGCCCACATTAGATCAGTGTCCTGCAGGTTCCAGTTAGTTCCCAATTGACTGGGATATTAATAATAATAATAATATTACCCACGATGACCCACATTAGATCAGTTTCTGGCAGGTTTCCGTTTATCAATTGACTGGGATATTAATAAAATAAAATAAATATTACCCACAATGCCCCACATAGATCATGTTCCTGGCAGGTTCCAGTTATTCCCAATGAATGGGGATATTAATAATAATATAATATTACCCACAATGCCCCACACTTAGATCAGTTGTCTGGCAGGTTCCAGTTATTCCACATGACTGGGATATTAATAATAATAATAATAATATTACCCACAATGCCCCAAATTAGATCAGTGTCTGGCAAGGTTCAGGTTATTCCCATTGACTGGGATATTAATAATAATAAAATATTACCCACAATGCCCACATTAATCAGTTCCTGGCAGGTTCGGGTTCCCATTGACTGGGATTAATATAATAATAAATATTACCCACAATGCCCCACATTAGTCAGTGTACTGGCAGGTTGGTTAGTCCCATTGACTGGGATATTAATAATAATAATAATATTACCCACAAAGTCCCCACATGAGATCAGTGTCCTGGAGGTTCGGGTTATTCCCATTGACTGGGATATTAATATATAATAATAATATTACCACAAAGCCCCACATTAGTATCCGTGTCCTGGGGTTCCGGTTATTCCCATTGACTGGGAATTTAATAATAATAATAATATTACCCACAATGCCCCATTTAATTGACGGTTTGTACTTGGACAGGTTACAGTCTATTTACCCACTTCGGAACCCTTGGGATCCAGTAATAATATATAATTTAATATTACACACCAATGCCCCACATTAAGTCAGTGTCCGGCCAGGTTACGGTTATTCCCATTGACTGGGAGATTAATAATATAATAATATTACACCACAATGCCCCACATAGATCCGTGTCCTGGCAGGTTTGGTTTATTACCCATTGACTGGGATATTAATAATAATAATAATATTACACACATGCCCACATTAGATCAGTGTCCTGGCAGTTCCAGTTATTCCATTGACTGGGATATTAATAATAATTATAATATTAACCCAATGCCCCACATTAGATCAGTTCCTGGCAAGGTTCTGGGTTATTCCCATTGACTGGGATAAATTAATAAATCAACTAGTAAATTACCCCACAATTCCGCCCCACATTAGATCAGTGTCCTGGCTTAGGTTATGGTTATTTACCATGATGGGATATAATAATAATAATAATAATAATATTACCCACAATGCCCCCACTTTTTCTTTTTTCCCCTACTTTTCATCTAGATTCATTCCCCGTGTCCTGGCATTGTGTCTTTTGGCTTTTATTCTCCATTGCATGGGAATTTATATATAATATATATTACCCACAATGCCCCACATAGATCAGTGTCCTGGCAGTTCGGTTTATTCCCTATTCCCCGCATTATGGGATTTTAATAATAAAATTTTTTCCCCCCCCCCCCCCATATCGTTTGCATTGTTTTATTATCCTTCTTAATAATATATTACCCACAATGCCCCACATTAGATCAGTGTCCTGCTTTCATTTGTGTTTTTTCCATGCTCTTTTTTATTCCCATTGACGGGATATATAATAATAATAATATTATTCACCACAATGCCCCACATTAGATCAGTGGTCCTGGCAGGTTCAAGTTATCTTTTTCCATTTTAGATGGATATTAATAATAATAATAATATTACCCACAAGCCCCACAAGCATGGGTGCCTGGCGGGGTTTCTTTGACCAGTACGAGGATATTAAAAAAAAAATAATACCACCACAAGGCCCCACATTAATCAGTGTCTGGCAGGTTCGGTTATCCCCATGATAGGGATATTTAAATAATAATAATATTACCACAATGCCCCACATTAGATCAAGTGTCCTGGAGGTTCCGGGTTATTCCCTTGGACTGGGATATTATAATAATAATAATAATATTACCCACAATGCCCCACATTAGATCAGTGTCCTGGCAGGTTCGGGTTATTCCCATTGACTGGGATATTTAATAAAATAATAATAATATACACCCACAATGCCCAACTTAGATCAGTGGTCCGGCAGGGTCCGGTTATTCCCATTGACGGGATATTAATAATAAAATAATAAATATTACCCACAATGCCCAAATTAGATCAGTCCTGGCAGGTCCGGAGTCCCAGAGGGGACATGGAAAAAAAAAAATAACACAATTGCCCACATCATAGATCAGTGTCCTGGCAGGTTCTGGTTATCCCATGACTGGGATTTAATAATAATAATAATAATATTACCACAAATGCACCCACATTAGATCAGTGTCATGGCAGGTTCTGGTTATTCCCATTGACTGGGATATTACAATAATAATTAATATTACCCCAACCCACATATAGATCAGTGTCTGGCAGGTCAGTTATTCCCATGACTGGGATATTAATTAATATAATATAATATACCCACAATGCCCCACATTAGATCAGTGGCTCCGGCAGGTCTTTCAGGTTATTCATTCCCATTGACTGGGATATTATAATAATAATAATATTACCCACAATGCCCCCCCTTAGATCAGTGTCCTGGCAGGTTCCGTTATTCCCATTGACTGGGATATTAATAATAATAATAATAATATTACCCACATGACCCCACATAGACAGTGTCCTGGCAGGTTCTCGTTATTCCCATTGACTGGGTATTAATAATAATTAATAATAATATTACCCCAATGCCCCACATTAGACCAGGTCACCTCAGGCGGGTTATTCCCAGTGGTCCCATTCATTTTTCCAATGCCTCCCCCCTGATTCTTATCCCTTATGAATAATAATAATTCAATTATTACCACAATGCCCCAACATTAGATCAGTGTCCTGGCAGGTTCGGGTTATTCCCATTGAATGGTGATATTAATATAATAATAAATTACCACAATGCCCCACATTAGATCAGTGTCCTGGCAAGGTTCGGGGCTATTCCCATTGACTGGGATTAATAATAATAATATTACCCACAATGGCCCCACATTAGATCAGTGTCCTGGCAGGTTCGGTTATTCCATTGACTGGGATATAATAATAATTTAATAATAAATAAACCACAATGCCCCCACATTAGATCAGTGTCCTGGCAGGTTCGGTTATTTCCATTGACTGGGATATTATTAATAATAATAATATACCCCACAATGCCCACATAATCAGTGTCCTGGCAGGTTCGGTTATTTCCATTGACTGGGATATTAATAATAATTATTACCACAATGCCCCACCATTAGATCAGTGTCCTGGCAGGTTCGAGATTCTATTGGACTGGGATATAATAAATAATAAATAATATTACCCACAATGCCCACCATTAGATCAGTGTCCTGGCAGGTTCGGGTTATTCCATTGACTGGGTTTAATAATAATAATAATATTACCCACGCTGCCCACATAGATCAGTGTCTGGCAGGTTCGAGTTATTCCATTAACTGGATATTAATATAATAATAATATTACCCCACAATGCCCCACATTAGATCAGTGTTCTGCAGGTTTGGTATTCCCATTGACTGGGATATTAATAATAATAATATATTACCCACATGCCACATTAGATCAGTGTCCTGGAGGTCTCGGTTATTCCCATGACTGGGATATTTTTAATAATAATGATATATTACCACGATGCCCACATTAGATGAGTGTCCTGGCAGTGTTCGAGTTGTTTCCCATTGACGGGATATTAATAAAAATAATAATATTACCCACCTGCCCCACATAGATCAGTGTCCTGGCAGCGTTGAGTATATTCCATTGACTGGGATTATTAATAATCATAATAATATTACACACATGCCCAATTGATAGTGTCTGGCAGGTTCGGTTATTCCCATTGACTGGGATATTAATAAAATAATAAATTACCCACATGCCCACATTAGATCAGTGTCTGGCAGGTTCGGTTATTCCATTGACTGAGATTTAATAATAAATAATATTACCCACAATGCCCCACATTTGATCAGTGTGCCTGGCAGGTTCTGGTTATTCCCATTGACTGGGATATTAATATAATAATAATATACCCACAATGCCCACATTAGATCAGTAGTCTGGCAGGTTAGGTTCGGTATTCCCATATGACTGAGATAATTTAATAATTAATAATATTCACCAACAATTGCCAACATTAGATCAGTTCTCTCGCAGGTCTCGGTTATTCCCATTGACTGGCGTATTAATAACATAATAAATAATATTACCCACAATGCCCCACATTAGATCAGTTTCCTGGCAGGTTCCGGTTATTCCATACTGGCGAATTAATAAGAATAAATATAATAATAATATTTTACCCACAATGCCCCCATTGATCAGTGTCCTGGCAGGTTCCGTTATTCTATTGAATGGTATTATATAATAAAATAATAATAATATTACCCACAATGCCCCCACATTAGATCAGTGTCCTGGCAGGTTTAGGTTATTCCCATTACTGGGGGAATTAATAATAATAATAATAAACCCACAAGGCCCACATTGATCAGTTGTCCTGGTCAGTTCCGGTTATTCCTATGAGTGGGATATAATAATAATAATATTACCCACAATGCCCCACATTAGATCAGTGTCCTGGGACGGTTTGGGTATCCATTGACTGGGATATTAATAATAATAATAATATTACCCACAATGCCCACATTAGATCAGTGTCCGGGCAGGTTCGGTTATTCCCATTGACTGGAGATATTAATAATAATAAATATTTCCCACAATGCCCCACATTAGATCAGTGTCCTGCAGGTTGGGTTTATTCCCATTGACTGGGATATTAATAAATAATAATATTACCCACAATGCCCCACATAGATCAGTGTCCTGGCAGGTTAGGGTTATTCCATTGACTGAAATATAACAATAATATTAGAACATTACCCACAATGACCCCAACATTAGATCAGTGTCCTGGCAGGTTCCAGTTATTCCCATTGATTGGGATATTAATAATAATAATTATAATATTACCCACAATGCCCCACATTAGATCAGTGTCCTGCAGGTTTCCAGTTATCCCATTGACTGGATATTAATAATAATAATATTACCCTACTGCCCCACATTAGATATCGTAGTGTCCTGGCAGGTTAGTCGGTATTCCCATTGACTGGGATATTAAATAATAATAATATTACCCACAATGCCCCACATTAGATCTGTGTCCTGGCAGGTTTTCGGTTATTCCCATGACGGATATTAATAAAATAATATTACCCACATGCCCACATAGATCCGTGTCCTGGCAGGTTCTGGTTATTTCCCATGACGGGAGATTAATAATAATAATAATATACCCCAAGCCCCACATTAGATCAGTGTTCTGGCAGGTTCGGTTTTCCTTGACTGGATATTAAAAATAAAATATAATTATACCACAATGCCCACATTAGATCAGTGTCCTGCAGGTTGGCCTATTTCCCATTGAATGGGATATTAATAATAAGTAATAAATACCACAATGCCCCACATTAGATCATGTGTCCTGGCAGGTTTGGGTATTCCCATTGACTGGGATATTAATAATAATAATAATATAACCCACAATGCCACACTTAGATCAGTGTCCTGGCAGTTTGTTTTCCATTGATGGGATATTAAGAATAATAATAATAATATTACCCACATGCCCACATTAGATCAGTGTCACTGGCAGGTTCCGTTATCCCATTGACGGGATATTAATAATAATAATAATAATATTACCCAAGATTGCTGCCCCACATAGGACGTTGCTACTGGCAGGGTTCTGGTTATTCCATGACTGGGCATATTATAATAATAATATTACCCACAATGCCCACATTAGATATTCCGTTCTGGCAGGGTTCGTTATTCCCATTGATGGGATATTATAATAATCAATTACCCACACATGCCCCACATAGATCAGTGTCCGGCAGGTTTTTCGTTTTCCCATTGATGGGATTAATTAATAATAATATACCACGATGCCCCACATTAGATCGGTGTCCTGGGCCGGTTTCGTGTTATTCCCATTGACTGGATATAGTAATATAATTAATAAAATAAATATTTACCCACAATGCCCCACATTGATCAGTGTCTGGCGAGGTTGTTTCCCAGTGCCCATTAGACGGTCACGACA
This sequence comes from Hymenochirus boettgeri, assembly GCA_019447015.1. Lineage (NCBI taxonomy): Eukaryota > Metazoa > Chordata > Amphibia > Anura > Pipidae > Hymenochirus > Hymenochirus boettgeri. The sequence continues at coordinate 10,065 of JAACNH010000064.1, forward strand.
TCATGGTTATTCCCAAGGAGCGCTCATTAATCTCCACTCCATTCAGATTTCCATACCACCACATGCCCACATGTAGATCAGTGTCCTGGCGGTTCGTTTTCCCCTGCATGGACGATATCTAATAATAATAACTTTACCCACCAATGCCCCCCACATTAGTCTCGTGTCCTGGCAGGTTCTTATTCCCATTGACTGGGATATAATATATAATAATTTACCCACAATGCCCACATTGTAAGTCAGTGTCTGGCAAGTTCCGGTGATTTATCCCATTGACTGGGATAAATAATAATAACTATATTACCCACAATGCCACCATTAAATCAGTGTCCTGGCAGGTTCCTTGGTTATTCCCATGACTGGGAGTATTAATAATAATAATTATACCCAAGATCGCCCACATTAGATCAGTGTACCTGGCAGTACGGTCCGGGTCGATTAACCCACTGTTGCCCTCTGAGGCCCATCTCAGTGTAAGATAATAACTAACATACCCACATTGCCCCACATGTCACGTGGTCCATGCAGGTCGTAGGTTTTCCATTGACTGGGGATATTAAATATATATTACCACAATGCCCCACAATTAGATCAGTGTCTGGCAGGTTCAGTTATTCCCATTGACTGGGATATTAATATAAATAAAATATTACCCACAATGCCACATTAGTCGTTGTCCTGGCAGGTCCAGTTATTCCATTGACTGGGTATTAATATAATATATTTACCCCACAATGGCCACCACATTAGTCAGTGTCCTGGCAGGGTTCGGTGTTATTCCCATTGACTGGGATTTACTAATAATAATAATAATATTACCCACCTGCCCACATTAGATCGTTGTACTACATGACAGGTATCAGTTATTCCCATTGACTGGATTATTAATAATAATAATAACTAATAATGAATAATATTACCCACATGCCCCACATTAGATCAGTGTCCTGGCAGGTTCCGGTTATACCCATTGCTGGGATTATATAATAATATAATATAATATTACCCACAATGCCCACATTAGATCAGTGTCCTGGCGGTTCCGTTATCATTGACTGGATGATTTAATTAATAATAATATTACCCAAATGCCCCACATTAGATCAGTTTCCTCGGCAGGTTCCATGGGTTATGCCCGTGGTTTTGGTATTGGATTAATTAATAAATAATAATAATTACCCACAATGCCCCACCTTGATCAGTGTCCATGGCAGGTTCCGGTTTTCCTTGACGGAATATTATATAATAATAATAATATTACCACAAATGCCCCACATTAATCAGTGTCCTGGCAGGGTTCGTTTGTTCCCATTGACTGGGATTATATAATTACATAATAATTTACCCACACGACCCACATAGTCAAGTGGTCCTGGCAGGTTCGGGTTATTCCCATCGACTGGGATATTTAATAATAAATAATAATATTACCACAAATGCCCCACATTAGATCAGTTCGTCGCGCAGGTTGGTGTACCTCATTGTAGGCGTGATATAATAATAATTAATATAATATTAACCCACAATGCCCCACATTAGATCAGTTGTCCTGGCAGGTTCCGGTTATTCCCATTGACTGGGATATTAATAATAATATAATATAATATCTCCAACCATGCCCCACATTTGATCAGTGTCCTGGAGCGTTTGGGCTTATTCCCATGATTGGGATATTAATACAATAATATAATATTACCCACAATGCCCCAATTAGATCGTTGTCCTGGCAGGTCGGTTATTCCATTGACTGGATATTAATAATATAATAATATTACCCACATGCCCCACATTAGATCAGGTCCGGGAGGTTCTGGTATTCCCATTGACTGGTATGATATTAATAATAATAATAATAGTACCCACAATGCCCACATTAGATCAGTGTCCTGGCAGTTCGCCCGTGTATTCCCATTGACTGGGATATTTAATCATAATAATATATATTACCCACAATGCCCCACATTAGATCAGTGTCTGGCAGGTCTCGGATATTCCCATTGACTGGGATATTAATAATAATAATAATATACACCACAATGCCCCAATTAGATCAGTGTTCCGGGCAGGTTGAGGTTATTCCCACTTGGATGGGATATGTAAATAATAATAATAAACTAAGTATACCACAACATGCCCACCTTGAGATCGTGTCCTGGCAGGTTCGGTTATTCCCATTGACTGGGATTCATAATAATAATAATAATATACCACACAATGCCCACATTAGTCCAGGTCCTGGCAGGTTCCAGGTTATTCATTGGACTGGGAATGAATTTATAAAGATTTTAAAAAATAAAAATATTGACCCACATGCCCCACATAGATGCAGTGTCCGCGCAGGTTCCAGTTTATTCCCATTGATGGGATATTATATAATAAGTATAATATTAACCCACAATGCCCCACATTAGATCAGTGTTCCTGGCAGGGTTCTGGTTTTCCCATTGACTGAGGTATATAATAATATAATAATAGATACCCAATAGCCCAATATTAACTCGGTCTGGCAGGTTCGGTGATTCCCATGATGCTGGGATATTATTAATACCAATATAATATTACCACAATTGCCCACCATTAATCAGTCGTCATGGCAGGGGTTCGGGTTATTCCCTGACTGGGATATTAATAATAATAATATTATATTTACCCACAATATGCACCACATTAGATCAGTGTCCTGGAGGTTCCGGTTATATCCCCATGACTGGGATATTATAATAATAATATATTACCTACAATGCCCCACATTTAGATCGGTTACTCTGCAGGATCGGGTATCCCTTGAGGGACATATAACAATAATAATAATAATATTACAACCAATGCCCCACATGTAGGATGCAGTGTCCATGGCAGGTTCAGGTTATTTCCCATTGACTGGGTATTAATAATAATAATAATAATATTACCCCAATGCCCCACATGTAGATCAGGCTGGCAGGTTCGAGTTATTCCATTGGACTTGGATATTAATAATAATAATATAATTACCCACAATGCCCACCAATTAGATCAGTGTCGGAGGTTCGGTTATTGCCCATTGATGGGATCATTATATATACTAATAATAATATACCAACAATGCACCAACATTTAGATCGGTCTGGAAGGTTCTGGTTATCTCCCATTGGACTGGGATTTAGTAATAATAATAATATTGACCCACAATGCCTCACATTAGCAGTACAGTGGCTGGCAGTTTAGTATTCCCATTGACTGGGGATATTTAATAATAATATATAATACTTAACCCCACAAGCCACATTTCGAATCAGTGTCCTGGTCAGGTTTAGGTTACTTCACTTGAGGGGATATTAATAATAAGACTTAATAGTTACCCACAATTGCCCCATCATAGAGATCAGTTCCCTGGCAGGTTATTTGGTTATTCCAGTGACGGGGATAGTATAAATAATAATAAAATATTACCCACACTAAAAATTGCCCCACATTAGATCAGGTCCTGGCGAGCGTTCTCAGGTTATTCCCATGACTGAGGATATTAACTAATAATAATAAAACTACCCACATTGCCCCCCACATTAGATCACGTGTCCTGGACAGGTTTTCGGTTATTCCCATTGATGGGATATTAATAATAATAATAATATAATCACCCACAATGCCCCACCATTAGATCAGGTCCGTGGCGGTTCCGGGGTTATTCCTATTGAGACTGGATATTAATAATAATACTAATAAATTCCACCACAATGCCCCACATTAGATCCGGTCCTGGCAGTTTGTTATGGTCCATGATGGGATATTTAATATAAAATATGACCCACAATTGCCCCACATTAGATCAGTGTCCTGGCAGGTTCGGGTTATTTCACATTGAATGGGAGATACTACTCAATAATAATAATATCTAACCCAACAATTGCCCCTTAGATCCGTGTCTGGCGTAAGTTCGGGTTTTTCCCATTGCCTGGGGATATTACCTCATAATAATAAATAATAGTACCCTCACATGCCCCACAGAAGATCGTGTCCTGGAAAGGTCCTCTGGTTAGTCCCTTGACGGGATATTATAATTAATAATAATATTACCCACAGACGGCCACATTCGATCAGGGTCCCCTGGAGGTTCTGCCGTTATTCCCATGATGGGTATTACTAATAATTATATTTACCCAAATGCCCCCTCAAATTCACGACGTAGAGTTGTCACTGCGCCAGGTTTGGGTTATTCCATTGACTGGGATATTAAAATAATAACTAATAATATAAACCACCAATGCCCCAATTAGATCAGGGTCTGGCAGGTTTGGCGTTTTATTTCCCATTGATGGGATATTAATACCCATGATAGAATAATATTCACCAACAATGCCCCACATAAGATCGTGTCTGGCAGGTTCTGGTTATTTCCATTGACTGGGATATTAATAATAATAATAATATTACCCACAATGCCCCACATTAGATCAGTGTCCTGGCAGGTTCTGGTTATTCCCATTGACTGGGATATTAATAATAATAATATTACCCACAATGCCCAATAATAATATTACCCACAATGCCCCGCAGTGACAAGGTATTATAATCACTGAAAGGAAATATAATATGGCTGAAGCCGGAAATAAAAAAATGTGTATTTCCGGTTTGTAGGCGCCGCCATCTTGGTACAGCCGGTTAACGAGGAAATCGCCTCCACACAGACAAAATAATCCCCGGTACAGGTGTAGCCCTGTACAGATCCCTGTGACCCTCCATCCCCATGGAACCGGTGGGCCGCAGAGAGAGACTCAGGGGCAAGGACCCGGCCAGTCGGTTGGAGAAGGCGAAGCAGAAAGCGGCCCAACAAGAGCTGAAGCAGCGACAGAGAGCGGAGGTAAGCTCCTCCCTTATTCTATAGACTCCGCCTAGCCGCCATCTTGCTGCACCTCCGGGCACCCGCCATGTTGTATTTATCTGGGTGGAGACTGATGGCAGCGGTGGGCGTTTCCAGTGTTTTGGGGGGCGGGGCGGGCGGTCCTTGGGCTTGTTTGTATTATTTACATATTTTCACTTCATACTCACCCATTAATATTATTATTATATTATTATTACTATTATCTCTATTAGATTAATTCCATCATTATTATTACTTATATTACTATTATTTCAATTATCATTATTATTTCAATTATTAAATTATGATTACTATTATATTAATATTATTATCATTACTATTATTAGTATTAATATTATTACAATTATTTTATTATTATTATCATGACTATTAGTATTAATATATTACTTTCCTACTATTATTAGTACGGTTAATAGTTATATTATTAATATTATATATTCAACTATTATTTTTAATGTCATTCACATTTTATATTATTATTTTTATTAGTATTAATATTATCATTACTATTAATTATTATGATTGTTTCTGTTCTGAATGGTATTTGGTTTAGCACATTTATTGAGGGTAAGAGCTGACCTAACAGTGTCTGGTGAACAGGAGGGATGACCTAACATTGTCTGGTGAACAGGAGGGCTGACCTAACAGTGTCTGGTGAACAGGAGGGATGACCTAACAGTGTCTGGTGAACAGGAGGGCTGACCTAACATTGTCTGGTGAACAGGAGGGATGACCTAACAGTGTCTGGTGGAACTGGGGGCTGACCTAACAGTGTCTGGGGAACAGGAGGGATGACCTAACAGTGTCTGGTGAACTGGAGGGCTGACCTAACAGTGTCTGGGGACAGCCGGGGCTGACTAAACTGTCTGGGGAACAGGAGGCTGACCTAAACAGTGTCTGTGAACGGAGGGCTGACCTAACAGTGTCTGGTGAACAGGAGGGCTGACCTAACAGTGTCTGGGGAACAGGAGGGCTGACCTAACAGTGTCTGGTGAACGGAGGGCTGACCTAACAGTGTCTGGGGAACAGGAGGGCTGACCTAACAGTGTCTGGGGAACAGGAGGCTGACCTAACAGTGTCTGGTGAACAGGAGGGTGACCTAACAGTGTCTGGGGAACAGGAGGGATGACCCTAACATGTCTGGTGAACGGAGGGCTGACCTAACAGTGTCTGGTGAACAGGAGGGCTGACCTAAACAGTGTCTGGTGGGAACGGAGGGATGACCTAACAGTGTCTGGGAACAGGAGGGCTGACCTAACAGTGTCTGCGGTGAACTGGAGGGCTGACCTAACAGTGTCTGGTGAACAGGAGGGCTGACCTAACAGTGTCTGGTGAACTAGGGGAGATGACCTAACATTGTCTGGTGAACAGGAGGGCTGACCTAACAGTGTCTGGTGAACAGGAGGGATGACCTAACAGTGTCTGGTGAACAGGAGGGATGACCTAACAGTGTCTGGTGAACTGGAGGGATGACCTAACAGTGTCTGGTGAACTGGAGGCGTGACCTAACAGTGTCTGGTGAACAGGAGGGCTGACCTAACATTGTCTGGTGAACAGGAGGGCTGACCTACATGTGTCTGGTGAACAGAGGGTGACCTAACAGTGTCTGGTGAACGAGGCTGACCTAACAGTGTCTGGTGAACAGGAGGTGCCCTAACATTGTCTGGTGAACTGGAGGTGACCTAACAGTGTCTGGTGAACGAGGGCTGACCTAACATTGTCTGGTGAACGAGGGATGACCTACACAGGTCGGTGAGAACGGAGGGCTGACCTAACATGTCTGGTGAACTGGAGGGCTGACCTACAGTGTCTGGTGAACGGAGGGCTGACCTAACATTGTCTGGTGAACGGAGGGCTGACCTAACATGTCTGGTGAACTGGAGGGCTGACCTAACAGTGTCTGGTGAACAAGGGCTGAACCTAACAGGTCTGGTGAACTGGAGGGCTGACCTAACAGTGTCTGGTGAACGGAGGGCTGACCTAACATTGTCTGGTGACACTGGAGGGCTGACCTAACAGTGTCTGGTGAACGGAGGGCTGACCTAACAGTGTCTGGTGAACAGGAGGGGCTGACCTAACAGTGTCTGGTGAACAGGAGGGCTGACCTAACATTTGTCTGGGAACAGGAGGGCTGACCTAACAGTGTCTGGTGAACTGGAGGGACTGACCTAACAGTGTCTGGTGAACAGGAGCTGACCTAACATTCGTCGGGTGAACGGAGGGCTGACCTAACAGTGTCTGGTGAACAGGAGGGCTGACCTAACAGTGTCTGTGAACAGGAGGGCTGACCTAACACGTGTCTGGTGAACTGGAGGGCTGACCTAACAGTGTCTGGTGAACAGGAGGTGACCTAACATTGTCTGGTGAACAGGAGGCTGACCTAACAGTTGTCTGGAGAACAGGAGGGCTGACCTAACAGTGTCTGGTGAACTGGAGGCTGACCTAACAGTGTCTGGGGAACAGGAGGGTGACCTAACAGTGTCTGGTGAACAGGAGGGCTGACCTAACATTGTCTGGTGAACAGGAGGGACTAATAACAGTGTCTGGTGAACAGGAGGGCTGACCTAGACAGTGTCTGGTGAACAGGAGGGCTGACCTAACATTGTCTGGTAACAGAGGGCTGACCCGAACAGTGTCTGGGAACAGGAGGCTGACCTAACATTGTCTGGTGAACAGGAGGGCTGACCTAACAGTGTCTGGTGAACAGGAGGGCTGACCTAACATTGTCTGATGAACTGGAGGGCTGACCTAACAGTGTCTGGTGAACAGGAGGGCTGACCTAACAGTGTCTGGTGAACCGGAGGGCTGACGTAACAGTGTCTGGTGAACCGGGGGGATGACCTAACAGTGTCTGGTGAACCGGAGGGCTGACCTAACATTGTCTGGTGAACCGGAGGGCTGACCTTACAGTGTCTGGTGAACAGGAGGGCTGACCTAACATTGTCTGGTGAACCGGAGGGCTTACCTAACAGTGTCTGGTGAACCGGAGGGCTGACCTAACAGTGTCTGGTGAACCGGAGGGCTGACCTAACAGTGTCTGGTGAACCGGAGGGCTGACCTAACAGTGTCTGGTGAACTGGAGGGCTGACCTAACAGTGTCTGGTGAACTGGAGGGTTGACCTAACAGTGTCTGGTGAACTGGAGGGCTGACCTAACAGTGTCTGGGGAACAGGAGGGCTGACCTAACAGTATCTGGTGAACTGGAGGGCTGACCTAACAGTGTCTGGTGAACTGGAGGGCTGACCTAACAGTGTCTGGTGAACAGGAGGGATGACCTAACAGTGTCTGGTGAACAGGAGAGCTGACCTAACAGTGTCTGGTGAACCGGAGGGCTGACCTAACAGTGTCTGGTGAACTGGAGGGCTGACCTAACAGTGTCTGGTGAACTGGAGGGCTGACCTAACAGTGTCTGGTGAACTGGAGGGCTGACCTAACAGTGTCTGGTGAACTGAAGGAGTCCAGCAGCCACTGTTAGGTTAACCCCCCCAGTTCCCCAGCCAGTGTTAGTTTAGCCCGCCACACCCACCTAAGCACACCACAGGAACATGTAGACTAGGGGCAGCTTTAAACAGTTTTCCTCAGGTGGTAAAATGTCTAGAAGTGTCCCTGGGGATAGGCCACACTTACAATAACCGGTCCGTGTTCTGCGATCCATTAGCGCATGAGAATCGCAACATATATTCGTGCGGGTGGCTTTATTTGCGCAATGTAACACGTGTGATTTGTGTGCTTTACACACATGTTGCCGTCTGGCACAGTGTGTCTACAGCATACCATGGCTGCATCCAGATGATTGCAAACTACAACTCCCAACATTCACTGGTGCTGGTGTTGCCATGTGGTTCCACAGTTTATCACAGGACAAATGAGGAAAAAGGGAGACCTTGGCGCCCTGGTTACAAACTGAGTAAACAATCTGTTCCTCCACTTGGTGCAGGATTACCATGGACTTTTATGGTGTTAGTGGCTGCAGAGGGTTATGGGTAAGACCAGAGACAAAGCTGTGATTGAATAATGTGAAACACTTAAGTCTCTGGTATTGAAACTGCTGTGAGTTTAAACAGAGCATCTGTGTCCCCTGGGGGGTGTAGTGGGGCCACATGACAAAGCCGGAGATTACAATTTTATAAGAATGTGTCATTCATCAGTCCCTTGTTCTAGTTTCCGGTCACATGACTTCCTCTCTTTCTGTTATAATATACTTACTGGTCTGTGTTTCCTTGTCTGAATCATTGTTCTCGGTCTTGTACCCATAACCCCCCACGTTCCTATGGATGATTTTATCCCATAATGCCCTGAACCCTGTGAATGAAGGGGTAGTAACTTGCTGCAGTAACAGATTTTACTGACTTTACAATGCAGGATCTTTATCCTCAACAGAGGGAAGTGATTGTTTTAAAGGGGAACTGTGGTCTCCATAGAAGTGGCATTTAGTAAAAAGGGCACACTCCTACCTTTAAATTGACTCCAAGATCTTGCTTCTAACTGCAGTCCATACAAAGTTACAGCAGTGTAAGGGCAGTAACGATTGCGTGTGCGATTTATATGCGATTTCTGCAAGTTTGCACTTTCTCCTTTTGAGATAGGAAATTGCATGCGATTGTGCATAAAAATGCCGATCGCAAGCGATTGCGTATCGCAAACGGATGCGCCATTGCAACGCACCAGAAATAACGCAATTTGTATTGAGAATTTTCCTGCTAGTACTGTGATAGGTGACATCACCAGAATTTTGGGGTCTGCCTCCAAGTTTAAGGTTGGAGCATGCCCACTGCTGGGAGAGTTTTAAATCGTTTTTAAAGTTAGCCACAAGCCTAATAAAAACCACATTTTTCTTTCCCTAAAGTGCCCATAGGTGGAGGAAAGGATAGAGAATGGTTGCAGGTCTGCAAATAGCTTCAGAAAATATTGATTTTTAAGGTGGTGGGGCTTCTAACACAGAACATCATGTGACTGTCACAGAGACTCAGACAGACAGTACAGACCAGGAAATGTAAATTTACAATCCTATAACTTAAGATCCACAGAAGCTAAAAACATTATCTTAGGCTTGTTTAAAAGGTATGAAAGGGCTCGGTGAAAAAGAGGCTTGTATAAAGACCACAATTACCTTTAAATCAGGGCGGTCACGGTAGCTCAGTGGTTAGCAATGATGCCTTATAGTGCTGAGGTCCTGAGTTCGATTCCACACTTGGACACATCTGCAAGGAGTTTGTATATTCTCCCCGTGCTTGCGTGGGTTTCCTCCGGGCACTCCGGTTTCCCCCACAATTATAAAGACATACTGATAGGTTGTATGTGTACATAAAAAGTGATTAGATTGTAAGCTCTTCGGGGCAGGGCCTGATGTGAATTGAGTAAATAATTGTAAAGCGCTGCGGAATATGTAACGCTATATAAGAAATAAAATACATACATCAGGAATTTGTAGGTTACAGTTTGTAGTTAAAGTCTCTCCAGTCCCATATTCAAAATATTCTCCCAGCATTCAGATTCTGCAATCCCTTCCCAATACTGTAACATTGGATACATTGTACACAATCAGGATACAGTAACACTCTGTAGTCACACCCCTAATCCAGTCACAATGTAACAATGCCAGAGTAAGTACTTGTGCAACCCAGTGGCAATGTAACAATGCAGAGTAAGTACTTGTGCAACCCAGTGGCAATGTAACAATGCAGAGTAATGTATGGCAACCCAGTGGCAATGTAACAATGCAAGTAAGTAGAGTGCAACCCATGGCAATGACATGCAGAGTAAGTAGAGTGCAACCAGTGGCAAGTAACAATGAAGAGTAAGTAGAGTGTGCAACCCAGTGGCAATGTAACATGCACGATAAGTAGAGTGCAACCCAGTGGCATGTAACAATCTAGAGAAGTAGAGTGCAACCCAGTGGCAATGTAACAATGCAGAGTAAGTACTTGTGCAACCCAGTGGCAATGTAACAATGCAGAGTAAGTAGAGTGCAACCCAGTGGCAATGTAACAATGCAGAGTAAGTAGAGTGCAACCCAGTGGCAATGTAACAATGCAGAGTAAGTAGAGTGCAACCCAGTGGCAATGTAACAATGCAGAAGTAAGTAGAGTGCACCCAGTCGCAATGTACAATGCAGAGTAAGTCAAGTACACCCAGTCGCAATGTAACAATGCAGAGTAAGTACAGTGCAACCCAGTCGCATGTAACAATGCAGAGTAAGTAGAGTGAACCTCGCAATTAACAATGCAGAGTAAGTAGAGTGCAACCAGTCGCAATGTACAATGCAGAGTAAGTAGAGTGCAACCAGTCGCAATGTAACAATGCAGAGTAGTACAGTGCAACCCATCGCAATGTACAATGCAGAGTAAGTACAGTGCAACCAGTCGCAGTTCCAATGCAGAGTAGTACAGTGCAACCCAGTCGCAATGTAACAATGCAGGTAGTAAGTGCAACCCAGTCCAATGTAACAATGCAGATAAGTACAGTGCAAGCAACCCAGTCGCAATGTTGACAATGCAGAGTAAGTACAAGTACAACCCAGTCGCAATGTACAATGCAGAGTAAGTACAGTACAACCCAGTCGCAATGTAACAAGAGCAGAGTAAGTACAGTACAACCCAGTCGCAATGTAACAATGCAGAGTAAGTACAGTACAACCCAGTCGCAATGTAAACATGCAGAGTAAGTACAGTACAACCAGTCGCAATGTAACAATGCAGAGTAAGTACAGTACAACCCAGTCCAATTGTAACAATGCAGAGTAAGTACAGTACAACCCAGTCGCAATGTAACAATGCAGAGTAAGTACAGTACACCCAGTCGCAAGTAACAATGCAGAGTAAGTACAGTAGCAACCCAGTGGCAATGTAACAATGCAGAGTAGTAGAGTGCAACCCAGTGGCAATGTAACATGCAGAGTAAGTAAGTGCAACCCGTCGCAATGTAACAATGCAGAGTAAGTAGAGTGCAACCCAGTCGCAATGTAACATGCAGTAAGTAGAGTGAACCCAGTCGCAATGTAACAATGCGAGTAGTAGAGTGCAACCCAGTCGCAATGTAACAATGCAGAGTAAGTACTTGTGCAACCCAGTCGCAATGTAAAATCAGGGGGCGATGCAATATTTTTTCCCGACGCAGCTTACCTGCCCGAGTTCCCGCGATGCAAAAATCCCTGTGCGAGATTTTGTACATCGCGGGATCTCTGCCAGGTAAGTGCGCCGGCTAACGCCTCCTATTCAGTGGCGTAAAGTTTCGCGCTACATAGTAGCGCAAAACTTTACTAAGGGCGGTTTTGCATCGCCTGCGCCACGCTATTTCCGAGCATTCTCGGAAATGGCGCAGGCAATGCAAACTCAGTGTAAAACCCACGGTAACCTGATGATACATCGGATTGGTGGGTTTTACACTGACTTGGGCATTTTGCGCCCAATATTGCATCGCCCCCTCAGAGTAAGTACTTGTGCAACCCAGTCGCAATGTAACAATGCAGAATAAGTACTTGTGCAACCCAGTCGCAATGTAACAATGCAGAGTAAGTACTTGTGCAACCCAGTGCAATGTAACAATCAGAGTAAGTACAGTGCAACCCAGTCGCAATGTAACAATCCAGAGTAAGTAGAGTGCAACCCAGTCGCAATGTAACAATGCAGAGTAAGTAGAGTGCAACCCAGTCGCAATATAACAATGCAGAGTAAGTAGAGTGCAACCCAGTCGCAATGTAACAATGCAGAGTAAGTAGAGTGCAACCCAGTCGCAATGTAACAATGCAGAGTAAGTAGAGGCAACCCAGTCGCAATGTAACAATGCAGAGTAAGTAGAGTGCAACCCAGTCGCAATGTAACAATGCAGAGTAAGTAGAGTGCAACCCAGTCGCAATGTAACAATGCAGAGTAAGTACAGTACAACCCAGTCGCAATGTAACAATGCAGAGTAAGTAGAGTGCAACCCAGTCGCAATGTAACAATGCAAAGTACAGTGCAACCCAGTCGCAATGTAACAATGCAGAGTAAGTACAGTGCAACCCAGCGCAATGTAACAATGCAGAGTAAGTACAGTGCAACCCAGTCGCAATGTACCAATGCAGAGTAAGTACAGTGCAACCCAGTCGCAATGTACCAATGCAGAGTAAGTAGAGTGCAACCCAGTCGCAATGTAACAATGCAGAGTAAGTACAGTGCAACCCAGTCGCAATGTGACAATGCAGAGTAAGTACAGTACAACCCAGTCGCAATGTAACAATGCAGAGTAAGTACAGTACAACCCAGTCACAATGTAACAATGCAGAGTAAGTACAGTACAACCCAGTCGCAATGTAACAATGCAGAGTAAGTACAGTACAACCCAGTCGCAATGTAACAATGCAGAGTAAGTACAGTAACAACCCAGTCGCAATGTAACAATGCAGAGTAAGTACAGTACAACCCAGTCGCAATGTAACAATGCAGAGTTAGTACAGTACAACCCAGTCGCAATGTAACATGCAGAGTAGTCAGACAACCCAGTCGCAATGTACAATGCAGAGTAAGTAGAGTGCAACCAGTCGCAATGTAACAATGCAGAGTAAGGAGGTGCAATACCCATCGCACATGTAACAAGCAGTAGTAGTAGAGTGCAACCCAGTCGCAGTAAAATGCAGAGTAAGAAGTGCAACCAGTCGCAATGTAACAATGCAGAGTAAGATACTTGTGCACCAGTCGCAATGTACAATCAGGGGCGATGCAATATTTTCCCGACGCAGTCTACCTGCCCGAGTTCCCGCGATGAAATCCCTGTGCGAGATTTTGTACATCCGGGAATCTGCCAGTAAGTGCGCGGCTAACGCCTCCTATTCAGTGGCGTAAAGTTTCGCGCTACATAGTAGCGCAAAACTTTACTAAGGGCGGTTTTGCATCGCCTGCCCGCTATTTCCGAGCATTCTCGGAAATGGCGCAGGCAATGCAAACTCAGTGTAAAACCACGGTAACCTGATGATACATCGGATTGCGTGGGTTTTACACTGACTTGGGCATTTTGCCCCAATATTGCATCGCCCCCTCAGAGTAATACTTGTGCAACCCAGTCGCAATGTAACAATGCAGAGTAAGTACTTGTGCAACCAGTCGCAATGTAACAATGCGAGTCAATATGTGCAACCCATCGCAATGTAACAATGCAGAGTAAGTAGAGTGCAACCCAGTCGCAATGTAACAATGCAGAGTAAGTAGAGTGCAACCCCGTCGCAATGTACAATGCAGAGTAGTAAAGAGTGCAACCCAGTCGCAATGTAACAATGCAGAGTAAGTAGAGTGCAACCCAGTCGCAATGTAACAAGCAGAGTAAGTAGAGTGCAACCCAGTCGCAATGTAACATGCAGAGTAAGTAGAGTGCAACCCAGTCGCAATGTAACAATGCAGAGTAAGTAGAGTGCAACCCAGTCCAATGTAACAATGCAGAGTAAGACAGTACAACCCAGTCGCAATGTACAATGCAGAGGTAGAGAGTGCAACCCAGTCGCAATGTAACAATGCAGAGTAAGTACAGTGCAACCCAGTCGCAATGTAACAATGCAGAGTAAGTACAGTGCAACCCAGTCGCAATGTACCAATGCAGAGTAAGTACAGTGCAACCCAGTCGCAATGTAACAATGCAGAGTAAGAGACGTGCAACCCAGTCGCAATGTACAATGCAGAGTAAGTACAGTGCAACCCAGTCGCAATGTACAATGCAGAGTAGTACAGTACAAACCCAGTCGCAATGTAACAATGCAGAGTAAGTACAGTACAACCCAGTCGCAATGTAACAATGCAGAGTAAGTACAGTACAACCCAGTCGCAATGTAACAATGCAGAGTAAGTACAGTACAACCCAGTCGCAATGTAACAATGCAGAGTAAGTACAGTACAACCAGTCGCAATTTTAACAATGCAGAGTAAGTACAGTACAAACCAGTCGCAATGTAACAATGCAGAGTAAGTACAGTACAACCCAGTCCGCATGTAACAATGCAGAGTAAGTACAGTACAACCAGTCGCAATGTAACAATGCAGAGTAAGTACAGTACAACCCGTACAATGTAACAATGCAGAGTAAGTACAGTAAACCAGTCGCAATGTAACAATGCAGAGTAAGTAAGTAAGTACAACCCAGTCGCAATGTAACAATGCAGAGTAAGTACAGTACAACCCAGTCGCAATGTAACAATGCAGAGTAAGTAGAGTACAACCCAGTGGCAATGTAACAATGCAGAGTAAGTAGAGTGCAACCCAGTCGCAATGTAACAATGCAGAGTAAGTAGAGTGCAACCCAGTCGCAATGTAACAATGCAGAGTAAGTGAGTGCAACCCAGTCGCAATGTAACAATGCAGAGTAAGTACTTGTGCAACCCAGTCGCAATGTAACAATTCAGGGGGCGATGCAATATTTTTCCCGACGCAGCTTACCTGCCCGAGTTCCCGCGATGCAAAAATCCCTGTGCGAGATTTTGTACATCGCGGGATCTCTGCCAGGTAAGTGCGCCGGCTAACGCCTCCTATTCAGTGGCGTAAGTTTCGCGCTACATAGTAGCGCAAAACTTTACTAAGGGCGGTTTTGCATCGCCTGCCGCCACCTATTTCCGAGCATTCTCGGAAATGGCGCAGGCCATGCAAACTCAGTGTAAAACCACGGTAACCTGTATGATACATCGGATTTGCGTGGGTTTTACACTGACTTGGGCATTTTGCGCCCAATATTGCATCGCCCCCTCAGGTAAGTACTTGTGCAACCAGCGCAATGTAAAAATCAGAGTAAGTACTGTGCAACCCAGTCGCAATGTAACAATGCAGAGTAAGTAGGAGTGCAACCCAGTCGCAATGTAACAATGCAGAGTATAGTAGAGTGCAACCCAGTCGCAATGTAACAATGCAGAGTAAGTAGCGTGCAACCCAGTGGCAATGTAACAAGCAGAGTAAGTAAGTAGAGTGCAAACCCAGTGGACATGTAACAATGCAGAGTAAGTAGAGTGAAACCCAGTGGCAATGTAACAATGCAGAGTAGAGAGTGGCAACCCAGTGGCAATGTAACAATGCAGAGTAAGTAGAGTGCAACCAGTGGCAATGTAACAATGCAGAGTACGTAGAGATGCAAACCCAGTGGGCAAGTTGTGTAACAATGCAGAGTAAGTAGAGTGCAACCCAGTGGCAATGTAACAATGCAGAGTAAGTAGAGTGCAACCCCGTGGCAAAGTGTACAAGCAGAGTAAGTAGAAGATGCACCAGTGGCAAGTAACAATGCAGAGTAAGTAGAGTGCAACCCCAAGTGGCAATATGTAACAATGCAGAGTAAGTTAAGAGTGCAAACCCAGTGGCAATGAACAATGCCGAGTAAGTAGAGTGCAAAACCCAGTGGCCAATGAACATGCAGAGTAAGTAGAGGCAACCAGTGGCAATGTAACAATGCAGAGTAAGTAGAGTGCAACCCAGTCGCAATGTAACAATGCAGAGTAAGTACTTGTGCAACCCAGTCGCAATGTAACAATTCAGGGGGCGATGCAATATTTTTTCCCGACGCAGCTTACCTGCCCGAGTTCCCGCGATGCAAAAATCCCTGTGCGAGATTTTGTACATCGCGGGATCTCTGCCAGGTAAGTGCGCCGGCTAACGCCTCCTATTCAGGGCGTAAAGTTTCGCGTACATAGTAGCGCAAAACTTTACTAAGGGCGGTTTTGCATCGCCTGCGCCACGCTATTTCCGAGCATTCTCGGAAATGGCGCAGGCAATGCAAACTCAGTGTAAAACCCACGGTAACCTGATGATACATCGGATTGCGTGGGTTTACACTGACTTGGGCATTTTGCGCCCAATATTGCATCGCCCCCTCAGAGTAAGTACTTGTGCAACCCAGTCGCAATGTAACAATGCAGAGTAAGTACTTGTGCAACCCAGTCGCAATGTAACAATGCAGAGTAAGTAGAGTGCATCCAGTCGCAATGTAACAATGCAGAGGAATACTTGTGCAAACCCAGGCGCAATGTAACAATGCAGAGTAAGTAGAGTGCCACCCAGTCGCAAGTAACAATGCAGAGTAAGTAGAGTGCAACAGTCGCAATGTAACAATGCAGAGTAAAGTAGAGTGCAACCCAGTCGCAATGTAACAATGCAGAGTAAGTAGAGTGCAACCCAGTCGCAATGAACAATGCAGAGTAAGTAGAGTGCAACCCAGTCGCAATGTAACAATGCAGAGTAAGTAGAGTGCAACCCAGTCGCAATGTAACAATGCAGAGTAAGTAGAGTGCAACCCAGTCGCAATGTAACAATGAAGAGTAAGTAGAGTGCAACCCAGTCGCATGTAACAATGCAGAGTAAGTAGAGTGCAACCCAGTCGCAATGTACAATGCAGAGAAGTAGAGTGCACCAGTCGCAATGTAACAATGCAGAGTAAGTAGAGTGCAACCCAGTCGCAATGTAACAATGCAGAGTAAGTACAGTGCAACCCAGTCGCAATGTACCAATGCAGAGTAAGTAGAGTGCAACCCAGTCGCAATGTAACAATGCAGAGTAAGTAGAGTGCAACCCAGTCGCAATGTAACAATGCAGAGTAAGTACAGTGCAACCCAGTCGCAATGTGACAATGCAGAGTAAGTAAAGTGCAACCCAGTCGCAAGGGGACAATGCAGAGTAAGTACAAGTACAACCCAGTCGCAATGTAACAATGCAGAGTAAGTACAGTACAACCCAGTCGCAATGTAACAATGCAGAAGTAAGTACAGTACAACCCAGTCGCAATGTAACAATGCAGAGTAAGTACAGTACAACCCAGTCGCAATGTAACAATGCAGAGAAGTACAGTACAACCCAGTCGCCAATGTAACAATGAAGAGAAGTACAGTACAACCCAGTCGCAATGTACAATGCAGAGTTAAGTACAGTACAAACACCCAGTCGCAATAACAATGCAGAGTAAGTACAGTAAAACCCAGTCGCAATGTAACATGCAGAGTAAGTACAGTCAAACCCAGTCGCAATGTGTAAACAATGCAGGTAAGTACAGTACAACCCAGTGCAATGTTATAACAATGCAGAGTCAAGTAGAGAGTGCAACCCAGTGGCAATGTAACAATGCAGAGTTAAGTAGAGTGCAACCCAGTCGCAATGTAACAATGCAGAGTAAGTAGAGTGCAACCCAGGGCAAGTAAAATGCAGAGAAGTAGAGTGCAAACCCGTCGCAATGTAACAATGCAGAGTAAGACGTGAACCCAGCGCAATGTAACAATTCAGGGGGCGATGCAATATTTTTTCCCGACGCAGCTTACCTGCCCGAGTTCCCGCGATGCAAAAATCCCTGTGCGAGATTTTTGTAACATCGCGGGATCTCTGCCAGGGTAAGTGCGCCGGCTAACCGCCTCTATCAGTGGCGTAAAGTTTCGCGCACATAGTAGCGCAAAACTTACTAAGGGCGGTTTTGCATCGCCTGCGGCCACGCTATTTCCGAGCATTCTCGGAAATGGCGCAGGCAATGCAATACTCAGTGTAAAAACCCACGGTAAACTGATGATACATCGGATTGCGTGGGTTTTTACACTGACTGGGATTTTGCGCCCAATATTGCATCGCCCCCCTCAAGAGTAACTACTTGTGCAACCCAGTCGCATTGTAACAAGCAGAGTAAGTACTTGTGCAACCAGTCGCAATGTAACAATGCAGAGTAGTAAGTACTTGTGCAACCAAGTCGCAAGTAACAATGCAGAGAGTAGTAGAGTGCAACCAGTCGCAATGTAACAATGCAGAGTAAGTAGAGTGCAACCCAGTCGCAATGTAAACAATGCAGAGTAAGTAGAGTGCAACCCAGTCGCAATGTAACAATGCAGAGTAAGTAGAGTGCAACCCAGTCGCAATGTAACAATGCAGAGTAAGTAGAGTGCAACCCAGTCGCAATGTAACAATGCAGAGTAAGTAGAGTGCAACCCAGTCGCAATGTAACAATGCAGAGTAAGTAGAGTGCAACCCAGTCAACCATGTAACATGCAGAGTAAGTAGCAGTACAAAACCCAGTCGCAATGTAACAATGCAGAGTAAGTAAGTGCCAACCCAAGTGCAATGTAACAATGCCAGAGTAAGTACAGTGCAACCCAGTCGCAATAGATGTAGACAATGCAGAAGTAAGTACAGTGCAACCCAGTCGCAATGTACAAGCAGAGTAAAGTACAGTGCACCCAGTCGCAATGTAAACAATGAGACGTAGTAAGTAGAGTCAAACCCAGTCGCAATGTAACAATGCAGAGTAAGATACAGTGCAACCCCAGTCGCAATGTGACAATGCAGAGTAAGTACAAGTCAACCAGTCGCAATGTAACAATGCAGAGTAAGTACAGTACAAACCCAGTCGCAATGTAACAATCGAGTAGTACAGTACAACCCAAGTCGACAATGTAACAATGCAGAGTAAGTACAGTACAAACCCATCGCAATGTAACAATGCAGAGTAAGTACAGTACAACCAGTCGCAATGTAAACAATGCAGAGTAAGTACAGTACAACCCAGTCGCAATGTAACAATGCAGAGTAGTAAGTACAGTACAACCCAGTCCAATGTAAACATGCAGAGTAAGTACAGTACAACCCAGTCGCAATGTAACAATGCAGAGTAAGTACAGTAACAACCCAGTCACAATGTAAACAATGCAGAGTAGTAGTACAGTACAACCCAGTCGCAATGTAACAATGCAGAGAGTAAGTACAGTACAACCCAGTCGCCAATGTAACAATGCAGAGTAAGTCAGTACAACCCAGTCGCAATGTAACAATGCAGAGTAAGTAGAGTGCAACCCAGGGCACTAATGTAACAATGCAGAGTAAGTAGAGTGCAAACCAGTCCAAGTAACAATGCAGAGTAAGTAGAGTGCAACCCAGTCGCATGTAACAAGGCAGAAGTAAGTAGAGTGCAACCCAGTCGCATGTAACAATGCAGAGTAAGTACTTGTGCACACAGTCGCAATGTAACAATCAGGGGGCGATGCATATGTTTCCCGAGCAGCTTACCTGCCCGAGTTCCCGCGATGCAAAAAATCCCTGTGCGAGATTTTGTACATGCGGGATCTCTGCAGGTAAGTGCGCCGCTACGCCTCCTATTCAGTGGCGTAAAGTTTCGCGCTACATAGTAGCGCAAAAACTTACTAAGGGCGGTTTTGCATCGCCTGCGCCACAGCTATTTCCGAGCATTCTCGGAAATGGGCAGGCATGCAAACTCAGTGTAAAAACCACGGTAACCTGATGATACATCGATTGCGTGGGGTTTTACACTGACTTGGGCATTTTGTCGCCCAATATTGCATCGCCCCCTCAGAGTAAGTACTTGTGCAACCTCAGTCGCAATGTAACAATGCAGAGTAAGTAATACTTGTGAAACCCAGTCGCAATGTAACAATGCAGAGTAAGTAGGAGTTGCAACCCAGTCGCATGTAAACAATGCCAGAGTAAGTAGAGTGCAACCCAGTGGCAATGTAACAATGCAGAGTAAGTAGAGTGCAACCCAGTGGCAATGTAACAATGCAGAGTAAGTAGAGTGCAACCCAGTGGCAATGTAACAATGCAGAGTAAGTAGAGTGCAACCCAGTGGCAATGTAACAATGCAGAGTAAGTAGTGAAAGGCGCAAGGACCCAGTGGCAATGTAACAATGCAGAGTAAGTGAGAGTGCAAACCAGTGGCAATGTAACACTATGCAGAGTAAAGTAGAGTGCAACCCAGTGGCAATGTAACAATGCAGAGTAAGTAGAAGTGCAACCCAGTGGCAATGTAACAATGCAGAGTATAAGTAGAGTGCAACCCATGGCAATGTAACAAGCAGAGTAAGTAGAGAGGTGCAACCAGTGGCAAGTAACAATGCCAGATAAGTAGAGTGCAACCAGTGGCAATGTAACAATGCAGAGTAAGTAGAGTGCAACCCAGTCGCAATGTAACAATGCAGAGTAAGTAGAGTGCAACCCAGTGGCAATGTAACAATGCAGAGTAAGTAGAGTGCAACCCAGTCGCAATGTAACAATGCAGAGTAAGTACTTGTGCAACCCAGTCGCAATGTAACAATTCAGGGGGCGATGCAATATTTTTTCCCGACGCAGCTTACCTGCCCGAGTTCCCGCGATGCAAAAATCCCTGTGCGCGATTTGTACATCGCGGGATCTCTGCCAGGTAAGTGCGCCGGTAACGCCTCCTATTCAGTGGCGTAAAGTTTCGCGCTACTAGTAGCGCAAAAACTTTATAAGGGCGGTTTGCATCGCCTGCGCACGCATTTCCGAGCATTCTCGGAAATGGCGCAGGCAATGCAAACTCAGTGTTAAAACCCACGGTAACTGGATGATACATCGGAATGCGTGGGTTTTACACGACTTGGGCATTGCGCCAATATGCATCGCACTCAGATTAGTACTTGTGCAACCCAGTCGCAATTGTAACAATGCAGATAAGTACTTGTGCAACCCAGTCGCATGTGTACAATGCGAGTAAGACTTGGCATTCCAGTGGCAATGTAACAATGCAGAGTAAGTACTTGTGCAACCCAGTCGCAATGTAACAATGCAGAGTAAGTAGAGTGCAAACCAGTGCAATGTAACAATGCAGAGTAAGTAAGAGTGCAACCCAGTCGCAATGTCTGTAACAATGCAGAGAGTAAGTAGAGTGCAACCCAGTCGCAACTGTAACAATGAAGAGTAAGTAGAGTGAACCCAGTCGCAATGTAACAATGCAGAGTAAGTTAGAGTGCAAACCCAGTGCAATGTAACAATGCAGAGTAAGTAGAGTGCAAACCCAGTCGCAATGTAACCATGCAGAGTAAGTAGAGTGCAACCCAGTCGCACATGTAACAATGCAGAGTAAGTAGAGGTGAACCCAGTCGCAATTGTACAATGCAGAGTAAGTAGAGTGACAACACCAGTCGCAATGTAACAATGCAGAGTAATAGAGTGCAACCCAGTCGCAATGTAAAATGCAGAGAAAGTAGAGTGCAAACCAGTCGCAATGTACAATGCAGAGTAAGTACAGTGCAAACCCAGTCGCAAATGATACAATGCAGAGTAAGTAGAGTGCAAACCCAGTCGCAATGTAACAATGCAGAGTAAGTCAGTTGCAACCCCGTCGCAATGTAACCAATGCAGAGTAAGTTACAGTGCAACCCCAGTCGCAATGTGACAATGCAGAGTAAGTACAGTGCAACCCAGTCGCAATGGACAATGCAGAGTAAAGTACCAGTACAACCCAGTGCAAATGCAAACAATGTGCAGAGTAGTACAGTACAACCCAGTCGCAATGAACAATGCAGAGTAAGTACAGTACAACCCAGTCGCAATGTAACAATGCAGAGTAAGTAAAGTAAACCCCCGGCAATGTAACAATGCAGGTAAGTACCAGTACAACCCAGTCGCAATGTTAACAATGCAGAGTAAGTACCAGTACAACCCGTCGCAATGTAACAAATGCAGAGTAAGTACAGTACAACCCAGTCGCAATGTAACAATGCAGAAGTAAGTACCAGTACAACCCAGTCGCAATGTAACAATGCAGAGTAAGTACAGTACAACCCAGTCGCAATGTAACAAATGCAGAGTAAGTACAGTACAACCCAGTCGCAATGTAAAAAAATGCAGAGTAAGTAGAGTGCAACCCAGGGCAATGTAACAATGCAAAGAGTAAGTAGAGTGCAACCCAGTCGCAATGTAACATGCAGATAAGTAGAGTGCAACCCAGTCGCAATGAACAATGCAGAGTAAGTAGAGTGAACCCAGTGGGCAATGTAACAATGCAGAGGTAGAGTGCAACCCAGTCGCAATGTAACAATGCAGAGTAAGTACTGGCAACCCAGTCGCAATGTAAACAATCAGGGGGCGATGCAAATTTTTTCACGCAGCTTACCTGCCCGAGTTCCCGCGATGCCAAAAATCCTGTGCGAGATTTTGTACATCGCGGGATCTCTGCCAGGTAAGTGCGCCGGCTAACGCCTCCTATTCAGTGTGGGTAAAGTTTCGCGCTACATAGTAGCGCAAAACTTTACTAAGGGCGGTTTTGCATCGCCTGCGCCACGCTATTTCCGAGCATTCTCGGAAATGGCGCGAGGCAATGCAAACATCAGTGTAAAACCCACGGTAACCTGATTGATACATCGGATTGCGTGGGTTTTACACTGGATTGGGCATTTTGCGCCAATATTGCATCGCCCCCTCAGAGTAAGACTTGTGCAACCCAGCGCAATGTAACAATGCAAGAAAAGTACTGTGCAACCCAGTCGCAATGTAACAATGCAGAGAGTAAGTACTTGTGCAACCCAGTCGCAATGTAACAATGCAGAGTAAGTACGAGTGCAACCCAGTCGCAATGTAACAATGAGAGTAAGTAAGTAGAGTGCAACCCAGTCGCAATGTAACAATGCAGAGTAAGTAGAGTGCAACCCAGTCGCATGAACAATGCAGAGTAAGTAGAGTGCAACCCAGTCGCAATGTAACAATGCAGAGTAAGTAGAGTGCAACCCCGTCGCAATGTACCAATGCAGAAGATAAGTAGAGTGCAACCCAGTCGCAATGTCACAATGCCAGAGTAAAGGTAGAGTGCAACCCAGTCGCATGTAACAATGCAGAGTAAGTACGTACAACCCAGTCGCAATGTAACAATGCAGAGTAAGTAGAGTGCAACCCAAGTGCAATGTAAAAATGCAGAGTAAGTACAGTGCAACCCAGTCGCAATTGTAACAATGCAGAGTAAGTACAGTGCAACCCAGTCGCAATGTTACCAATGCAGAGTAAGTACAGTGCAACCCAGTCGCAATGTAACAATGCAGAGAGTAAGTAGAGTGCAACCCAGTCGCAATGAACAATGCAAGAGTAAGTACAGTGCAACCCAGTCGCATGTAACAATGCAGAGAGTAAGTACAGTACAAACCCAGTCGCAATGTAACAATGCAGAGGTAAGTACAGTACAACCCAGTCGCAATGTAACAATGCAGAGTAAGTACAGTACAACCCAGTCGCAAGTACAATGCAGAGTAAGTAAGTAAACCCCAGTCACAATGTAACAATGCAGAGAGAGTAAGTACAGTACAACCCAGTGCAATGTAACAATGCAGAGTAAGTACAGTACAACCCAGTCGCAATGTAACATGCAGAGTAAAGTAGAGTGCAACCCAGTCGCAAGTAATGTAACAATGCAGAGTGAAGTAGTGCAAACCCAGTCGCAACATGTAACAATGCAGTGAGTAAGTAGAGTTGCAACCCAGTCGCCAATGTAAACAATGCAGAGTAGTAGAGTGCAACCCAGTCGCAATTTGTAACAATGCATGAAGAGTAAAGTACTTGTGCAACCCAGTCGCAATGTACAATTCAGGGGGCGAGCAATATTTTTTTCCGACCAGCTTACTGCCCCGTTCCCGCGATGCAAAAATCCCTGTGCGAGATTTTGTACATCGCGGGATTCTCGTGCCAGTAAGCGCCGGCAACGACCTCCATATTCAGTGGCGTAAGTTTCGCGCTACATAGTAGCGCAAAACTTACTAAGGCGGTTTTGAGATCGCCTGGCCACGCTTTCCGAGTTCTCGGGAAAAGGCGCAAGCAATGCAAACTCAGTGTAAAACCCACGGTAACCTGATGATACATCGATTGCGTGGGTTTTACACTGCTTGGGCATTTTGCGCCCAAATGCATCGCCCCTCCGAGTAAGTACTGTGCAAACCAGTCGCAATGTAACAATGCAGAGTAAGTACTTGTGCAACCCAGTGCAATATGTAACAATGCAGAGTATAAGTACTTGTGCAAACCCAGTCGCAATTGTAACAATGCAGAGTAAGTAGAGTGGCAACCCAGTCGCAATGTAACAATGAAGAGTAGTAGAGTGCAAAACCCAGTCGCAATGTAACAATGCACGGAGTAAGTAGAGTGCAACCCAGTCGCAATGTAACAATGCAGAGTAAGTAAAGTGCAACCAGTCGCAATGGAACAATGCAGAGTAAAGTAGAGTGAAAAACAGTCGCAATGTAACAATGCAGGAGTAAGTAGAGTGCAACCCAGTCGCAATGTAACAATGCAGAGTAATTAGGTGCAACCCAGTCGCAATGTAAACAATGCAGAGTAATTAGAGTGCAACCCAGTCGCAATGTAAACAATGCAGAGGTAAGTACAGTACAACCCAGTCGCAAATGTAACAATGCAGAGTAAGTAGAGTGCAACCAGTCGCCATGAACAATGCAAGTACAGTGCAACCCAGTCGCAATGTACCAATGCAGAGTAAGTACCAGTGCAACCCAGTTCGCAATGTACCATGCAGAGTAAGTACAGTGCAACCCAGTCGCAATGTACCAATGCAGAGAGTAAGTAGTCAACCCAGTCGCAATGTACCAATGACAGAGTAAGTACAGTACAACCCCAGTCGCAATGTACCAATGCAGAGTAAGTACAGTACAACCCAGTCTGCAGAAAATCGTCAGCAATGCAGAGGTATAAAGTACCAGTAACAACACCAGTCGCATGTGAACAATGCAGAGTAAGTACAGTACAAACCCAGTCGCAATGTACCAATGCAGAGTAAGTACAGTACAAAACCAGTCGCAATGTAACAATGCAGAGTACAGTACAGTTACAACCCCAGTCGCAATTGTAACAATGCAGAGTAAGTACAGTACAACCCAGTCGCAATGTAACAATGCAGAGTAAGTACAGTACAAACAATCCAATTGTACATGCAGAGTAAGTACAGTACAACCCGTCCTGCAATGTAACAAGGCAGAGTAAGTACAGTACAAACCAGTCGCCCCATGTGTAACAATGCAGAGAGTAAGTACAGTACAACCCATCGCAATTGTAACAATGCAGAGTAAGTTACAGTACAAACCCAGTCGCAATGTAACAATGCAGGTAAGTACAGTACAACCCAGTCGCAATTGGAACAATGCGAGTAAGTACAGTACAACCCCAGTCGCAATGTAACAATGCAGAGTAAGTACAGTACAACCCAGTCGCAATGTAAACATGGAAGGAGAAGTAAGTACAGTCAACCCAGTCGCAATGTAACAAAGCAGATAAGTACAGTACAACCGTCCAAGAACAATGCGAGTAAGCAGTACAACCCAGTCAGCAATGTAACAATGCAGGTAAGTACAGTCAACCCCGTCGCAAGTGTAAACATGCAGAGTAAGTACGTACAACCATCGCATTGAACAATGCAGAGTAAGTTACAGTACAAACCAGTCAGCAAGTGAACAATGCAGAGTAAGTAAGTACAACCCATGTCGCAATGTAACAATGCAGACGTAAGTACACCAGTACAAAACAGTCCAATTGTAACAATGCAGCAGAGTAAGTACAGTACAACAGTCACAATGTACACATGAGCAGGCTAAGTACAGTACAACCCAGTCACAATCCGTAACAAGGCGAGTAAGTACAGTATACACTAGTCACAAGTGGAACTGTAACAATGCAGAGTAAGTACAGTACAACCCAGTCGCAATGTAACAATGCAGAGTAAGTACAGTACAACCCAGTCACAATGTAACAATGCAGAGTAAGTACAGTACAACCCAGTCGCAATGTAACAATGCCACAATATACCCACAACAATTGTTAATTTCTATACAAACATCAGTCACGCTGTAGCAATTCTGAACCATTAGAGGGACACTGTCACATTGTAACAATGCTGGACAACACAAATGATACAATGGGACAGTGTGTTACTGTGTATCTCAGTGTGTGCAGATTGTGGCTCTTTTTGTTGGTTTGCTGAGTGGTGCCCCTTCCTGTCTCTACGCAGACTGACTGATCTGTGCCAAGAAGGTTTCAATCACTGGGAACTTTAACCCTCAACTGGGCATACGGATAGGTTGTATGTGTCAAGTAAATGTGCTTAGATTGTAAGCTCTTCGGGGCAGGGCCTGATGTGAATGTATACATGGAATTGTACAGCGCCATGGAAGATGTTGGCGCTATATAAATCCACAATAATAATAGTGAAGAGATGGGCAGTTACTTTCCCTTTAATCCAACCCCACGCACTCACAAATACAAGAGGTTAATAACCCACAGGATGGGCCTCTCACTACCCAGGGACTGGAAAGGTTAATACCCACTAGCCCTGTGTACCTGTGTAACCAGTGAAAGGGTTAACGCTCCCTCCCTCCCCTGGGAGGCTTATTGGAAGGTTAACCCTGGTTGCTTAATCAATCTGCAGCCCTCCAGATATTTAGCAAACTACAACTCCCAGAATGCCGGTAGTTGGAGTTTGCAGCCAGGGAATGCTGGGATTTGTTGTTTGTAAACAAACACCGCTTAATAGAACAAACCAGAGACACCAGCATCAGTTTAACTGCCAATGTTTATTATGGGGGGGGGGGGTAACATTAATATAACCCACAATGCAATGGGCTCGTGCTGCTGTCCGTACAGTCGGCGAGGGGCTAAATACAGGTTATTGCTAATAGGAAAGGATTCAGACAGTAGAAGTTGAGAGATTGGTGACGCCCAGGATAGTGCGCTCTCCCAGCCCTGAGGCAGGGGCTGTACCCACCCCAGTGGACGAGTGGGGCCGCCCTTTAGGCACTGCAGTGAAAGTGGGAACAGCACGGTCTGTCCTTTCCCCCTCTGTGCCACCCATGTGCCCACCTTAGGAGTAGATAGTGAGCTTTAACCAGTCGGGCAACTGGACCTGGACCTCCCCATCGTTATCTCTATCCAGTGCTTTAAACGCCCGGTACATGGCATCCAGGCGGACTAAGCTGCTGATGAAGCTGTCAAAGTTTATGTTGCCTTTCTCATCCGCATAGCGCCTCGCCAGCATGGCGTACAGCTGCTCGTTCAGCTCAAATCCGGCAGCCTGGAGGGCCCCGGGCAGGGCGGTGCTTTTCATGTATCCGGTGCGTTCGGGGTCGAACTGCTTGTAGATACATTGCCATTTCTTAATGTTATTCCACAGGTACTTAAATTCCTCGAAGCCCAGTTTTCCCGTGCCGTCGCTGTCCATCACGGCGACCATGCTGCGGCACGTGTCGATGCTGAACCCCGTGGTTTGGAGGTCTTGGTGCTTTGCCACCACCTTGTCCAGGACACCTTTAAGTTCATCGGGGTTGACTTGCATGTCCTCCCCCGCGAGCTGTTTGAAGAGGCGGCGGAACTGGCGCTGTTCGTCGTTCTCATTGGCCTCTTGCTGATAAACATTGGCCACGGGGGCCGGGGGGGGCGCGGGCTTGTAGTTTGCAATCACTTCCCCTATAACATTGAGGATCCCCCCAAGAATGTTCATTCCACCCCCACCCCCAGCTCCACCAGCTCCTGCAAAGAGCTTCCCAGCTCCACCTTGTCCTTGTCCAGAACCGCTGGCCAGGCCACTCACCACCCCTTGGAGCATTTTGCCAACGCCGCCACCTTGGCCACCGCCACCCTGGCCCCCCGCAATGCTACCGATGGCTCCTTGTAGTATGTTGCCAACTCCGCCACCTTGGCCACCGCCACCTCCAATACTCTTCATGGCTCCTTGTAGTATGTTGCCAACTCCGCCACCTTGCCCGCCACCTCCCTGGCCACCACCTCCCTGGCCCCCTCCAATACTCTTCATGGCTCCTTGTAGTAGATTGCCAACTCCGCCACCTTGCCCGCCACCTCCCTGGCCCCCTCCAATACTCTTCATGGCTCCTTGTAGTAAATTGCCAACTCCGCCGCCACCTCCCTGGCTCAGTTGGTTTAAAAGAAACATTCTGTTTGCAGGTCAGAAAGGAACCGAAGAGAATCAGCAAACTGGTCCTGGTGGACGCTGGTGGGGCAGGGACTGCCTGGGTGCAGGCGAGCGGTAGAGAGGAGCGGGGGAAGGAGCGGGGTCTCCCAGTGTGGGGTGGGTGCAGGAGAATCTCTGGGGCTGAGAGCAGATCTCACACAGTCAGTCTAGAGAGCTGGACAGAAATGTTGAGTCAGACTTGGCTCCACCCAGATGAGGCAGCCAATGAGGATCCTCCCTGCACCCTCCCTAAAATCTTCCCTGATCAGACAGGAGAGAACATTCCATGGTGAATAGAAGGAATTTCCCTTCATCCTCCCATTGTTATTGTGGCTCATAACTGGTTAAACAGATACAATGAAGTTTGTTGTCAATCAAACCACCTGAAAACCAAAGGAAAAGTCTGTAATCTGCTCATTAACAACTCATTATTGTTCATTTAGATACATCTAGAGGGATTGGTGACTATGTTAACCCCTTGTTATCATTTATTTAGACACAGATCTGTTACAATGGAATCAAACATAGAATCAAATAGAATGTAGAAGTGGATACAATGTTAACCCATCGTTATTGTACATTTGGACACATAGTATCAGACAGTGTGAGTGGATACAATGTTAACCCATCGTTATTGTACATTTGGACATAGTATCAGACAGTGTAGAAGTGGATACAATGTTAACCCATCGTTATTGTACATTTGGACATAGTATCAGACAGTGTAGAAGTGGATACAATGTTAACCCATCGTTATTGTACATTTGGATACATAGTATCAGTGTAGAAGTGGATACAATGTTAACCCATCGTTATTGTACATTTGGATACATAGTATCAGACAATGTAGAAGTGGATACAATGTTAACCCATCGTTATTGTACATTTGGACATAGTATCAAGACAGTGTAGAAGTGGATACAATGTTAACCCATCGTATTGTACATTTGGACATAGTATCAGACAGTGTAAGTGGATACAATGTAACCCATCGTTATTGTACTTTGGACAATAGTATCAGACAATGTAGAGTGGATCAATGTTAACCCATCGTATTGTACATTTGGACATAGTATCAGACAGTGTAGAAGTGGATACATGTTAACCCATCGTTATGGTACATTTGGACACATAGTACAGACAGTGTAGAAGTGGATACAATGTTAACACACCATCGTTATTGTACTTTGGACTAGTTCAGACATTGTAGATTGGATACAATGTTAACCCATCGTTATTGTACATTTGGACATAGTATCAGACAGTGTAGAAGTGGATACAATGTTAACCCATCGTTATTGTACATTTGGATACATAGTATCAGACAGTGTAGAAGTGGATACAATGTTAACCCATCGTTATTGTACATTTGGACACATAGTATCAGACAGTGTAGAAGTGGATACAATGTTAACCCATCGTTATTGTACATTTGGACATAGTATCAGACAGTGTAGAGGTGGATCAATGTTAACCCATCGTTATTGTACATTTGGACATAGTATCAGACAGTGTAGAAGTGGATACAATGTTAACCCATCGTTATTGTACATTTGGACACATAGTATCAGACAGTGTAGAAGTGGATACAATGTTAACCCATCGTTATTGTACATTTTGACACATAGTATCAGACAGTGTAGAAGTGGATACAATGTTAACCCATCGTTATTGTACATTTGACACATAGTATCAGACAGTGTAGAAGTGGATACAATGTTAACCCATCGTTATTGTACATTTGGACATAGTATCAGACAGTGTAGAAGTGGATACAATGTTAACCCATCGTTATTGTACATTTGGACACAGTATCAGACAGTGTAGAAGTGGATACAATGTTAACCCATCGTTATTGTACATTTGGACATAGTATCAGACAGTGTAGAAGTGGATACAATGTTAACCCATCGTTATTGTACATTTGGACATAGTATCAACAGTGTAAAGTGGATACAATGTTAACCCATCGTTATTGTACATTTGATACATAGTATCAGTGTAGAAGTGGATACAATGTTAACCCATCGTTATTGTACATTTGGACATAGTATCAGACAGTGTAGAAGTGGATACAATGTTATCATTATAATAACGCTCCCTCCACCCTTGAGTCTACTTCATTGGTCTCTTTGGGGCCCCTCCATCGTTATTGTACATTTGGACATAGTATCAGACAGTGTAGAAGTGGATACAATGTTAAGCCATCGTTATTGTTACATTTGGACATAGTATCAGACAGTGTAGAATGGATACAATGTTAACCCATCGTTTTGTACATTTGGACACAGTATCAGACATGTAGAAGTGGATACAATGTTACCCCATCGTTATTGTACATTTGGACATATATCAGACAGTGTAGAAGTGGATACAATGTTACCCATCGTTATTGTACATTTGGACTAGTATCAGACGTGTAAATGATACAATGTTACCCATCGTTTTTACATTGGATACATAGTATCAGTGTAGAATGGATACAATGTTACCCATGTTATGTCATTTGGACATAGTATCAGACAGTGTAGAAGTGGATACAATGTTATCATTATAATAACGCTCCCTCCACCCTTGAGTCTACTTCATTGGTCTCTTTGGGGCCCCTCCACCTAATATGGGGCACCTATGTCTGTATCTCCATGTGGGCTACTAGACTAATGTAAAGGGATGTTCCTGTTGTTTTATTAAGGTGTTAATGGGGATTCATAGGTTAAAGGGATTCATGGTCTTCAGTGGGTTAACCCTGCGCTATGGGGGGGTCTGAGACTTGTCTGTAACACGAGAAAAACTGCAGCTCCACCCCCGTCTATTTACTGCAACACTGTAACCAACCACATGGGGAAGGAGGAGACTGACTCCCACTACAGGACACGTTACCCTTGGGGCATCTTTCTAAACCTGTTATACCAGCCTTGTCCTACCCTTCCCCCAGGACCTGCCACCTTGCATGGTACCGGACCCTTGTTACACACAACAGGGGTCTGTCCTGTTCCTTCCAGACACCAGTGATTATATGTATATAAAGCTCTGAACATGTTACACAGCAGTTTCCATTCAATCCATTCCATATAAATCCATAATAATTCCCATCAGACCCTGTCCTGAAGAGCTGACAACCTAATCACTTTGTCACACACGATACGGTACATGTCTTTATACAGGCACAGGTCACACACGGTACATGTCTTTATAACAGGCACAGGTCACACACATACATGTCTTTATACGGCACAGGTCACACCACGGTACTGTCTTTATACAGGCACAGGTCACACACTGTACATGTCTTTATACAGGCACAGGTCACACACGGTACATGTCTTTTATACAGGCACAGGTCACACACAGTACATGTCTTTATACAGGCACAGGTCACCACGGTACATGTCTTTATACAGGCACAGGTCACACACAGTACATGTCTTTATACAGGCACAGGTCACACACGGTACATGTCTTTATACAGGCACAGTCACACCGGTACATGTCTTTATACAGGCACAGGTCACACCTGTACATGTCTTTATACAGGCACGGTCACACATGGTACATGTCTTTATACAGGCACATGCACAACAGTACATGTCTTTATACAGGCAACAGTTCACCACGGTACATGTCTTATACAGGCACAGGTCACACACATACATGTCTTTATACGGCCAGTCACACCGGTACATGTTCTTTATACAGGCACAGGTCACCACGGTACAATGTCTTTATACAGGCCAGGTCACACATGATACATGTCTTTATACAGGCCAGGTCACACATGATCCAATGTATTTATACAGGCACAGGTCACACATGATACATGTATTTATACAGGCACAGGTCACACACGGTACATGTCTTTATACAGGCACAGGTCACACACAGTACCATGTATTTATACAGGCACAGGTCACACATGATACATGTATTTATACAGGCACAGGTCACACATGATACATGTATTTATACAGGCACAGTCACACATGATACATGTCTTTATACAGGCACAGTTAATACACAGAACATGTCTTTATACAGGCAGGTCAACAGGATCATGTCATATGCAGTCCATGTAGTTTATACAGGCACAGGTCACACATGATACATGTCTTTATACAGGCACAGTTATACACAGTACATGTCTTTATACAGGCACAGGTCACACATGGTACATGTCTTTATACAGGCACAGTTAATACACAGTAATGTCTTTATACAGGAACAGGTCACACACGGTACATGTCTTTATACAGGCACAGGTCACACCGGTACATGTCTTTATACAGGCACAGTTTACACAGTACATGTCTTTATACAGGCACAGGCCACACGTGATACATGTATTTATACAGGCACAGGTCACACATGATACATGTATTTATACAGGCACAGGTCACACACGGTACATGTCTTTATACAGCACATTAATACACAGACTGTCTTATACAGACAGGCACAGCCACACGTGATACATGTATTTATACAGCACAGGTCCACATGATACATGTATTTATACAGGCACAGGTCACACACGGTACATGTCTTTATACAGGCACAGGTCACACATGATACATTATTTATACAGGCACAGGTCACACACAGTACATGTCTTTATAGGGCACAGTCACACACGGTACATGTCTTTATACAGTCACAGGTCACACATGGTACATGTCTTTATACAGACACAGGTCACACATGATACATTATTTATACAGGCACAGGTCACACACAGTACATGTCTTTATACAGGCACAGGCACACTGGACATGTTAACAGCACAGGTCACACATGATACATGTATTTATACAGGCACAGTTAATACACAGTACATGTCTTTATACAGGCACAGGTCACACATGATACATGTATTTATACGGCAGTTATCACAGTACATTATTTTCAGGCAGGTCACACATGATACATGTATTTATACAGGCACAGTAATACACAGTACATGTCTTATACAGGCACAGGTACAACACAGGTACATGTCTTTATACAGCACAGGTCACACATGGTACGTATTTGTACAGGCACAGTCACATACGTACATGTCTTTATACAGGCACAGGTCCACACACGTACATGTCTTTATTACAGGGCACAGGTCACACACCTGTAACATGTCTTTATACAGCACAGGTCACACATGATACATGTCTTTATACAGGCACGGTCACACTGGTACATGTCTTTATACAGGCACAGGTCACACATGGTACATGTCTTTATAAGGCACAGGTCACACACGGTCACATGTCTTTATACAGGCACAGGTCACACATGGTACATGTCTTTATACAGGCACAGGTCAACATGATACATGTATTTATACAGGCACAGGTCACCACAGTACATGTCTTTATACAGGCACAGGTCACACATGATACATGTATTTATACAGACACAGGTCACACACTGTAACATGTCTTTATACAGGCACAGTCACACACGGTACATGCCTTTATACAGGCACAGGTCACACATGATACATGTATTTATACAGGCACAGGTCACACACAGTACATGTCTTTATACAGTCACAGGTCACACATGATACATGTCTTTATACAGGCACAGGTCACACATGGTACATGTCTTTATCCAGGCACAGGTCACACATGATACATGTATTTATACAGGCACAGTCACACACAGTACATGTCTTTATACAGGCACAGGTCACACATGGTACATGTCTTTATACAGGCACAGTCACCTGATACATGTATTTATACAGGCACAGGTCACCACGTACATGTCTTTACTAGGCACGGTCACACATGATACATGTATTTAATACAGACACGGTCACACACAGTACATGTCTTATACAGGCACAGGTCACACACGGTACATGTCTTTATACAGGCACAGGTCACACATGTACATGTATTTATACAGGCACAGTCACACACATACATGTCTTTATACGGCACAGTCACACATGGTACATGTCTTTATACAGGCACAGGTCACACACGGTACATGTCTTTAACAGGCACAGGTCACACACGGTACATGTTTTTATACAGGCACAGGTCACACACGGTACATGTCTTTATACAGCCACAGGTCACACACGGTACATTTTTTTATACAGGCACAGGTCACACACAGTACATGTTTTATACAGGCACAGGTCACACATGATACATGTTTTTTATACAGGCACAGGTCACAACAGTACAATGTCTTTATCAGCACAGGTCACACATATGGTCATGTTCTTTATACAGGCAAGGTCACACGGTACATGTCTTTAACAGGCAGGTCACACACAGGTACATGTTTTTATACAGGCACAGGTCAACACACGTACATGTCTTATAACAGGCACAGGTCACACATATACATGTTTATTATACAGGCACAGGTCACACCAGTACACATGGTCTTTATACAGGCACGTCACACACAGTACATGTTTATACAGGCACAGGTCACACACATGGTACATGTTTTTATACAGGCACGGTCCACATGGTACATGTTTATACAGGCACAGGTCCACACACTGTACATGTTTTTATACAGGCACAGGTCACACCATACATGTTATTTATACAGGCACAGGTCACACATGGTACATGTTTTTATACAGGCACAGGTCACACAGGTACATGTCTTTATACAGGCACAGGTCACACACGGTACATGTTTTTATACAGGCACAGGTCACACACAGTACATGTATTTATACAGGCACAGGTCACACATGGTACATGTTTTTATACAGGCACAGGTCACACATGGTACATGTTTTTATACAGGCACAGGTTCACACACACAATTAACATGTTTTTACAGGCACACAGTCACATGATACATGTGTTTATACAGCACAGTCAACACAGTACATGTCTTTATACAGGCACCAGGTCACACATGGTACATGTCTTATAACACACAGGTCACAACAGTACATGTATTTATACAGGCACAGTTATACACAGTACATGTCTTTATACAGGCACAGGTCACACATGTACATTTATTTATACAGGCAGGCATCTTAATCACAGTACATGTCTTTAACAGGCACAGGTCACACATATCATGTATTTTACAGGCACAGTAACACATACTGTCTTTATACAGCACAGGTCACACACTTACATGTCTTTATACAGGCACAGTTCACACAGGGTACATGTTTTATAACAGGCACAGGTCACATACGGTACATGTTTTATTTCACCACACGTACAGGCTCGACTCAGCCTCATTCCAGTCACGTACACAGGACTCACACATGTCTTTTTAATCAGGCACAGGTCACACACTGTACATGTCTTTATAACAGTGCACAGGTTCACACATGATACCTGTGCTTTATACAGGCACTGTCACTTGTCAGTTATCACAGCGGACAGTCAGCACACAGTATCTGACTCTGGTACGACGGCCTCACACTGTCCACTGGTTACTTTCTTTAAACGAGACATGCACCAGGCCCCAACACGATCCTGTACAGTCATTGTCCTATCATGTCCAACAGGCCCACGCGTCCGCCAGTTCCACAGCCAGCTGTATACACTGTTTACTGTACTGGTTCACAGGTCGGTCCACACGTGCTCACGTGAATGCGACATCGCGACATTGAACAGGCACTCAGCTACGCGGTCACAGCAAGTACTGTCGATCCTGTAAACTCCACGTCCACACGCTCGATCAGTAACATGGACATGATTTATACAGGCACAGGTCACACACTGTACATGTCTTTATACAGGCACAGGTCACACACGGTACATGTCTTTATACAGGCACAGGTCACACATGATACATGTATTTATACAGGCACAGGTTACACACATTACATGTCTTTATACAGGCACAGGTCACACTGATACATGTATTTATACAGGCACAGGTCACACACCCTGTACATGTCTTTATACAGGCCAGGTCACACATGACTACATGTCTTTATACAGGCAGGTCACCACCATGAGAACATTTGTTTATCCGGCACAGGTCACACATGTTCATGTTCTTTATACAGGCACAGGTCACACACATGAACATGTATTATACAGGCACAGGTCACACACAGTACAGTCTTTATACAGGCACAGGTCACACATGACTGTCTTATACAGGCACAGGTCACACAAGTACATGTCTTTATACAGGCACCAAGGTCACACGACATGTATACATGTCTTTATACAGGCACAGTCCACACATATATCTGTATTTATACAGCACAGTCACACACAGTACATGTCTTTTATACAGGCACAGGTCACACACTGTCATGTATTTTACAGGCACAGGTCCCCACACTCGACATGTCTTTATACACAGGAGCGCACTGTCACACATCGAATCCAATGATATTAGTACAAAGGCACAGGTCACACACAATACATGTCTTTATACAGGCACAGATCACACACGGTACATGTATTTATACAGGCACAGGTCACACATGATACATGTATTTATAC
Organism: Hymenochirus boettgeri; assembly: GCA_019447015.1. Taxonomy (NCBI): domain Eukaryota; kingdom Metazoa; phylum Chordata; class Amphibia; order Anura; family Pipidae; genus Hymenochirus; species Hymenochirus boettgeri. The sequence continues at coordinate 47,052 of JAACNH010000064.1, forward strand.
AGGCACAGGTCACACACTGTACATGTCTTTACAGCCAGGTCACACTGATACATGTATTTATACAGCACAGGTCACAACACAGTACACTGTCTTTATACAGGCACAGGTCACACCGGTACATGTCTTTATATACAGACACAGTCCACACGGTACAGTCTTTATACGGGCACAGTCACACACGGTACATGTTATAGCACAGGTCACACCGATCATTTTTATACAGGCACAGGTCACACACACTACATGTATTTATACAGGCACAGGTCACACACGGTACATGTTTTTATACAGGCACAGGTCACACACAGTACATGTCTTTATACAGACACAGGTCACACACGGTACATGTCTTTATACAGGCACAGTATCACACTCGGATACATGTCTTTATACAGGCACATGTCACACACACGGTACATTTTTTATACAGGCACAGGTCACACACGGTACATGTCTTTATACAGGCACAGGGCACACACGGTACATGTCTTTATAGAGGCACAGATCACACTCGGTACATGTCTTTATACAGGCACAGGTCACACACGGTACATGTCTTTATAGGGGCACAGGTCACACACGGTACATGTCTTTTATCGGGCACAGATCACACACGGTACATGTATTTATACAGGCACAGGTCACACATGGTACATGTCTTTATACAGACACAGGTCACACATGGTACATGTCTTTATAGGGCACAGGTCCACAACGGTACATGTCTTTATAGAGGCAACAGGTCACACACCGGTACATGTCTTTATACAGACACAGGTCACACACGGTACATGTCTTTATACAGCACAGATCACACACAGGAACATGTATTTATCAGGCACAAGTCACTCACACAGTACATGTTTTACTGGCACAGGTCACACACACAGTACATGTATTTATACGGGCACATGTCCACACACAGTAACATGTATTTATACGGGCACAAGTCCTCACACAGTACATGTCTTTATACGGGCACAGGTCACACACACAGTACATGTATTTCTACGGGCACGTCACACACAGTACATGTATTTATACAGGCACAAGTCACACACACAGTACATGTATTTATACAGGCACAAGTCCACACACATCGTACATGTATTTATCAGGCACAGGTCACACACGGTACATGTTTCATACAGAAACAGGTCACACACGGTACATGTCTTTATGCAGGCACAGGTCACACAATGTACTGTCTTTATAGAGGCACAGGTCACACACGGTACATGTCTTTATAGAGGCACAGGTCACACACGGTACATGTCTTTATAGAGGCACAGGTCACACACGGTACATGTCTTTATAGAGGCACAGGTCACACACGTACATGTCTTTATACAAGTCACAACGGTACATGTCTTTATACAGGCCAGGTCACACACGGTACATGTATTTATACAGGCACAGGTCACACATGGTACATGTCTTTATACAGGCACAGGTCACACACGGTACATGTCTTTATACAGGCACAGGTCACACTCGGTACATGTCTTATACAGACACAGGTCCACACACGGTACATGTCTTTATACAGGCACAGATCACACTCGGTACATGTCTTTATACAGGAACAGGTCACACACACGGTACATGTCTTTATACAGGCACAGGTCACACACAGTACATGTCTATCAGGACGGTCACACACAGTACATGTCTTTATACAGGCACAGGTCACACACAGTACATGTCTTTATAGGGGCACAGGTCACACACGGTACATGTCTTTATACAGGCACAGATCACACACGGTACATGTATTTATACAGGCACAGGTCACACATGGTACATGTCTTTATAGGGGCACTGGTCACACACGTACATGTCTTTACAGCACGATACACACGGTACATGTCTTTATACAAGCACAGGTCACACACAGTACATGTCTTTATACAGGCACAGGTCACACACACGGTACATGTCTTTATACAGGCACAGTTCACACACAGTACATGTCTTTATACTGGCACAGGTCACACATACAGAACTACAGTATGTGTATTAATACCAGTAATTATCAATATTATATAGTATCCCCGTACCAATCAAAACTACAGTAAATGTATTAATACCAGTAATTCTCAATATTATATAGTATCCCTGTACCAACCAGACTACAGTATATGTATTAATACAGTAATTCTCAATATTATATAGTATCCCTGTACCAACCAGAAACTAAGTATATGTATTAATACCAGTAATTCTCAATATTATATAGTATCCCTGTACCACCAGAACTACATTTATGTATTAATACCATATTCTCAATTATTAATATCCCTATACCACCAACCAAACTATAGTATATGTATTAATACCAGTAATTCTCAATATTATATAGTATCACCGTACCAACCAAACTACGGTATATGTATTAATACCAGTAATTCTCAATATTATATAGTATCCCCGTACCAACCAGAACTACAGTATTGTATTAAAACCAGTAATTCACATATTGTATCCCCTGTACCAACCAGAACTACAGTATATGTATTAATACCAGTAATTCTCAATATTATATAGTATCCCTGTACCAACCAGAACTACAGTAAATGTACTAATACCAGTAATTCTACATATTATATAGTATCCCCGTACCAACCAGATCTACAGTATATGTATTAATACCAGTAATTCTCAATATTATATATAGTATCCCCGTACCAACCAGATCTACAGTATATGTATTAATACCAGTAATTCTCAATATTATATAGTATCCCCGTACCAACCAGAACTACAGTAAATGTATATACCAGTAATTCTCATATTATTAGTATCCCCGTACCACCAGACTACGGTATATGTATTAATACCAGTAATTCTCAATATTATATAGTATCCCCGTACCAACCAGAACTACAGTATATGTATTAATACCAGTAATTTACAGTATTATATAGTATCCCTGTACCAACCAGAACTACAGTATATGTATTAATACCAGTAATTCTCAATATTATATAGTATCCCTGTACCAACCAGAACTACAGTAAATGTACTAATACCAGTAATTCTACATATTATATAGTATCCCCGTACCAACCAGATCTACAGTATATTGTTTAATACCAGTAATTCTCAATATTATATAGTATCCCGTACCAACCAGATCTACTAGTATATTGTATTAATACCAGTAATTCTCAATATTATATAGTATCCCCGTACCAACCAGAACTACGTATATGTATTAATACCAGTAATTCTCAATATTATATAGTATCCCGTACCAACCGAACTACAGTATATGTATTTATACCAGTAATTCTCATTATATAGTATCCCTTACCAACCAGAAACTACTTATATGTATTAATACCAGTAAGTCTCATTATATAGTACCCTATACCAACCAGAACTACAGTATATGTTTAATAGCAGTAATCTCAATATTATATGTACCCTGTATACCAACCAGATCTACAGTATATGTATTAATACCAGTAATTCTCAATATTATATAGTATCCCTGTACCAACCAGAACTACAGTATATGTATTAATACCAGTAATTCTCAATTATATAGATCCCTGTACCAACCAGAACTACAGTACATAGTAACATAGTAATTAAGGTTGAATAAAGACATTCGTCCATCAAGTCCAACCTATTCACTTTTTTTTTTTTTTTTTTAACCCTACCTAACAGTTGATCCAGAGGAAGGCCAAAAAACCCAGCTAAAAAAGGGGGGAAAAAATTCCTTCCGACGCCAACGCAATATCGGAAAGTATATGTATTATACCAGTAATGTCTCAATATTATATAGTATCCCCGTACCAACCAAAACTAGTTTATGTATTAATACCAATAATTCTCAATATATATAGTATCCCCGTACCACCAAACTACAGTATATGTATTAATACTTGTAATTCTCATTATTGTATCCCTATACAACCAGAACTACAGTATATAGTATTATACCAGTAATTCTCAATATTATATAGTATCCCTGTACCAACCAGATCTACAGTATATGTATTAATACCAGTATTCTCAATTATATAGTAATCCCTGTACCAACGAACTACAGTATATGTATTAATACCAGTAATTCTCAATATTATATAGTATCCCCGTACCAACCAGAACTACAGTATATGTATTAATACCAGCAATTCTCAATATTATATAGTATCCCTGTACCAAACAGGACTACAGTATATGTATTAATACCGTCCGTGTAACTGTACAGACGGCCCGTGTAACTGTACGGACGGCCCGTGTAACTGTACGGACGGCCCGTGTAACTGTACGGACGGCCCGTGTAACTGTACGGACGGCCCGTGTAACTGTACAGACGGCCCGTGTAACTGTACGGACGGCCCGTGTAACTGTACGGACGGCCCGTGTAACTGTACGGACGGCCCGTTTAACTGTACAGACGTCCCGTGTAACTGTACAGACGTCCCGTGTAACTGTAGAGACCTGTATAGAGATTCCTGGTTGAACTATAACCTTTTCCTTTCCCTCCTGGCAGATTTACGCGCTGAACAAAGAAATGACAGAATTGGAACAGCGGCAGTTCGAATCTTTCTGCAAAGAGATGCAGACGTCCAGCAAGTGACATCCTGCCCCCCCCATGTAGAACATCCTGGGGCCCTTCTCTTTATGGAATGAAGTCACGTCCCCCCTTGGGGCCCTTCTCTTTACGTCCCCCCCTGGCCTGGTTATCATTGTGTTTTTTATTAAAAATGAATTAACCCTTTATAAAAGTCGGTCTCACTTTTTAATGCTGTTGCGTAAACCTCTGTCTTGTATTGTAACGATTGATACATTGTGTATTGTTACAATCCGTGTGTTACCTTAAACTACATTCTGCTACAATATCTACTTTTAGAGGAAGTTAGTGGGCCAATCAGTGTATCGTTAAAGGCACAGTGACGCTTTATGAGTACGGCCCACAGAGTTTGCTCAGCTGTTGTGGAGATATTGGAGCAGTGTGTGGGGTGGTTGTAATTAACCATCTAAAGCTCCTACCCTAATCCATACACAGATGGGACCTTGCAACCACAGCGCCACCTAATGGTAAGAGACCAATATTCACAATGGAATCAGTGCCTTACAGTCACTTCCATGGGTCTGTTTTATAGGAAAATATGACTTCTACTTAATGACTAAAAGAAACCTTTATAGTTAGTCACATTTCCTTTTATTTTATTTGGTGATTTATTGTTTCAAAGCAACCTCACCCCAAGGATAGCTGAATCAGTGTTACGTGATTGCGTTAGGGTGCCACCTAGTGGCGACACATTGCACTTACCTTCCCCACATTGACATTGACCAGTAATATTTAAGAGCTAAAACACAACGCAACTCTTCAATGTCCACTTCCCTTTAATGTGCCCTGTTGCATGGCACCATTACCAAGGGTGAGGGGTAAAAATAAATGTGATCCCACTCAATATTCATTACAGGCCTCTGGTCTTTTAGTAGCTGCCGACGTTTCATTGGCTACGAAGACATTACCACCAACTCACAATGTGGACAAGGATTGAACTATCTAGAGCATTAAACATTCCCATTTGGTCTCATCTCTAATAGTAGTTACTATACACCCAACATCATCACTATGAGGACAAGGATTGAACTATCTAGAGCATTAAACATTCCCATTTGGTCTCATCTCCAATAGTAGTTACTATACACCCGACATCATCACTATGAGGACAAGGATTGGACTATCTAGAGCATTAAACATTCCCATTTGTTCTCATCCCCAATAGTAGTTACTATACACCCGACATCATCACAATGAGGACAAGGATTGAACTATCTAGAGCATTAAACATTCCCATTTGGTCTCATCACAATAGTGTCAACTTCACACACATACAATAGTGTCAACTTCACACACATACAATAGTGTCAACTTCACACACACACAATAGTGTACTACACTGATAAATAGTGACCAACATGGCAACGCTGACAGACACTGGGTCTTGCAGAATTAAAGGGTAACTCCACCCCCAGTTGTCATAAAACCTATTGCAGAGGACCCCACCCCAGGTCTGTCTCTCTGCAACCAAACACTATACATGTCCTTGCCCTGGCAAACAGGGAGGTTTAATGGCAGTTGTACCTTTAACAGTCTTTTTAAGGAAAACTAGAATAAATAATCAGCAATTACTTTGGAACTGTAAGTAAAGTAGGATCTGGTTAACGTTCAGTCCTGTCATTCCCTACGGCGCCACCTCCTGGCTCCTGCCATGCAGACACACGGACTATAAATTCTCACTCCCGAGCGCTCCCAGGGTCTGTTCACACGCCATGGTATGTGGGTGAGAGAAATGAGTACACGGTACGGAGCCGTGGAAAAGGAATACTAAATAATATTTCTGGACGTTTAGCGCTCATTCTCCGCTGCCTTGTTGCCAGGGTTAAGTATTCCTAGTAACAAGACACAATTCCAAACCAGAGATCTGCAGAACAGAATATTTATTCAAAAGCCACAATAAAAGGAAGAAGGAATTGCACATTCTAGGAGAAGACTTATTGTTATTTTATGTCGCTGTCCCTTTAATCGTGGGATCACTAGGAGAAGACTTATTGTTATTTAATGTCTGTGTCCCTTTAATCGTGGGATCACTAGGAGATAGACTTATTGTTATTTAATGTCAGTGTCCCTTTAAAAATCGTGGGATCACTAGGAGAAGACTTATTGTTTATTTATGTCAGTGTCCTCGTTAAAATGTGGGATCACTAGGAGAAGAACTTCTTGTTATTTTATGTCGCTGTCCCTTTAAAAATCGTGGGATCACTAGGAACGACTTATTGTTATTTACCTGTCTGTGTCCCTTTAAATGTGGGAATCACTAGGAGTTAGACTTATTTTATTAATGTCTGTGTCCCTTTAAAATCGTGGGATCACTAGGAGAAGACTTATTGTTATTTTATGTCAGTGTTCCCTTTACTTACTCGGGGATCACTAGAAGACTTATTGTTCTTATATGTCGGTGTCCCTTTAAATCGTGGGATTCACTAAGAGAATACTTATTGTTATTTTATGTCGGTGATCCTTTACAAATCGTGGGATCACTAGGGAGAAGACTATTGTTATATTAAAGTTTGTGTCCCTTTAAATCGTGGATCCACTATGGAGAAGACTTTTGTTTTTTAATGTCTGCGTCCCCTTTAAATCGTGGGATCACTGATGAATAGACTTATTGTTTATTTAATGTACTGTGTCCCTTTCAATCGTGGGATCACTAGGAGAAGACTATTGGTTATTTAATGTCGGTGTCCCTTTAAATCGTGGGATCACTGGAGAAGACTTATTGTTATTTTATGGTGGTGTCCCTTTAAGAAAAAAATCGTGGGGGATTCACTAGGAGAAGACCTTATGCTTATTTTAATGTCTGGGTCCCTTTAATCGTGGGATCACTAGGAGATTAGACTTATTGTTATTTTATTCCTGTCCCTTTAACATCGTGGGATCACGAGGAGAAACTTATTGTTATTTTATGTCGCTGTCCCTTTAAAATCGTGGGGGATCACTAGGAGATCGACATTGTTATTTATGTGTCGGTGTCCCTTTTACTCCGGGGATCACTAGAGAGACCTTATTGTATTTGTTAATGTCATTGTCCCTTTAAATCCTGGTAATCAACTAGGATAAGACTTATTGTATTTTTGTCTGTGTCCCTTTAATAATCGTGGGGGGATCACTATGAGAAGACTTATTGTTATTTAAACGCTGTGTCCCTTTAAAAATAATCGTGGGTAAGCACTAAGAGAATAGACTTATTTTATTTAATGTCCTGTGTCCCTTTAATTGTGGGATCACTAGGAGAAGATAGTGTTATTTTATGTCGGTGTCCCCTTTAATTCGTGGGATCACTAGGGAGAAGACTTATTGTTATTTTATGTCATTCCCTTTAAAACAACAAACAAAATCTGGGATCACTCGGAGAAGACTTATTGTTATTTTCATGTCGGTGTCCCTTTAATGGGATTCACTAGGAGGAAGACTTATTGTTATTTTTATGTCAGTGTCCCTTTAATCGTGGGATCACTAGGAGAAGACTTATTTGGTTATTTTATGTCGGTGTCCCTTTAATCGTGGACCACTAGGAGATAGACGTATTGTTCTGTCTGTCAGGTCCCTTTAAATCGTGGGTCACTAATTATAGACTTATTGTTTATTTTATGTTTGTTGTCCCTTTAAAAATCGTGTGATCACTAGAGATAGCTTATTTGTTATTTATGGGTCGTGGTCCCTTTATCGTGGATCACTAGAGAAGACTTATTGTTATTTTATGTCTGTGTCCCTTTAAAAAATCGTGGATCACTGGAGAAGACTTATTGTTATTTTAGGTTGGTGTCCCTTAATCGTGGGATCACTAGGATTATAGACTGATGTTATTTTAATGTAGGTGTCCCCTTTAATCGTGGGAATACTATGAGAAGACTTAGTGTTATTTTATGTCGGTGTCCCCTTTAAAATCGGGTGATCACTAGGAGAAAGCCTTATTGTTATTTTATGTCAGTGCCCTTTAATCGTGGATCACTAGGAGAAGACTTATTGTTTTTTTATGTCATGTCCCTTTAATCGTGGGATCACTAGAGAGACTTATTCTTATTTTATGTCGGTGTCCGCTTTAAAATCGTGGGATATAGGGAAGACTTATTTGTTATTTGATTCAGTTCCCTCTTTAATTCGTGGGATCACTAGGAGAGACTTCTTGTTTATTTTAGTCATGTCCCGTAAATCATGGATCACTAGGAGAAGACTTATCTTATTTTATGGTCCGGTGTCCCTTTAATCGGGGGATCACTAGGAGAAGACTTTATTGTTAGTTTATGGCTGTGTCCCTTTAAATCGTGGGATCACTAGGAAAACGTTGTTTTTTATTTCTGTGTCCCTTTAAAAATCGTGGGATCACTAGGAGACGACTATTGTTATTTTCGTGTCTGTTTCCCTTTAATCGTGGTTACTAGGAGAAAGACTTATTGTTATTTTTAAATGTCAGTGTCCTTTAATCGTGGGATCACTAGGAGAAGAACTTATTGTTATTTTTAATGTCAGTGTCCTTTAATCGTTGGGATCACTAGGAGAATACTTAATGTTATTTTATGTCGGTGTCCCTTTAAGCGTGGGAATCACTAGGAAAAGACTTCTTGTTATTTTTGTCAGTGTCCCTTTAAATCCGTGGGATCACTAGAGAAGACTTTTGTTATTTTTATGGTCAGTGTCCCTTTACCGTGGATCACTAGAGGAAGACTTATTGTTATTTTAAATGTCGGTGTCCCTTTAAATCGTGGATACTAGAGATAGACTTATTGTTTATTTTATGTCAGTGTCCCTTTAATCGTGGGATCAACTAGGAGAAGACCTTATTGTTATTTATGGTCAGTGGTCCCTTTAATCATGGGATGCACACGAAGAAGACTTATTCTTATTTTAATGTCGGTGTCCCTTTAACAAATCGTGGGATCACTAGGAGAAGGACTTATTGTTAAAACATTTAATTTCTGTGTCCCTTTTAAAATCGTGTGATCACTAGGAGAGACTTAATTGTTATTTTTAATGTCAGTGTCCCTTTAGAAAAATCAAATCGGGTGGGAATCACTAGGATAACTATTGTTATTTTATGTCAGTGTCCCTTTAAAAAAATCGTGGATCACTAGGGATAGATTAAGATTCACTTCCAGGGTCCTCAAACCGTATCATAGTACTGTACACATCATCCATTAAATTATATATTCATTAGTTATTAATGATATAAAACTATAAGACAAGACAAAATGATCTGCACATCAAATGGGTCTCATACAGTACCAGAAGCAAATATAATGAGAACTTCTGGGTAATTTGCAGTTTACTCAGAAGTCTCTATTACTTGCATATGTTGAGAAGGGAGCGCAATAGCAGAAACTCTCCCTGTCCGATATACATTCTTATTACACTATCCGGTATCTGTACAAACAAAGTGTGTAGTTACATATTTTAGAATCATTTAAATCCAATATGTAAGGTCCGAACTGGTTAAATCCCTCCTACTATCTACATCAATGTAAAGCTTTAAAATGCTAGTTAATTTGTCCTCCTAATCCCCTGCATGTAATCTCCTAATAAGGGACCATGGTTCACCTAACTAGTTTCCCTGCTGTAATCTAGCTCCTAATAAGATACCTGGTCACCAACTAGTTCCCCTGCATGTAATCTCCTAAGGTACCCTGGTCACCTAACTAGTTCCCCCTGCATTAATCTCCTAATAGATACCTGGTCACCTACCTAGTTCCCCCTGCATGTCAATCTCCCTAATAAGATACCTTTCACCTACAGTTCCCCCAACATGTAATCCCTAATAAGATACCTGGTCACCTACTTAGTTCCCCTGCATGTAATCTCATAATAGAGTACCCTGGTCACTAACTAGTTCCCCCTCGCATGTAATCTCCTAATAGGTACCATGGTCACACTAATAGTTCCCCTGGCATTAATCTCCTAATAAAGGTAACCTGGGTCACCTAACTATTTCCCCCTGCAATTTAATCTCCTAAGAAGATACCTGGTCACCTAAACCGAGTTCCCCCTGCCATGTAATCTCCTAATAAGGACCAATGGTCACCTAACTACTTCCCCCTGCATGTAAATTCTAAGTAAGATACCTGGTCACCTACCTAGTTCCCCCTGCCTGTAATCTCCTAATAATGTACCTGGTCACCTAACTATTTTTCCCCTGCATGTAATCTCCCTAATAAGATACCTGTCACCTAACTAGTTCCCCTGCATGTAATCTCCTAATAAGATACCTGGTCACCTAACTAGTTCCCCCTACATGTAATCTTCCCTAATAGATACCTGGTCACCAACTAGTTGCCCCCTGCATTTATCTCCTATAAGATCCTGTCCCTAACTATTTCCCCTGTATGTAATCTCCGATAATACTGGTCCCTAACTATCCCGCCTGCCTGTAATCTCCTAATAAGATACCTGTCACCTAACTGTTCCGCCCCTAGACATGTAAGCTCCTAATAAGGTACCTTGGGGGGTCACCTAACAGTTCCCCTACATGTAATCTCCTAATAAGATACCTGGTCCCTAACTAAGTACCCCTGCATGTAATCTCCTACTAAGATACCTGGTCACCTAACTAGTTTCCCCCTGCATTAATCTCCTAATAAGATACCTGGCCCTAACTAGTTCCCCGGCATGGCATCCTCCCTAATAAGGTATCCATGGTCACCTAACTAGTTCCCCTGCATGTTAATCTCCTAATCAGGTACCTGGTCCTAACTATTTTCCCCCTGCATGTAATCTCCTAATAAGATACCTGGTCACCTACTATTCCCCTGCATGTAACTCCTAAAGGTTACCTGGTCACTCTAAACTAATTTCCCCCTGCAATGTATCTCCTAATAAGGTACCTGGTCACCTAACTAGTTCCCCCTTGCATTAATCTCCTATCAGATGCCTGTCACCTACTAGTTCCCCTGCCTGTAATCTCCTAATAGGTACCCTGGTCAACCTAACTAGTTCCCCTGCAGTGTCATCTCCTAATAAGGTAAACCGGGTGTCACCTCACTAGTTCCCCTCGCATGTAATCTCCTAATAAGGTACCTGATCACAACTAACTAGTTCCCCCTTGCATGGTAATCTCCTAATAAGGTATACCTGGTCACCCTAACTAAGTTTCCCCTGCATGTAATCTCCTATAGGTCCCTGTCCTAACTATTCCCCTGCATGTAATCTCCAATAGATAACTGTCACCTTAACAGTTCCCCCTACATGTAATCTTCCTAATACAGATACCTGGTCACCTACGAGTTCCCCCTACATTAATCTCCTAATAAGTCTGATCACCTAACTAGTTCCCCCTGCATGTAATCTCCTAATAAGGTCCCCGGTCACTAACTAGTTCCCCTGCATGTAATCTCCTATAAGGTACCTGGGAACCTAACTATTTCCCCCTGCATGTTAATCTCCTAATAAGATACCTGGTCACCTAACTATTTCCCCCACGTAATCTCCTAATAACGATACCTGGTCACCTAACTATTTCCCCCTGCATGTAATCCTCCTAATAGGTCCTGGTCACCTAACTATTCCCCCTACATGTAATCTCCTACTAAGTTACCTGGGCCACCTAACTAGTTTCCCCTGCATGTAATCTCCTAATATGTACCTGGTCACCTAACTATTTCCCCCTGCATGTAATCTCCTAATAATACCTGGTCACCTACTAGTTCCCCCCTCACAGTACGCTCCTAATAGATACCTGGTCAACCTCAACTGTTCCCCCTACATGTAATCCTATCAGATACCTGATCACCTTAACTAGTTCCCCCGGCCCTGCATGTAATCTCCTAAGAAGGTACCTGGTCCACCTAACTAGTTCCCCTGCAGTATCTCCTAAGAAGTAGCCTGGTCACTAACAGTTTCCTGCATTTAATCTCCTAATAAGATACCTGGTCAACCTAACCTAGTTCCCCCTGCATTAATCTCCTAATAGATTACTGGATACCTAACGAGTTCCACCCTGCATGTAATCTCCTAATAAGGTACCTGGTCACCTGACAGTTCCCCTGCATGTAATCTCCTAATAAATACCTGGTCACCTAACTAGTTCCCCCTGCATGTATCTCCTATAAGATACCTGGTCATACCTAACTATTTCCCCCTGCATGTAAATCTCCTATAAGATACCTGATCACCTAACCTAGTTTCCCCCTGCAGTAAACCTCTCTAATAATAATACCTGGTCACCTAACTAGTTCCCCCTGCATGTAAATCCCTAATAAGATACCTGGTCACGCTAACTAGTTCCCCTCATTAAATCTCTAATAAGATCCTGGTCCCCTAACTAGTTCCCCCTGCATGTACTCTCCTATTAAGATACCTGGTCACCTAACCTAGTTCCCCCTGGCATGTAATCTTCCTCATAGGTACCTGGGTCCCTAACTAGTTTCCCCCTGCATGTACTCTCCTACTAGGTAACCTGTCAACCTAACTTTCCCCCTGCATGTACCTATAAATACCTGGTCACCTAACTTAGTTTTCCCTGCATGTAATCTCCTAATAAGTTACCTGGTCACCTAACTTCCCCCCTGCAAGATTTAATCTCCTAAAAGGTACCTGTCACCTAACTATGTTCCCTGCATGTAATCTCCTAATAGTACCTGGTCACCAACTAGTTTCCCGCCTGCTGAATCTCCTAATAGATACCCTGGTCACCTAACTAGTTTCCACCTGCAATGTATCTCCTTAATAGGATAAACCTGGTCCCTAACTAGTTCCCCTCATGTAATCTCCTAATAAGGTAAACCTGGTCACCTAAAACTAGTTTTTTCCCCTGCATGTAATCTTCCTAATACGATACCTTGTCCACCTAACTATTTCCCCCTGCATGTAATCTCCCTCAATAAGATACCTGTTACCTAACTAGTCCCCCCTCCATGTATCTCCTAATAAGATACTGGTCCCCTCACTAGTTCCCCCTGCACTGTAATCCCTATAAATCCCTGGTCACCGTAACTAGTCCCCACCTCATGTAAGCTCCTAATACGACACCTGGTCACCTAACTGTTCCCCCTGCATGTATCTCCTAATAGATACCTGGTCACCTAACTGGGGGGGGGGACAAGTTATAACTAAATTAATAAGGGGAATGGAGGGGCTTGACTATGCAGGCAGATTAGACAAGTTATAACTAAATTAATAAAGGGAATGGAAGGGCTTGAATATACAGGCAGATTAGACAAGTTATAACTAAATTAATATAGGAAAGGTTTCTTTACAGTGAGAACGGTGACACTGTGGAACTGTCTTCCAGCAGAGGTGGTAATGGCAAGTTCATTAAATAGCTTTAAAAAAGGCCTGGATAAGTTTCTAAAACTAAACAATATTGAGAATTACTGTATTAAAAGATAATGGAGCATAATGTTTGCCTGTGCAACAACCAATCAGATGTCCTCTAACTCCAGTAACCCAGTAGAAAACTCAACATCTGATTGGTTGATTGATAGACCAGAAATAAAAGTAGTTAAATGAGGTCTCCAGCACAGAATGAATTCCCCCTAATGTACAGACACACAGAGCATGTGTGGGATCACTGAACTATGGGAGGGGCGGTAACTGCAGGCATTTCTGTACTGAAAGATTTTACTGGGTATCTTATGTTAGAAATTGAAGGGGAACTGTGGTGCTGCACTTGTCTTGGTGACGGGCACGTGTTATAAGCCCCCTCCCTCCAAACAAATCGATCTTTTGTGAAGGTGGTTATATTAACCTTACACTAGTTTAAAGCTGAACCAGCTTTAATGTCGGACATCTGAGTGGCTCTTGCCTGTAACGTTCCCCGGTCAGATAACGCTTTATAATCAATGATACCTGTAATGACTGAGAGTAATCAGAATGTTGTGGGAACATCTACAGGCAAAGCCTAGTGTATGGGCACCTTTACAGGCTCAGGATCAATATCTACGATTTCCTCTGCCTTCTCTTAGGGAGAGAAATAATATTTTATTCAGGCTTGTCCCAGTGGGATACACGTGGGCATGCTGGGATACACGTCAGGAGCTTGCTGGTGATGTCACAGCTCACAGTGCTAGCAGGAAACACCACCCTTTACACTGCTGTAACTTTGGATAGACTGTAGCTAGAAGCATGGTCCTGGTGTCATTATACAGTGTAATCCACACTGACACAGAATCGGTCCATTACTGGGGCTGCATCTGTTTAGTGATCTGCAAGGAGTGTGATATTATTGTGGTCCGTGCCACATGCATGTGTTTAGCCCGTTTTCCCATTGCGTGCATTTTGTGAGGATTACTTAGCCTTTAAGGCTAATGCTTGAAAAATAAAACAAGTAATAAAAATGTTAACGTGTGAAATGTTGACAGACAGCTACATTCTCAAGCAGCCTAGACCCCCAGCGAGTGCCCCCCTCAAGCAGTGATAGGTTCAGTATTATTATCATCAGGCAGTGATCCGGGTGTTACAACACACAGCTCTAAGTGGGCGATACCAACCTTGCCGATGGCAACTGGAAACCACTAGTGTCACAGTCAGAGGGCGTAATGGGGAAACAGCTGTTTGAAGTAAAGGTACACACAATGGGTAAAAAAAACACATCAAGGTGGATGGGCTGTCAATCAATCAACCTTCTATTACCTTGACATTTAGATATAATCCCCTTTGTATACTGGGAACCCCTCCCACACCTTATAGACCAATCACTGACCTCTGCAGTCAATAACACTGATTATCTGGTTACAATGGCCCCGGCGGGAAGTGAGATTTATTAGGCTACCAGTCAATATTTTGTCCTTGCGGTTGATGTGTTGGAAGCAGAAAAAAAATGTAATTTGTGACTTTAACAGGGACGGTAATGAGGTCTAGAAAACTGGGCCGGAAGCACCGGCAAAATGCACCTATACAATGGACATACCAGGAACGTGTTTGGAGCTACTATAACCGATTGCTGAATATGTCAATGACGGTTTATAATCAATGTTACGCCTTAATGACCGTGGATTGGGCCAAGTGGCTGTACAGAACGAGGTAGCAAAGTTGGAAGGTGTATGGGCACGTTTACAGCTACTGACAGCTTGGTGGCTGATACCAACACGCCAACAGGTGTCTAGTGAAGTCCATTGATTGGTTAGGGCTGTTTTGGGGTAAAAAGAGGAACTACAAAATGTGGTCAGAATGATATGGCAGCTTGGTGTATAGAGTAAAGCATCTCTCCCACATATTTACCCTGTACACACAGTGCATCTGTAGACTTTACACAGGGTAATTAGGTGACAATTCCCCCTCCCCCAGTGCCCCATAGAATGGAAAAGAACTGGTGTAACATGGGAAATGGCTTTAAGGGTGAACCCAAATTCTCAGCCATAAGGGTCCCACTAATGAATGATACAGGGAGATGGTGCAAGGGGTTAATATGCACCGTGCGAATCGCCCTTCACTGCTGCACCCACCTGGCACCGTGCGAATCGCCCTTCACTGCTGCACCCACCTGGCACTGTGCTAATCACCCTGCACTGCTGCACCCACCTGGCACCGCGCGAATCACCCTTCACTGCTGCACCCACCTGGCACCGTGCGAATCACCCTTCACTGCTGCACCCACCTGGCACCATGTGAATCACCCTTCACTGCTGCACCCACCTGGCACCGTGCGAATCACCCTTCACTGCTGCACCCACCTGCAGTTCCTCGAAGGCCTCGTCCACGTTGGTGACCTGATGCTGCTCGTGCAGGGACGGTTCATCGCAGAAGAAGCAGACGACGGCTCGGTCCGTCAGGCAGAAGAGCTTCACCTTCTCGTGGTCCTTGCAAGGGAACGAGCTCCTCTGGGCGCTCAAGATGGCATCTAACGGGAATGCCGCGTATCGTTCCACGATGTTGGACAGCTTGAGACTGGGGGACAGCGTGGGCTCCACAAAGCTTCGCCTGCACTCCGGACAGTCGAGCGGCCCCCCGTGCTTCTGGCGGCTCCAGTGCTCGGTGATACACTTGCGGCAAAAGTAATGTTCACAGCCAAAGCTCACCGGGTCCTGGTAAATACTCAGGCAGATGGAGCAGAGCAGCTCGTCCTTCAGGTAACAGGCCATCCTACAGACAGACAGGGGAATAACAATCAACTGCCTACAATTCCCAGCATCCTTTGTTAACCTACTGTTCAATGGGGGGGAACCCAGACTAGGGTTCTGGGCACTCAGGTTACCTCCCTGTGTCCCTCATGGGCAGGGGCCCAGTACCCAGGTGACAGCAGGATGAGGTCAGTTACCTGGGTCCCTGTCAGGCAGTGGGAATGGTCCCTCCTCCCCCTCACTGCTCAGTGGTACATTCCCCTCCTGTGATTGGTCCCTCCTCCCCCTCACTGCTCAGTGGTACATTCCCCTCCTGTGATTGGTTCCTCTGCCCCCCCCCCCCCCCCGGGCTGCTCAGTGGTACATTCGAGTCTCAGGTCTGCGGGAAGCCAATGAAATCCGACCTGGAGCAAACCAACCAAGGGGGGCGGGGTGAAGCTCTGACTGTGCGTACAGGAAGCTGGGGGTTGTGACGGTGAATGTGACTCCCTATGGAAGGGGAGACCCAGTGGGACGTGGAAGTCTCTTAACACCCCCCTAGTAGATCAGTGGTACATCCCCTTCTCTAATTGTTCTCTGGGGTGGGGGAGGGGTAAATTAAAAAGACAGTGTCCTTATTATGGGCTCCCCCAGTGCACTCTGGGAACTGGCCCCCAACTATGGTCCCACAACCCCCCTGGAAGAGGTTAATAGGGAGTTATTCATATAGGTGGGAGATGCCATACTGCTTCCCATAGACAGGCATCTCCCCAGTCAGATTGGCTGCCATAGTATTGTATAGTTACTACAGAGACGGATCCAGATGTAGGAAAACTGCAACTCCCAGCATTCCTCTACATTCACTCTGTACCTAGGGAATGCTGGGAGTTGTAGTTTTTAAACATCTGGAGATCTTTACCAATCCCTGAGCTATAGAGGCCCCATTGCGTACGCGATTCCTGTGCGTTGTTTGCAGGTATATGGCGTCTTTGTAATTTAATATTCTAAAAACACGTGCGTTTGCGCAAAAAAATGGTACACGCTATCGCACGCGCACCGGAAACCGATTTCCATTTAAACCAAAACCGCATGCGCAAAGTGCTAAAACCACGTTAGTGTGGCCTAGCCCGTAAGGTAATGTATACAGCACGAGAAGCGCACTCACTGGTGAACTTTATTGTGACAGGTATGAGCACAACGTTTCGGGGCTACCCCCTTCCTCAGGTGCATAGGCTGACGAAGCTCCGTGCACTGGCGTCAGAGAACGCCCCTGGTATGTATATATTTCTATATACTCACACTGTATCAGTTAACCTACTCGGGGCATATAGGAGGAGTGTGCTATCTTCTAGCTAAGGAATCCGCGGAAGCGTTACGGCGTTATCGGAGAATTTCCGGACATTTTTTCCCATAGACTATAATGGTAACAATCCTCAAATGTGGATATTTCAAAACAGTTTTTTTCATGGTCATAAATACAAATGGTGATACCCCCAACCCCCCACACAGACCCAGGTACACCCACCTACTGACCTACCTTTCCATTCCCATGGAAGCCATATTTAAAGGGTAACTTAAGTCAAAAAAACTAATTTAGATTTATTCTCAATAAAAGATAGTTTTATGGTTATAAACACAAAAAAGACATACCCCTCAACCAGACCCAGGTACACCCACCTACTGATCTACTTATCCATTACTGTGGCAGTCATACTTAAAGGGTAACTAAAGTAAAAAAAACGAATTTAGATTTATTCTCAATAAAAGATAGTTTTATGGTTATAAACACAAAAAAGACATACCCCCTCAACCAGACCCAGGTACACACACCTACTGATCTACTTATCCATTACTGTGGCAGCCATACTTAAAGGGTAACTAAAGTAAAAAAAACTAATTTAGATTTATTCTCAATAAAAGATAGTTTTATGGTTGTAAACACAAAAAAGACATACCCCCCCAACCAGACCCAGGTACACACACCTACTGATCTACTTATCCATTACTGTGGCAGCCATACTTAAAGGGTAACTAAAGTAAAAAAAACTAATTTAGATTTATCCTCAATAAAAGATAGTATTATGGTTGTAAACACAAAAAAGACATACCCCCCCAACCAGACCCAGGTACACACACCTACTGATCTACTTATCCATTACTGTGGCAGCCATACTAAAAGTGGTAACTAAAGTCAAAAAAAAATAATTTAGATTTATTCTCAATAAAAAGATGTTTTATGGTTGTAAAACAAAAAAGACATACCCCTCAACCAGACCCAGGACACACACCTACTGATCTAATTATCCATTACTGTGGCAGCCATACTTAAAGGGTAACTAAAGTCAAAAAAAACTAATTTAGATTTATTCTCAATAAAAGATGTTTTATGGTTGTAAACACAAAAGACATACCCCTCAACCAGACCCATGTACACACACCTACTGATCTACTTATCCATTACTGGGCAGCCATACTTAAAGGGAACTAAAGTCAAAAAAAAACTAATTTAGATATTCTCAATAAAAGATAGTTTTATGGTTGTAAACACAAAAAAGACATACCCCCTCAACCAGACCCATGTACACACACTACTGATCTACTTATCCATTACTGTGGCAGCCATACTTAAAGGGTAACTAAAGTCAAAAAAAACTAATTTAGATTTATTCTCAATAAAAGATAGTTTATGGTTGTAAACACAAAAAAGACATACCCCTCAACCAGACCCATGTACACACACCTACTGATCTACTATCCATTACTGTGGCAGCCATACTTAAAGGGTAACTAAAGTCAAAAAAACTAATTTAGTTTATTCTCAATAAAAGATAGTTTATGGTTGTAAACACAAAAAGACATACCCCCTAACCAGACCAGTACACACACCTACTGATCTACTTATCCATTACTGTGGCAGCCATACTTAAAGGGTAACTAAAGTCAAAAAAAATACTAATTAGATTTATTCTCAATAAAAGATAGTTTATGGTTGTAAACACAAAAAAGACATACCCCCTCAACCAGACCCGGTACACAACACCTACTGATCTACTTATCCATTACTGTGGCAGCCATACTTAAAGGGTAACTAAAGTCAAAAAATCTAATTTAGATTTATTCTCAATAAAAGATAGTTTTATGGTTTAAACACAAAAAAGACAACCCCCTCAACCCGACCCAGTTACACACACCTATTGATCTACTTATTCCATTACTGTGGCAGCCATACTTAAAGGGTAACTAAAGTCAAAAAAACTAATTTAGATTTATTCTCAATAAAAGATAGTTTTATGGTTGTAAACACAAAAAAGACATACCCCCTCAACCAGACCCATGTACACACACCTACTGATCTACTTATCCATTACTGTGGCAGCCATACTTAAAGGGTAACTAAAGTTAAAAAAAAATTCAATTTGATCAATCATCAAAAAAGTTTGTTTTTTTAACCCCACGTGGCATGGGTACACACGCCTACTCACCTACCCTTCCATTTTCATTGGCAGCCATATTTAAAGGATAACTAAAGTCAAAAAAACTAATTCTGACCAATTATCAACAAAGCTTTTTTTTTATTAATAGTTATAGCGTCTAGATGCTACTCCATACATTTACAAATGGAAATGGGACAACCCTAAAATCAGGGGGTGCTAGGGGCTAAATAATTATACATATAAACAGATAGGGATAGACCTAAAACAGAACCCCCAAATATTTGAAATACCAAATCATTTAACCATCGGTCACATAATCCCCATGTAAGCAAGTGATAAGAAGGAGCGGATCCAAAAATCTACATAAAAAACAAACATCTTTATTATCATATAAATATAAATATCAAATACACTATAAAACAATCGGGCGTCCCCGATTACTGACTGGACTTATAACAAACCACAAGTGCTGAGTATCCGAACCACTGTTATTGTCTCATATATATGTAGAGAAAACCATGTATGGAATTTTGTTGTCTAACGTTATCTTCCAACTTTATGTGGGAGAGTCACAACAAAATAATGTGATCCAAATTCACAAAAAAGTCATACATTCCAAAGTCTGTGATTAGATGGAGAGTTCCAAATATTTTTATAACCAAGGTGAACCGACTCATATCGTACTGACCAAGATCTAGATGAAGTTCATGGCGATATTTATGGTCATACCACGTTCAGGATGTATGGGTCCCATATATCACTTGGCTCAAATTATAAACATTTATCTGGCTCACAGAGTAATA
Organism: Hymenochirus boettgeri; assembly: GCA_019447015.1. Taxonomy (NCBI): domain Eukaryota; kingdom Metazoa; phylum Chordata; class Amphibia; order Anura; family Pipidae; genus Hymenochirus; species Hymenochirus boettgeri. The sequence continues at coordinate 67,843 of JAACNH010000064.1, forward strand.
TGTGTCGGGACTTGCTGGCACACACTGAGACACTTAATATCCCAATCTCTGATATACAGATACTGAATGCAGCTGGTATACTTGCCACTCAGACGATAGTTGTTACTGCTTTGTGTTGCCGCTTCACCTGATTAGATTCTCCTGGCCAACGTTACAATATGCCACTTTGTAGTTCCCCTGGTTGTAGCTCTATTTCTCACCACGCTCTCCTCCAACAAACATGGTCCGGTTCCTCAACACTTGACGCACGTTTCGCCGTAATCTCGGCTTCCTCAGGGAAGCAGCACAAACACACACATTCCCTTCCAAAATGCAATTTTTCATACATAAACTTTCCCTTTCTAGTTAATTGTGTCCCTTTAAATACAATAATAAAGGACGGATTTATTACTTTTGCTTAAGACAGTGTTGCAGTCTGTACTTTCTCTCTCTGCCTCCATTTATATTAGTGTTTAAGGCAGACTAGCACAGGCGCTATACTTTATAGATTATGTCCTGATCCCCCTTCCGTTATAAAAGGAGTTGGCTGCAAAAGTGATCTTAGTAGAATCATAGAGAGTCTGTCTGTCCTGTGTGTAGCTAGCAGTACGTCTGTCTGTCCTGTGTGTAGCTAGCAGTACGTCTTTCTGTCCTGTGTGTAGCTAGCAGTACGTCTGTCTGTCCTGTACTGTGTGTAGCAGTTAGATTCAGGTACAGCGGTTGGATGTGATTATTTGGATTTTACGGAGAGAAGATGAGTAAGAAGTTAGATTCAGGTTACAGCGGTGGGATGTGAGGATTCTTGTGGAGTGTATGGAGACAGTGAGTAAGAAGTTAGATCAGGTACAGCGGTGGATGTTGAATATTTGGATTTTATGATGGAAGTGAGTAAGAAGTTAGATTCAGTACAGCGGTGGATGTGATTATTTGATTTATGATGAAGTGAGTGAAAGTTAGATTCAGTACAGGGGGTGGATGTGATATATTTGGATTTTATGGATGAAGTGAGTAAGAAGTTTACGATTCAGGTACAGCGGTGGATGTGGATATATTTGGATTTTTGGTAAGCTTTTGATACTGTGCCCAAGGCGACTAATGTATAAACTGAGGACTGGTTGGCCTGAAGAAAACATTTGTTCATGGATAAGAACTGGTTATGGATCGCAGACGAGATTGGTGGTACCTGGGTTTGGTGAAAACCCAGCAGATAACCGATTATGTAAATAAGGAAGATGGTGTGCAATTTAATATGCAAATGTTTGGTCATGATTAAGTTTAACTAAATTAATAGGGGAATGGAGGGGCTTGACTATGCAGGCAGATTGACAAGTTATAACAAATTAATAAAGGGAATGGAGGGGTGCTTGACTATGCAGGCAGATTAGACATGTTATAACTAATTAATAAAGGGAATGAGGGGCTTGACTAGCAGGCAGATTAGACATGCTATAACTAAATTAATAAAGGGAATGGAGGGTCTTGACTATGCAGGCAGATTAGACAAGTTTATACTAAATTAATAAGGGGAATGGGGCTTGACTATGCAGGCATATTAGACATGTTATAACTAAATTAATAAAGGGAATGGAGGGCTTGACTAGCAGGCAGATTAGACAAGTTATAACTAAATTAATAAGGGGAATGGGAGGGACTTGACTATGCGGCAGATTAGACAAGTTATAACTAAATTAATAAGGGAATGGAGGGACTTGCTAGCAGGCAGATTAGACAAGTTATAACTAAATTAATAAGGGGGATGGAGGACTTGACTATGCAGGCAAATTGAACAGTTAAATATTATAAGGGAATGGAGGGACTTGACTATGCAGGCAGATAGAACAAGTTATAACTAAATAATAAAGGGAATGGAGGGACTTGACTATGCAGGCAGATTAGACAAGTTAAACTAAAATAATAAGGGAATGGAGGGCTTGACTAATCGAGCAGATTAGACAAGTTATACAATTAATAAGGGGAATGGAGGGGCTTGACTATGCAGCCAGATTAGACCAGTTATAACTAAATTAATAAGGGGAATGGAGGGGCTTGACTATGCAGACAGATAAGACAAGTTATAACTAAATTAAAGGGAATGGAGGGGCTTGACTATGCAGCAGATTAGAGAAGTTAGGGCTGTTTACATTGGAGAGCGACGTTTGCGTGGGGACATGATAACCTTATTAATTATTAATGCCCATACAATGAACCTCTTGTGCATTGTTCACTAATAGGTCATATCAGGGACACGTGGACATCCTTTAAAGGGTAGGTCCACCCTTAAAATCATTTTTAATATGATGTTCCCCCATGTCCCCCAGCCCCAACCGCATAAATGTTTTTTTTCAGAAAGCCCCCCAAACACTTACTTACCTCCCCTCGTTCCCTCCGCCGCACTGCCGCCCTCTGCTTGCGAGAATGCAAGCAGAGGGGCGGGACCGGCAGTCGCGTCTGTGATTGGCTGAGCGGCAGCCAATTACGGACGCGGCTGCCGGTCATTCAGTGCAGCGGAGGAAAGGAGAGGTAAGTAAGAGTTTGGGGGCTTTTTGAAAATAAAAATTGCGGTGGGGCTGGGGACATGGGGGAGCAGCATATTAAGGGGGATTACTCTAGGGGGAGGGATAGTAGAACGGGAGGGAGAGGGAGGTGGGAGAAGGGCTGCAGTACGCATGGCAAATATCTACCGGAGGCAAGGTAGTCAGGCAGAGTCCATATGGACTCTGCTATCCTCCTGGTGGGCAGTTTTGGGACTTTAGGGGGTCTACAGGAGAACCTATGGAGCTGGGTGTGAGTAAGGATTTAAACTACCTACATGGTGGGGCCAGTAGTTGGGGGGATTTAGTTTTGGGGGTGGACATGCCTTAAGGTTGGAAGAAAGAAGTTTCATCTTCAGGTTAGGAAGGTTTCTTTACAGTGAGAACTTGACACTGTGGTCGGTCTTCCAAGCAGAGGTGGTAATGGCAAGTTCATTATAGCTTTAAAAAGGCCTGGATAAGTTTCTAAAACTAACAATATTGAGAATTACTGTATAAAAGATAATGGAGCATAATGTTTGCCTGTGCAACAACCAATCAGATGTCCTCTAACTCCAGAACCCAGTAGAAACTCAACATCTATTGGTTGATTGAAGACCAGAAATAAAAGTGTTAAATGAGGTCTCCAGCACAGAATGAATTCCCCCTAATGTACAGACACACAGAGCATGTGTGGGATCACTGAACTATGGAGGGGCGTGTAACTGCAGGCATTTCTGTACTGAAAGATTTTACTGGGTCATCTTATGTTAGAAATTGAAGGGGAACTGTGGTGCTGTCACTTGTCTTGGTGACGGGCACGTGTTATAAGCCCCCTCCCTCCAAACAAATCGATCTTTTGTGAAGGTGGTTATATTAACCTTACACTAGTTTAAAGCTGAACCACGCTTTAATGTCGGAACTCTGAGTGCTCTTGCCTGTACCGTTCCCCGGTCAGATAACGCTTTATAATCAATGATACCTGTAATACTGAGAGTAATCAAGAATGTTGTGGGAACATCTACAGGCAAAGCCTATTGTATGGGCACCTTTACAGGCTCAGGATCAATCTACGATTTCCTCTGCCTCTCTTAGGGAGAGAAATAATTTTTTATTCAGGCTTGTCCCAGTGGGATACACGTGGGCATGCTGGGATACACGTCAGAGCTTGCTGGGATGTCACAGCTCACGTGCTAGCAGAAACACCACCCTTTACACTGCTGTAACTTTGGATAGACTGTAGCTAGAAGCATGTCCTGGTGTCATTATACAGTGTAATCCACACTGACCGAATCGGTCCATTACTGGGGGCTGCATCTGTTTATGATCTGCAGGGAGTGTGATATTATTGTGGTCCGTGCCACATGCTGTGTTTTAGCCCTTTTTCCCATTGCGTGCATTTTGTGAGGATTACTTAGCTTTAAGGCTAATGCTTGAAAAATAAAACAGTAATAAAAATGTTAAGTGTAAATGTTGACAGACAGCTACATTCTCAAGCAGCCTAGACCCCCAGCGAGTGCCCCCCTCAAGCAGTGACTAGGTTCAGTATTATTATCATCAGGCAGTGATCCGGGTGTTACCAACACACAGCTCTAAGTGGGCGATACCAACCTTGCCGATGGCAACTGGAACCACTAGTGTCACAGTCAGAGGGCGTAATGGGAAACAGCTGTTTGAAGTAAAGGTACACACAATGGGTAAAAAAACACATCAAGGTGGATGGGCTGTCAATCAATCAACCTTCTATTACCTTGACATTTATATAATCCCCTTTGTATACTGGGAACCCCTCCCACACCTTATAGACCAATCACTGACCTCTGCAGTCAATACCCTGATTTCTGGTTACAATGGCCCCGGCGGGAAGTGAGATTTATTAGGCTACCAGTCAATATTTTGTCCTTGGCGGTTGATGTGTTGGAAGCAGAAAAAAAAATGTAATTGTGACTTTAACAGGGACGGTAATGAGGTCTAGAAAACTGGGCCGGAAGCACCGGCAAAATGCACCTATACAATGGACATACCAGAACGTGTTTGGAGCTACTATAACACGATTGCTGAATATGTCAATGACGGTTTATAATCAATGTTACGCCTTAATGACCGTGGATTGGGCCAAGTGGCTGTACGAACGAGGTAGCAAGTTGGAAGTGTTGGGCACGTTTACAGCTACTGACAGCTTGGTGGCTGATACCAACACGCCAACAGGTGTCTAGTGAAGTCCATGATTGTTAGGGCTGTTTTGGGTAAAAAGAGAACTACAAAATGTGGTCAGAATGATATGGCAGCTTGGTGTATAGATAAAGCATCTCTCCCACATATTTACCCTGTACACACGTGCATCTGTAGACTTTACACAGGGTAATTAGGTGACAATTCCCCCTCCCCCAGTGCCCCATAGAATGGAAAAGAACTGGTGTACACATGGGAAATGGCTTTTAAGGGTGAACCCAAATTCTCAGCCATAAGGGTCCCTAATGAATGATCCAGGAGATGGTGCAAGGGGTTAATAGGCACCGTGCTACTGCCCTTCACTGCTGCACCCACCTGGCACCGTACGAATCGCCCTTCACTGCTGCACCCACCTGGCACTGTGCTAATCACCCTGCACTGCTGCACCCACCTGGCACCGCGCGAATCACCCTTCATGCTCACCCACCTGGCACCGTCGAATCACCCTTCACTGCTGCACCACACCTGGCACCATGTGAATCACCCTTCACTGCTGCACCCACCTGGCACCGTGCGAATCACCCTTCACTGCTGCACCCACCTGGCACCATGTGAATCACCCTTCACTGCTGCACCCACTGGCACCTGCGAATCACCCTTCCTGCTGCACCCACCTGCAGTTCCTCGAAGGCCTCGTCCACTTGGTGACCTGATGCTGCTCGTGCAGGACGGTCTTCGCAGAAAGAAGCAGACACGGCTCGGCCGTCCGTCAGGCAGAAGAGCTTCACCTTCTCGTGGTCCTTGCAAGGGAACGAGCTCCTCTGGGCGCTCAAGATGGCATCTAACGGGAATGCCGCGTATCGTTCCACGATGTTTGGACAGCTTGAACTGGGGGACCACGTGGGCTCCACAAAGCTTCGCCTGCACTCCGACAGTCGAGCGGCCCCCCGTGCTTCTCGCGCTCCAGTGCTCGGTGATACACTTGCGGCAAAAGTATGTTCACAGCCAAAGCTCACCGGTGCCTGGTAATACTCAGGCAGATGAGCAGAGCAGCTCGTCCTTCAGGTAACAGGCCATCCTACAGACAGACGGGAATAACAATCAACTGCCTACAATTCCCACATCCTTTGTTAACCTACTGTTCAATGGGGGGAACCCAGACTAGGGTTCTGGGCACTCAGGTTACCCTCCCTGTGTCCCTCATGGGCAGGGCCCAGTACCCAGTTGACAGCAGGATGAGTCATTTACCTGGGTCCCTGTCAGGCAGTGGAATGTCCCTCTCCCCCTCACTGCTCAGTGTACATTCCCCTCCTTGATTGGTCCCTCTCCCCCTCACTGCTCAGTGGTACATTCCCCTCCTGTTTTGGTTCCTCTGCCCCCCCCCCCCCCCGGGCTGCTCAGTGGTACATTCGATATCTCAGGTCTGCGGGAGCCAATGAAACCGCCACCTGGAGCAAACAACCAAGGGGGGGGGGTGAAGCTCTGACTGTGCGTACAGGAAGCTGGGGTTTGACGTGAATTGACTCCCTATGGAGGGGAAACCCAGTGGGACGTGGATCTCTTAACCCCCCAGTAGATCAGTGGTACATCCCCTTCTCTAATTGTTCTCTGGGGTGGGGGGGGTAAATTAAAAAGACAGTTGTCCTTATTATGGCTCCCCCAGTGCACTCTGGGAACTGGCCCCCAACTTGGTCACAACCCCCCTGGAAGAGTTAATGGGAGTTATTCATATAGGTGGGAGATGCCATACTGCTTCCCATAGACAGGCATCTCCCCAGTCAGATTGGCTGCCATAGTATTGTATAGTTACTACGAGACGGATCCAGATGTAGGAAAACTGCAACTCCCAGCATTCCTCTACATTCACTCTGTACCTAGGAATCTGGGAGTTGTAGTTTTTAAACATCTGGAGATCTTTACCAATCCTGAGCTATAGAGCCCCCATTGCTTACGCGATTCCTGTGCGTTGTTCAGGTATATGCGTCTTTGTAATATTATAATATCTAAAACCACGTGCGTTTGCGCAAAAAAATGGTACACACGTCTACGCACGCGCACCGGAAACCGATTTCCATTTAAACCAAACCGCATGCGCAAAGTGCTAAAACCACGTTAGTGTGGCCTAGCCCGTAAGGTAATGTATACAGCACGAGAAGCGCACTCACTGGTGAACTTTATTGTGACAGGTATGAGCACAACGTTTCGGGGCTACCCCCTTCCTCATGCATAGGCTGACGAAGCTCCGTGCACTGGGCGTCAGAGAACGCCCTGGTATGTATATATTTCTATATACTCACACTGTATCAGTTAACCTACTCGGGGCATATAGGAGGAGTGTGCTATCTTCTAGCTAAGGATTCCGCGAGCGTTACGGCGTTACGGAATTTCCGGACTTTTTTTCCCATAGACTATGTAACAATCCTCAAATGTGGATATTTCAAAACAGTTTTTTTCATGGTCATAATCAAATGGTTAACCCCCAACCCCCCACACAGACCCAGGTACACCCACCTACTGACCTACCTTTCCATTCCCATGGAAGCCATATTTAAAGGGTAACTTAAGTCAAAAAACAATTTAGATTTATTCCTCATAAAATAGTTTTATGTTTATAAACACAAAAAGACATACCCCTCAACCAGACCCAGGTACACCCACCTACTGACTACTTATCCATTACTGTGGCAGTCATACTTAAAGGGTAACTAATAAGAAAAAAAAACGAATTTAATATTTATTCTCAATAAAAGATAGTTTTATGGTTATAAACACAAAAAAGACATACCCCCTCAACCAGACCCAGTACACACACCTACTGATCTACTTATCCATTACTGTGGCAGCCATACTTAAAGGTACTAAAGTAAAAAAAACTAATTTAGATTTATTCTCAATAAAAGATAGTTTTATGGTTGTAAACACAAAAACCATACCCCCCCAACCAGACCCAGGTACACACACCCTGCACTTATCCATTACGTGGCAGCCATACTTAAAGGGTAACTAAAGTAAAAAAAACTAATTTAGATTTATCCTCAATAAAAGATAGTATTGGTTGTAAACACAAAAAGACATACCCCCCCAACCAACCAGGTACACACCACCTACTGATCTACTTATCCATTATAGTGGCAGCCATACTTAAAGGGTAACTAAAGTAAAAAAACTAATTTAGATTTATTCTCAATAAAAGATAGTTTTATGGTTATAAACACAAAAAAGACATACCCCCTCAACCAACCCAGGTACACACACCTACTGATCTACTTATCCATTACTGTGGCAGCCATACTTAAAGGTAACTAAAGTCAAAAAACTAATTTAGTTATTCTCAATAAAAGATAGTTTTTATTGGTTGTAAACACAAAAGACATACCCCCTCAACCAGACCCATGTACACACACCTACTGATCTACTTTCCATTACTGTGGCAGCCTACTTAAAGGGTAACTAAAGTCAAAAACCTAATTTAGATTTATTCTCAATAAAAGATAGTTTATGGTTGTAACACACAAAAAGACATACCCCCTCAACCAACCCATGTACACACACCTACTGATCTACTTATCCATTACTGTGGCAGCCATACTTAAAGGGTACCTAAAGTCAAAAAAATTACAATTTAGATTATTCTCATAAAAGATAGTTTTTATGTTGTAACACAAAAAAGACATACCCCCCTCAACCAGACCCATGTACCCACACCTACTGTATCTACTTATCCATTACTGGGGCAGCCATACTTAAAGGGTAACTAAAGTCAAAAAAATTACTAATTTAGATTATTCTCAATAAAGATAGTTTTATGGTTTGTAACACAAAAAAGACATACCCCCTCAACCAGACCCATGTACACACACCTACTGATCTTTATCCATTACTGTGGCAGCCATACTTAAAGGGTAACTAAAGTCAAAAAACTAATTTAGATTATTCTCAATAAAGATATTTTATATGGTTGTAAACACAAAAAAGACATACCCCTCACCCAGACCCATGTACACACACCTACTGATCTACTTATCCATACTGTGGCAGCATACTTAAAGGGTAACTAAAGTCAAAAAAATTACTATTTAGATTTATTCTCATAAAAAGATAGTTTTATGGTTGTAAACACAAAAAAGCATACCCCCTCAACCAGACCCAGGTACACACACCTACTGATCTACTTATCCATTACTGTGGCAGCCATACTTAAAGGTAACTAAAGTCAAAAAAATTACTAATTTAGATTTATTCTCAATAAAAGATAGTTTAATGGTTATAAACACAAAAAAGAAATACCCCCTCACACAGACCCAGGTACACACACCTACTGATCTACTTACATTCTGTGGCAGCCATACTTAAAGGGTAACTAAAGTCAAAAAAATTACTAATTTAGATTTATTCTCAATAAAGATAGTTTTATGGTTTGTAAACACAAAAAAGACATACCCCCTCAACCAGACCCAGGTACACACACCTACTGATCTACTTATCCATTACTGTGGCAGCCATACTTAAAGGGTAACTAAAGTTAAAAAAAAATTCAATTTGATCAATCATCAAAAAGTTTGTTTTTTTAACCCCACTGGCATGGGTACACACGCCTACTCACCTACCCTTCCATTTTCTTGGCAGCCATATTTAAAGGATAAACTAAAGTCAAAAAAAACTAATTCTGACCAATTATCAACAAAGCTTTTTTTTTATTAATAGTTATAGCGTCTAGATGCTACTCCATACATTTACATGAAATGAAGGCAACCCTAAATCAGGGTTGCTAGGGGCAAATAATTATACATATAAACAGATAGGGATAGACCTAAACAGAACCCCCAAATATTTGAATACCAAATCATTTAACCATCGGTCACATAATCCCCATGTAAGCAAGTGATAAGAAGGACGGATCCAAAAATCTACATAAAAACAAACATCTTTATTATCATATAAATATAAATATCAAATACACTATAAAACAATCGGGCCCCCGATACTGACTGGACTTATAACAAACCACAAGTGCTGAGTATCCGAACCCTGTTATTGTCTCTATATATGTAGAGAAAACCATGTATGGAATTTTGTTGTCTAACGTTATCTTCCACCTTTATGTGGAGAGTCACAACAAAATAATGTGATCCAAATTCACAAAAAAGTCATACATTCCAAAGTCTGTGATTAGATGAGAGAGTTCCAAATATTTTTTATAACCAAGGTGAACCATCATATCGTACTGACCAAGATCTAGATGAAGTTCATGGCGATATTTATGGTCATACCACGTTCAGGATGTATGGGTCCCATATATCACTTGGCTCAATTATAAACATTTATCTGGCTCACAGAGTAATATGTGTCGGGACTGCTGGCACACACTGAGACACTTAATATCCCATCTCGGATATACAGATACTGAATGCAGCTGGTATACTTGCCACTCAGACGATAGTTGTTACTGCTTTGTGTTGCCGCTTCACCTGATTAGATTCTCCTGGCCAACGTTACAATATGCCACTTTGTAGTTCCCCTGGTTGTAGCTCTATTTCTCACCACGCTCTCCTCCAACAAACATGGTCCGTTTTCCTCACACACTTGACGCACGTTTCGCCGTATCTCGCTTCCTCAGGGAAGCAGCCAAACACACACATTCCCTCCAAAATGCAATTTTTCATACATAAACTTTCCCTTTCTAGTTAATTGTGTCCCTTTAAATACAATAATAAAGCGAGATTTATTACTTTTGCTTAAGACATGTTGCAGTCTGTCTTTTCTCTCTCTGCCTCCATTTATATTAGTGTTTAAGGCAGACTAGCACAGCGCCATACTTTATAGATTATGTCCTGATCCCCCTTCCGTTATAAAGGATGGCCAAAAGTGATCTTATAGAATCATAGAGCAGCTGCTCTTGTCTTCCTGTGTGTAGCTAGCAGTACGTCTGTCTGTCCTGTGTAGCTAGCAGTACGTCTTTCTGTCCTGTGTGTAGCTACAGTACGTCTTCTGTCTCTAGTGTGTAGAGTACGTCTCTGTCCTGTACTGTGTGTACTAGCAGTACGTCTGTCTGTACTGTACTGTGTGTAGCTAGCATACGTCTGTCTGTCCTGTACTGTGTGTAGCTAGCAGTACGTCTGTCTGTCCTGTACTGTGTGTAGCTAGTAGTACGTCTGTCTGTACTGCTCTGTGTGTACTCAGTACGTCTGTCTGTCCTGTACTTGTGTGTAGCTAGCAGTACGTCCTGTCTGTCCTGTACTGTGTGTAGCTAGCAGTACGCCTGTCTGTCCTGTGCGTAGCTAGCAGTACGTCCTGTCCTGTACTGTGTGTAGCTAGCAGTACGTCTGTCTTGTCTGATACTGTTGTAGCTAGCAGTAGCGTCTGTCTGTCTGTACTGTGTGTAGCTAGCAGTACGTCTGTCTGTACTGTACTGTGTGTAGCTAGCAGTACGTCTGTCTGTCCTGTACTGTGGAGCTAGCAGTACGTCTGTCTGTCCTGTACTGTGTGTAGCAGCAGTACGTCTGTCTGTCCTGTACTGTGTGTAGCTAGCAGTACGTCTGTCTGTCCTGTACTGTGTGTAGCTACAGTACGTCTGTCTGTCCTGTCTGTGTGTAGCTAGCAGTACGTCTGTCTGTCCTGTACTGTGTGTAGCTAGCAGTACGTCTGTGTCTGTCCTGTACTGTGTGTAGCTAGCAGTACGTCTGTCTGTCCTGTACTGTGTGTACTGCAGTACGTCGTCTGTCTGTCCTGTGTGTAGCTAGCAGTACGTCTGTCTGTCTGTATCGGTGTGTAGCTAGCAGTACGTCTGTCTGTCCCTGTACTGTGTGTAGCTAGCAGTACGTCTGTCTGTCCTGTACTGTGTGTAGCTAGCAGTACGTCTGTCTGTGTCCGGTCTGTGTTAGCTAGCATACGTCTGTCTGTCTGTCCTGTGTGTGTAGCTAGCTTACTCTGTCTGTCCTCTGTGTGCTAGCAGTACGTCTGTTGTCTTACTGTGTGTAGCTAGCAGTACGTCTGTCTGTCCTGTACTGTGTGTCTAGCAGTACGTCTGTCCTGTCCTTGTGGTGAGCTAGCATACTGTCTGTCTGTCCTGTACTGTACTGTGTTGTACTACAGCAGTACGTCTGTCCTGTCCTGTGTAGTACAGTACATCTGTCTGTCCTGTACTGTGTGTAGCTAGCAGTACGTCTGTCTTCCTGTCTGTACTGTGTAGCTAGCATGTACGTCTGTTCCTGTCCTGTGTGTGAGCTAGCAGTACGTCTGTCTGTCCTGTACTGTGTGTACTACAGTACGCTGTCTTCCTGTGTGAGCTAGCAGTACGTCTGTCTGTCCTGTACTGTGTGTACTAGCAGTCGCTGTCTGTCTGTACTGTGTTAGCTAGCAGAACGTCTGTCTGTCCTGTACTGTGTGTAGCTAGCAGTACGTCTGTCTGTCCCTGTACTGTGTGTCCTAGCAGTACGTCCTATCTGTCCCTTCACTGTGTGTAGCTAGCAGTAGTCTGTCTGTCTGTACTGTGTGTAGCTAGAAGTACGTCTGTCTGTCCTGTACTGTGTGTAGCTAGCAGTACGTCTATCTCCTGTACTGTGTGTAGCTAGCAGTACGTCTGTCTGTCTGTACTGTGGTGTAGCTAGCAGTACGTCTGTCTGTCCTGTACTGTTTGTAGCTAGCTTACGTCTGTCTGTCTGTCCTGTGTGTAGCTAGCATACGTCTGTCTGTTTCTGTACTGTGTGTAGCTAGCAGTACGTCTGTCTGTCCTGTACTGTGGTGTAGCTAGCAGTACGTCTGTCTGTCTGTACGGTGTGTAGCTAGCAGTATGTCTGTCTGTCCTGTACTGTGTGTAGCTAGCAGTACATCTGTCTGTACTGTGTGTAGCTAGCAGTACGTCTGTCTGTCCTGTACTGTGTGTAGCTAGCAGTACGTCTGTCTGTCTGTACTGTGTGTAGCTAGCAGTACGTCTGTCTTTCTGTCCTGTGTGTAGCTAGCAGTACGTCTGTCTGTCCTGTACTGTGTGTAGTAGCAGTACGTCTGTCTGTCCTGTACTGTGTTATAGCTAGCAGTACGTCTTGTCTGTCCTGTACTGTGTGTAGCTACAGTACGTCTGTCGTCCTGTCCTGTGTGTACCTGCAGTACGTCTGTCTGTCCTGTACTGGTGTGTAGCTAGCAGTACGTCTGTCTGTCCTGTACTGTGTGTAGCTAGCAGTACGTCTTTCTGTCCTTACTGTGTGTTAGCTACAGTACTCTGTGTCCTACTGTGTGTAGCTAGCAGTACGTCTGTCCTGTCCTTGTGTGTAGCTAGCAGTACGTCTGTCTGTCCTAGTACTGTCTGTGTATGCTAGCAGTACGTCTGTCTGTGTCCTATGTTGTAGCTAGCAGTACTCTGTCTGTCCTACGGTGTGTAGTAGCAGTACGTCTGTCTGTACTGTACTGTACTGGTGTAGCTAGCAGTACGTCTGTCTGTCCTGTACTGTGTGTAGCTAGCAGTACGTCTGTCTTCTCCTGTACTGTGTGTAGCTAGCAGTACGTCTGTCTGTCCTGTACTGTGTTAGCTAGCAGTACGTCGGTCCTGCCTGTACTGTGTGTTAGCTAGCATTACGTCTGTCTGTACTGTACTGTGTGTAGCTAGCAGTACGTCTGTCTGTCCTGTGTGAAGCTAGATACGTCTGTCTGTCCTGTACTGTTTGTAGCTAGCAGTACGTCTGTCTGTCCTGTACTGTGTGTAGCTAGCAGTACGTCTGTCTGTCCTGTACTGTGTTGTACTAGCAGTACGATGTGTCTGTCTGTACTGTGTGTATAGCAGTACTTCCTGTCTGTCCTGTACTGTGTGTAGCTAGCAGTACGTCTGTCTGTTCTGTACTGTGTGTAGCTAGCAGTACGTCTGTCCTGTCCTGTACTGTGTGTAGCTAGCAGTACGTCTGTCTGTCCTGTACTGTGTGTAGCTAGCAGTACGTCTCTGTCTGTTCCTGTGTGTAGCTAGCAGTACGTCTGTCTGTCCTGTACTGTGGTAGCTACTGCAGTACGTCTGTCGGTCCTGTACTGTGTGTAGCTCAGCAGTACGTCTGTCTGTCCTTGTACTGTGTGTAGCAGCAGTACGTCTGTCTGTCCCTGTACTGTGTGTAGCTGTAGCAGACGTCTGTCTGTCCTGTACTGTGTGTAGCTAGCAGTACGTCTGTCTGTCTGTACTGTGTGTAGCTAGCGTACGTCTGTCTGTCCTGTAACTGTTTGTAGCTAGCAGTACTTCTGTCTGTACTGTACTGGTGTTAGCTAGCAGTACGTCTGTCTGTCTGTACTGTGTGTAGCTAGCAGTACGTCTGTCTGTCCTGTACTGTGTGTAGCTAGCAGTACGTCTGTCTGTCCTGTACTGTGTGTAAGCTAGCAGTACGTCTGCCTGTCCTGTACTGTGTGTAGCTAGCAGTATCTGTCCTGTCCTGTACTGTGTGTAGCTAGCGTACGTCTGTCTGTCCTGTACTGTGTGTAGCTAGCAGTACGTCTGTCTGTCCTGTACTGTGTGTACTAGCAGTACGTCTGTCGTCCTGTCCTGTGTGTAGCTAGCAGTACGTCTGTCTGTCCTGTACTTGTGTGTAGCTAGCAGTATCCGTCTGTCTGTCCTTTACTGTGGTAGCTAGCAGTACGTCTGTCTGTCCTGTACTGTGTGTAGCTAGCAGACGTCTGTCTGTCCTGTACTGTGTGTAGCTAGCAGTACTCTGTCTGTCCTGTACTGTGTGTAAGCTAGCAGTACGTCTGTCTGTCCTTTACTGTGTGTATCTACAGATCTTCTGTCTGTCTGTACTGTGTGTAGCTAGCAGAACGTCTGTCTGTCCTGTACTGTGTGTAGCTAGCAGTACGTCTGTCTGTCCTGTACGTGTGTTAGCTAGCAGTATGTTTGTCATCTGTCCTGTGTGTACTAGCAGTACGATCTGTCTGTTGTATTGGAGCTAGCATAGTCTGTCTGTTCTGTACTGTGTGTAGCTAGTACGTCTGTCTGTACTGTACTGTGTTAGCTAGCAGTACTCTGTCTGTCCTGTACTGTGTGTAGCTAGCAGTACGTCTGTCTGTCCTGTACTGTGTGTAGCTAGCAGTACGTCTGTTCTGTCCTGTACTGTGTGTAGCTAGCAGTTACGTTCTGCCTGTCCTGTTGTAGCTAGCAGTACGTCTGTCTGTCGTGTGTAGCTAGCAGTACGTCTGTCTGTCCTGTACTGTGTGTAGCTAGCGTACGTCTGTCTGTCCTGTACTGTGTGTAGCTAGCAGTACGTCTATCGTCCTCTGTACTGTGTGTAGCTAGCAGTACGTCTGTCTGTCCTGTGTGTAGCTAGCAGTAGTCTGTCTGTCCTGTATGTGTGTAGCTAGCAGTACTCTGTCTGTACGTGTGTAGCTAGCAGTACTCTGTCTGTCCTGTACTGTGTATAGCTAGCAGTACGTCTGTCTGTACTGTCTGTGTGTAGTAGCATACGTCTGTCTGTCCGTACGGTGTAGCTAGCAGTACGTCTGTCTGTCCTGTACTGTGCTAGCAACGTCTGTCCTGTCCTGTACTGTGTGTAGCTAGCAGTACGTCTGTCTGTCCTGTACTGTGTGTAGCTAGCAGTACGTCTGTCCTGTACTGTACTGTGTGTAGCTAGAAGTACGTCTGTCTGTCCTGTACTTTGTGTAGCTAGCATTACGTCTATCTGTCCTGTACTGTGTGTAGCTAGCAGTATGTTCTGTCTGTACTGTGTGTAGCTAGCAGTACGTCTATCTGTCCTGTAGTGTGTAGCTAGCACGTCTGTCTGTCTGTACTGTGTGGCTAGAGTAGTCTGTCTGTCCTGTACTGTGTGTACTAGAAGTACTCGTCTGTCTGTGTTAGCTACAGTACGTCTGTCTGTCTGTACTGTGTGTAGCTAGCAGTACGTCTGTCTGTCCTGTACTGTGTGTATAATACTGATCCTAAAGGTGCCATACACTAGAAAGACGATCCCACGACATTTAGACCGATTCTGCCGGAACGCCTTTCCCAATCTTCTTTGAGACCGACATTCGTATGCAAAGAATGGATTTTCGATCGCATGTGGGTGGTGAGAAAACGGAAAGGCGGTTCCGGCGATCGGTCTAATGTGTGGATCGCTTGGTCGGTTAAGTAAAATCTTTCTAGTGTACGGCTATAATCCTAAGGCTCCGTTCACACTGAGCTGCTTTTGGTGCAATTAATCCCACCGAAACGCATGTGCAATGGTGAACAGAAAAGTGAACATGAAAAGGTGAACAGTGACCATTCGCCTTGCACTGCTGTGATGTAGCACTACTCTTATACTAATATATTGGACTAATACGGCAAAACATCATTATTTTGATAAAAAAAGGCACCTGCATGCAGCAGTGTCGTGCGTAACACCAACGTTACCAATGAACGCGCACTAAATCCAAACGCGATGTACCGCTGCTAAAAAAAGCGCATAGTGTGAACGAAGCCTTAATCCTGTTGGTGACAGGCATTCTGGACTTTGCAGTTCACAGCAGCTGAAGGCTCATTGGATGCTGTTACTGAACTTCCTCCCCATTTGAGCTCAGATTCTAGGCTCATTGATTCCACATGGACCCAGAACGGCTGTTTTCTTTGCTTGGTTTCCCAGCAGGCCCTGAGCATTCTTTACATTTCTTCCAGATCCATGAACAGATAGAGAGAGTTAGAAGACTCTGTGTTAGAGCAGGGGCACTCCCAGCATGCACGGAGCCCACCCTGGACCCATTCTTGTTATTTAATGCTAATTCATTAGTGAAAGATTCTAAATGTAAATTATAACCTGTCGTAACCCTGTGCCCATGGTCCCCCCGTGGGTAAATGTGTCCTAGGGTGACTGTACCCCGTAACATATCTGCCTTGATTCGGGCCCATACTAACTTCTCTCTGTGTTATTTCTGATATGGAGCTGACACAATCTTCCCATCATTGTAATACATTTACCCTGTTTATTGGAATGGTACAGCAGAAGATACATACCATAAACCTATACTAAACACATAGTCATACATACCATACCATGTCATACACTAACCATACATGTCATACATACCATACATGTCATACATACCATAACATTCTATACATACCTACCATGTCATACATACCATACCATGTCATACATACCATACCATGTCAACATACCATACCATGTCAACATCATAACATGTCTACATACCATAACTGTCATACACCATACATGTCTACATACATACCATGGTCAACATACCATACCATTTCCAACCAGACATGTCATACATACCATACCATGTCATACATACCATACCATGTCAATACATACCATACCATGTCATACATACCATCACCATAGATACATCAAAATACATACCATACATGTCATACATACCTAAAATTCATACATACCATAACATGTCATACATACCATAACATGTCATACATACCATACCATATGTCAAATGATATCCATACCATGTCATACATACCATAACATGTCAAATACATACATAAACAATACCATGTCATACATACCATACCATGTCAACCTACATCCATGTCCATACATACAATACCATAATGTCAAACATACCATACCATGTCATACATACCATACCATGTCATACATACCATACCATGTCATACATACCATACCATAACATGTCATACATACCATACCATGTCATACATACCATACCATATGTCAAATATACCATACCATGTCATACATAACCATTCCATATGTCAATATACCATACCATGTCATACATACATTCCATATGTCAAACATACCATACCATGTCATACATACCATACCTAATGTCAAATATACCATACCATGTTCATCATACATACCATACTCGTCATATACCATACCATGTCATACTACCTACCTATGTTCAAATATCCATAACCATGTCATACATATGCCATCCATATGTCAAACATAATACCATACCATGTCATACATACCAATACCATAGTCAAATATACCATACCATGTCATACATACCATACCCCATATGTCAAATATACCCATACCATGTCATACATACCATACCATATGTCAATATACCATACATGTCATACATACACATACCATATGTCAAATATACCATACAACATGTCATACATACAATACCATGTCATACATACCATAACCATTCATATACCATACACATATTCAAATACCATACATGTCATACATCCATATCAACTATACCATACCATGTCATACATACCATACCATATGTCAAACATACCATACCATGTCATACATACCATACCATATGTCAAATATACCATACCATGTCATACATACCATACCATATGTCAAATATACCATAACCCATGTCATACATACCATACCATATGTCAAATATACCATACCATGTCATACATCCATACCATATGTCAATATACCATACCATGTCATACCTACCATACCATGTCATACATACCATACACCATGTCATACACCATACCATATGTCAATATACCATACCCATGTCATACATACCATACCATATGTCAAATTATGTCATAACCATGTCATAACATCCATACCATGTCATACATACCATACCATATGTCAAATATACCATACCATTCATACATACATACCATTGTCATACTACCATACCATTGTCATACATCCATACCATATGTCCAAGTACCATACCATGTCATACATACCATACCAATGTCAAATATACAACATACATGTCATACTACCATATGTCAAATATCCATACATTCATACATACCATACATCATACATACCATACCCATATGTCAATATACCATACCATGTTACATACCATAAATCTATGTCAAATCATACCATACCATGTCATACATACCATACCATATGTCAAACATACCAATACCTGTCAATACCATACCATTTCATAACATACCATACCATAGTCAAATATACCATACCATATGATCAAACATACCATACCATGTCATACCATACCATAGTCCATACCATGTCCATACATCCCATACCATGTCCAACTACATCCCTAGGTCATAATATACCATAACCATGTCATACCCTCACCCATAACCATATGTCAAATATACCATACCATGTCATACAACTAACGCCATACCATACATACCATGTCAAATATACCATACCATGTCATACATACCATACCTGTCATACCATACCCTACCATCTGTCAAATATACCACTATACCATGTTCATACATACCATACCATGCTACAATACCATACCATAAATGTCAACATACCATACATTCATACATACCATACCATATGTCAAATATACCATACCATGTCATACATATCATACCACCATATGTCAAATCCATACCTATGTCATACATACCATACATGTCATACATACCAGTACCATATGTCAAATATACCATACCATGTCATCCACATACATACCATATGTCAAATATACCATACCATGTCTACATACCATCATAGTCAAACATACCATACCATTCAATCCATACATGCACTACCATACATGCAACATACATACCATACCTGTCAAATACATACATGTCATACATACCATACCATATGTCAAACATACCATAGACCATACCATATTCATACATACCATACCATAGTCAATACCATACCAGTCATACATACCATACCATATGTCAAATATCCATACCATGTCATACTACCATTATTCAATAATACCATACATGAATACATACATCCATATGTCAAACATACCATAACCATGTCATACATACCCATATGTCAAACTATACCATACATGTCATACATACCATACCATAATGTGTCAAATATACCATACCATGTCATACTAACCATACCATACAATGTCAAATATACCATACCTGTTCATACCATACCATATACCATGTCAACATACCATACCATATGTCAAATATACCATACCATGTCAATACCCATACCATATGTCAAAGATACCATACCATGTCATACATACCATACCATATTCAAATACATCCATGTCATACTACCATACCATATGTCAAATATACCTATCCGCAATACATACCAGACATGTCATACATACCATACTCATATGTCAAATATACCATACCATGTCATACATACCATACCATTGTCAAATATACCATCCATGTCATACATACCATACCATATGTCATAATACCATACCATGTCATACATACCATACCATATGAAATACATACCAGTCCATACATAATATACCATATGTCAAAATACCATACCATGTCATACATACCATACCATAGTCAAACATACCATACAATACCCATGTCATACATACCATACATATGTCAAAATAACCATACATGTCATACATACCATACCATATGTCAATATACCATACCAGTCAAATATACCATATTGTCAATATCCATACATGATACATACAACCATATGTCAACATACCATACCATGCACTACAACCATACCATATGTATACAATATCCATACCTACACATACCATATTCCATCATAAACATCATACAATCCTGTCAAATATACCATACCATGTCATACATACCATGATGTCAAATATACCATACCCATGTCAATACATACCATACTATCAAATATACCCATACCATGTCATACATACCCATCCTATGTCAAACACTACCATATCATGTATCCTACCATACCGATATGTCAAATATACCATCCATGTCATACTACCATACACAACCCATCTTTCAACTATACCATCCATTCATAAAACACAATACCATACCATATGTCAAATATGACCATACCATGTCATACATACCATATGTCACATATACCATACCATGTCATACATACCATAACCATATGTCAAACATACCAAACCATGTCATACATACATACATATGTCAAATATACCATACCATGTCATACATACCCCATACAATATGTCATAATATACATAAACCATCGTCATACATACCATAGCCATATGTCAAAATACCATACATGTTCATACCATACCAATCCATAAGTTCCAAATATTACCATACCAGTCATACATACCATACCATGTCATACCACCATAACATTTCAACATACATACCATGATGTCAATATACCCATATCACCATGTCATACATACCATACATATGTCAAAATATACCATACCAAATGTCATACATACACATACCATGTCATACATACCATACCATATATTCATACATACCATACCACATGTCAACATACCAACCATGTCAAACATACCATAATAGTACCATGTCATACACACCAAACCACATGTCATACATACCATACCATTGTCAATACCATGTAACCAAACCATAATGATCTTACATACCATACCATGTCCTACATACATACCTTATGTTCCATACACTCCAATATACCATCTATACATACCATACCATGTCATACATACCCGTAATATGTAATAATATACATATCATGTCATACATACCACTCGTAATACATACCATATCATTCATACTAACGTACCATGTCACATATAACAACCCATATGTTCATACACTACCGTACCATGTCATACATACCAAACCATGTGTTACATACCAAACCAACATGTCATACATACCAAACCATTATGTCATACTACCATATCATGTCATACATAAACGTACCATGTCATACATACCATATCATACATATCATACATACCGTACCAAACCATATTTCATACATGCCATGTCATACATACCAACATCTATATGTCATGACATACCATACCATGTCATACATATTAAACCATATGTCATACATACCAAACCATGTCATGCATGCGAACCCACTGTCCATACATACCATAATACCCAAAGTCAACATCACGAAACCAATGCATACCTCCCATAAACCATGTCATACATACCATGGCATACATACCATAACCATGTCAAACATACCAAATCATATGTCATACATACCAAACCAAAACCATATGTATACATACCAAACCATATTTCATACATGCCAGTGTCAGACATAACAAACCATAGTCATACATACCATACACAGTCATTCTATAAACCATATGTCATACATACCAAACCATATGTCATGCATGCGAAACCATATGTCATACATACCATACCAAATGTCATACTATACCGAACCATATGTCATTGCATACCATGGCACACATACCATACATGTCATACTACCAGACCCATGTCATACATCCATGTCATACATACCAACACCCACTGTCATACATACCATACCATGTCATACATTACCTGTATACTATCATACATATGTTATACAAAACCATATGTCATGCATACCAACCATATGCCAATACATACCATGTCATAAATACCAAACCATATGCCATAACATTACCATTTATACAACCACACCATGTCATCATACCAAACCATGCCATTCATAACATACCATGTCATACATACCAAACCATATGTCATACTACCAAACCTATGCCATACAACCATACCATGTCATCAGCGCATACTCCCCATGTCATACATACCAAACAATTGTCATTCATACCATACCAGTCATACATTCCATACATACCATGTCATACATCCAATATGTCACATACCAACCATGTATAACCATAAAATGTCATGCATACCAATACCATATGAGAACATAGGAAGAAAGGATCCGCCGCACCAACCAGAATCAGGTAGACGATCTCCAGCAAGAATCAGGCCAATGTTCTTTGATTAAAAAACATACATTTATTTCCATAGTTGTATATAACCTACGGCTGGCCGCCATAGGATACTGGTGGTGGAGGTCTAACTAACGCGTTTCGGGCTTACCCCTTATCATAGTCACAAATAACCGGGTGGTAACACCCCCTTTTAAAACGAATGGACCAATCAAAAAAGAGAAATGGAGAATACTTCTAAACATTCACTCTAAAGTGTACAGATACGTTTAGAGTTAATGTTACATACATTGCGAAAATGCAGCGGTAAGTTGGCGAGCTTTTGGACGTTTTTAAGACACCACCATTGAAAAGGTGTTAATTGTTGTGCAAAAACACTGGTGCAAAATTAATTACATGGTATGTATGACATATGGTATGGTATGTATGACATATGGTATGTGTGACATGGTATGGTATGTATGACATGGTATGG
The DNA here is from genome assembly GCA_019447015.1 of Hymenochirus boettgeri. Classification (NCBI taxonomy): domain Eukaryota; kingdom Metazoa; phylum Chordata; class Amphibia; order Anura; family Pipidae; genus Hymenochirus; species Hymenochirus boettgeri. The sequence goes on from JAACNH010000064.1 coordinate 90,559, forward strand.
TATGTATGACATATCGTATGTATGACATGGTATGGTATGTATGACATGGTATGGTATGTATGACATATGGTATGGTATGTATGACATGGTATGGTATGTATGACATATGGTATGGGTATGTATGACAGATGGTATGGTATGTTGACATATGGTATGGTATGTATGACGTGTATGGTATGTATGACATGGTATGTATAGCATATGGTATGGTATGTAGACATATGGTTGTATGTAGCATATGTTGTATGTATGGTATGTATGTATGACATGGTATGTATGACATATGGTATGGTATGTATGACATGGTATGATATGTATGAGATGGTATGTATGACATATGGTATGTATGACATGGTATGGTATGTATGACATGGTATGTATGACATGGTATGGTATGTATGCCATGGTATGGTATGTATGACACATGGTATGGTATGTATGACATATGGTATGGTATGTATGACACATGGTATGGTATGTATGACATGGTATGATATGTATGACATGGTATGTATGACATATGGTATGGTATGTATGACTATGGTATGGTATGTATGATTGGTATTGTATGACGTATGGTTGTTATATCCTGGTTTATGATGTATGATCATATAATTGGTATGTATGACACATGGTATGGTAATATATGACCTATGGTATATGGTATTCTGACTGTAATCTCCACCCTATCCTAAAATCATCTATCCAAACAGTCCCCTCCATATTCTCACCCTATATCCTATAAGCACTATCAACACCGCCCCTCATATATCTCTCACCCTATCCTATAAAGCACTATCCAACACAGCCCTCCATATATCTCCACCCATCTATAAAGCCCTATCCAACACAGCCTCCATATATCTCACCTTACCTATAAACACTACCAACACAGTCCCTCCATCTCATATCTCACCCTATCCTATAAAGCACTATCCAACACAGCCCCCATATATCTCAACCCTATCCTATAAAGCACTATCCAACACAGACCCTCCCTCCATATATCTCACCCTATCTATAAGCACTTCATCCAACACAGCCCCTCCATATATCACCTATCCTATAAAGCACTATCCAACACAGCCCTCCATATATCTCACCCTATCTCTAAAGCACTATCACAACACAGCCCCTCCATATATCCACCCTATCCTAAAAGCACTATCCAACACAGCCCCCTCCATATATCTCATCACACCTCTATCCTATAAAGCACTATCCAACACCAAAGCCCCTCCATATATCTCACCCTATCCGATAAAGCACTATCCAACACAGCCCCTCCATATATCTCAACTCACCCTATCCTATAAAGCACTATCCAACACACGCCCTCCATATATCTCACCCTATCCTATAAAGCACTATCCAACACGCCCTCCATATATCCACCCTAATCCTATAAGCACTATCCAACACACCCCTCCATATATCTCACCCTATCTATAAAGCACTATCCACACAACAACAGCCCCCCATTATCCACCCTACCTATAAAGCCACTTCCAACACACGCCCTCCATATATCTCACCCTATCCTATAAAGCCTATCCCACACAGCCCCTCTATATATCTCACCCTATCCTATAAAGCACTATCCAACACAAGCCCTCCATATACTCACCCTATCTATAAAGCGCTTTCCAACACAGCCCTCCATATAATCCTCACCCTATCCATAAAGCCACTATCCACACCGCCCTTCCATATACTCACCCATCCTATAAAGCACTATCCAACCAGCCCCTCCCTATATCTCACCCTATCCTATAAAGCACTATCTAACCACCGGCCTCTCATATATCTCACCCTAATCCTATAAAGCACTATCCAACACAGCCTCTCCCATATATCTCACTCACCTATCCTATAATGCACTATCCAACACAAGCCCTCCATATATCTCACCCCATCTATAAAGCACTATCCAACACAGCCCTCCATATCAATACGTCACCCTATCCGATAAAGCCGCTATCCAACACAGCCCCTCCATATATATCTCACCCTATCCTAAAAAGCACTATCAACACAGCCCCTCCATATTTCTACCCTATCCTATAAAGCGCATCCAACACAGCCCCTCCATATATCTCACCCTATCCTATAAAGCACATACCACCCCAGCCCTCCATAGATCTCACCCTATCCTATAAGCACTATCCACACAGCCCCCCATATATTCTCCCCCTATCCTATAAAGCACCTATCCAACACAGCCCCTCCATATCTCTCACCCTATCCTTAAAGCACTATCCACACACCCTCCATATATCTCACCCTATCCTATAAAGCACTATCCACACAGCCGCTTATATATCTCACCCTATCCTATAAACACTATCAACACAGCCCCTCCCTCCATATTCTCACCCTATCCTATAAACACTACCCACACAGCCTCAATATATCTCACCCTATCTATAAAGCACTATCCAACACAGCCCTCCAATATATTCTACCCTATCCTATAAAGCACTATCCAACACAGCCCTCCATATATCTCACCCTACTATCCTATAAGCACTATCCAACACCACCGCCCTCCATATATCTCACCCTACCTATAAGCACTATCCACACACCAAGCCCTCCATAATTCTCCCCCTATCCTATAAAGCACTATCCAACACAGTCCCCTCCATATATCTCACCCAATCCTATAAAGCACTATCCAACAACCCCTCCTAATATTCCACCCTATCCTATAAAGCACTATCCAACACAGCCCTCCATATATCTCAACCCATCCTATAAAGCACTATCAACACATCCCTCATATATCTCACCCTATCCTAAAGCCATCCAACAAGCCCTCTTATATCTCACCCTATCCTAACAGCACATCCAACACCGCCCTCAATATCTCACCCTATCCTAATAAGCCACTATCCAACACAACCCCCCTCCATAATCTCACCCTATCCTATAAAGCGCTATCCAACACAGCCCCTCCGTATATCTCACCCTTCCTATAAGCCAAAACTATCCAACACACGCCCCCATATCTCTCACCCTATCCTAAAACACTATCCACCCACGCCCCTCCATATATCTCACCCTATCTATAAAGCACTATCCAACACAACATCCCTCCATATATCTCACCCTATCCTATAAAGCACTATCCAACCCAGTCCTCCATATATCTCACCCTATCCTATAAAGCACTATCCAACACAGAGCCCTTCATATATCTCACCTATCCTATAAAGTCACTATCCACACAAGCCCTCCAATATCTCACCCTATCCTATAAGCGCTATCCAACACAGCCTCCATATATCTCACCCTATCCTATAAAGCACTATCCAACACACAGCCCTCCAATATATCTCACCCATCCTATAAAGCACTATCCAACACAGCCCTCCATATATCTCACCCTATCCTATAAAGCACTATCCAAACAGCCCCTCCCATATATCTCACCCTATCCTATAAAGCACTATCCACACAGCCCCTCCATATATCTCACCCTATCCTATAAAGCACTATCCAACACACAGCCCTCCAATATCCACCCTATCCTATAAAGCACTATCCACAAACAGCCCCTCCATATATCTCACCCTATCTATAAGCACTATCCAACACACCCTCTATATTCTCTCAGAGCTGATCCAGCCATATCGTCCCAGACACAACCTTCGTCTCCGCAATGATCTCCTCCTCTCATCCACCATGGTCACCTCTCCCAGGCCCGTTTCAGAAGACTTTACTGTGCTGCCCCTCTGATCTGGAATTCCCCCTGTCTGTCCGTCACTCTCCCTTCCTAAACACTTTAAAAACGTAACCTTAATGCCCACCTCTTCAGGCCCCATATACCTTGTCTAGACATTACCCCCCTTACTACCCAATATGATCCAACCCGCCTATCACACCTCCACTGCCAATCTTTTTACTACCTTCGCTAACACGTTAGTACATAGGTTGCGTGAGTTTAGTGCTTATTTTTCTCATTAGCGTGGGATATTGCATCTCCCTACATTGTCACTACATACCATAACCATGTGCATACATACCCATGTTCTTACATACCATACATGTCATACAATACCATATATCATACATACCATGTCATACATACCATTCCATGTCATGCATCCCTACCATATGTCATACATACCATGTCATACATACCATCCATAGGTCAATACATACCAGTCATACATACCATACCAATGTCATACATACCATGTCTACACTACCATTACCATATGTCATACATACATATGTCATACATACCATGTCATACATACCATACCATGTCATACATACCATATACCATATTCATACATACCATGTCATACATACATACCATGTCATCATCCATCCATCATACCTACCATAGCAATTTCATATATCCATACCATGTGTCATACATACAATACTAGTGTCATACATACCATAACCATGTCATACATACCATACTACTCATACATACCATATCATACATACCATAACCATGTCATAACCATATCCAAATGGTCATACATACCATGTCAATACATAATCATACCATGTCATACATACCCATACATGTATCCATACCATACCATACCATACCATGTCATACATACCAACATGTCTACTACATCCATGGCATACATAACCATACCATGTCATACATACCATGTCATACATCCATACCAGTCATACATACCATAGTCATACATACCATCTCATACATATCTACATGTCATACATACCATACCATATGTCATACATACCATGTCATACATACCATAACCATAATGTCATACAACCATGTCATACATACATATACCATACCATAGTCATACATACCATATAGTCATACATACCATGTCATACATACCATACCAGTCATACATACCATACCTTCTGTCATACATACCATACCATATGTCATACATACTCATACCCATATTCCTACTACCATACCATGTCATACATACCATACCATATGTCATACATAACCATAACCCGGTCATACATACCATACCATCATACATCATATGCATACATCCATACCATGTCCATACATACCATACAGCATGTCACACATACCATATGTCACACACCATACATATTCCTACATACCCATGTATTAATTTTGCACCAGTGTTTTTGCACAACAATTAAACCCTTTCAATGGTGTCTTTAAAAAACGTCCAAAAGCTCGCAACTTACCGCTAGCATTTCGCAATGTATTAACATTAACTCTAAAGTATCGTGTACACTTTAGAGTTAATGTTAGAATGTATTCTTCCATTACTCTTTTTTGATTGGTCCATTCGTATTTAAAAGGGGTGTTACCACCCGGATATTTAGTGACTATGATAGGGTAAGCCCGAAACGCGTTAGACCTCCACCACCAGTATCCTAGCGGCCAGCCGTGGTTATATACAACTATGGAAATAAATGATGTTTTTTAATCAAAGAACATTGCCTGATTCTTGGCTGGAGATCGTCTACCTGATTCTGGTTGGTGCGGGCGATCCTTCTTCCTATGGTTCTCATATGGTATGGTATTGCATGACTTTTATGGTATACCATGGTTTGGTATTATGACCATATGGTATGTATGACATGGTATGGTCATGGATGTATGACATGGTATGTTGTAGACATAATGGTTTGGTATAGACTGTGATGATGTATGTGCATTTATGACATGGTATGGTATGTAGAGCATATGGTTTGGATGTTGACATAGGTTGGTATGTATACATAGGATGTTATGAAGGGCATGGTTTGGTATGTAATGACTGGTGTGGTATGTATAACTGGGTATGTATGGCATATGGTTTTGGTATTTATGACATGGTATGTTGGCATATGGTTTGGTATCTGACATATGGTTTGGTATGTAATAACATATGTTATGATTGTATGACAGGTTTATGCTGTATTGTATGATGACATGGGTTGGTGTTGATGTGTTTTATGTATGACATGTATGTATGACTTGTCTGGGGTATGTATACATATGGTATGGTATGTTGTAACTCCAATGGTATGTCATGACATATGGTTTCGGTATGTATGACTTGGTATGGTATGTATGCTTGGTTTCGCATGCTGACATATGTTTGGTATTGTATACTAGGTTTTAATATGAATGACATGGTATGGGGGTATGTAATGACATCATGGTTTTTTGTGATGTCACGCATGTATGAAATAATGGTTTTGGTATGTATGACATATGGTTGGTTGGGTATGTATGGACATATGAATTTGGTATGTTGTAGACAATGGTATGGTATGTATGCCATGTATGTAGGACATGGTATGGTATGTATTCCATATGGTTTCGTTTTGTATTCGTATTATGACATTTGGTAGGGATGTATGACATGGTTCTTCGGCATGCATGACATGGTTTGGTATTAATGACATATGGTTTAATTATGTATGACATGGTATGGTATGTATGACATTGATTTGGTATGTATGCATGGCATGTATAAATATGGTTTTGTACGGTATGTATGATATGTATGATTGGTAATGTATGACATGGTACCGTTATGTATGACATGGTATGGTATGATGACATATGGTTTGAATGGTATGACATGTTTGATGTAACACATGTGGTTTGGTAGTAACTGGTTGGAGTATGCATGTAACGGTAATGTCGCAGATAATATGGTTTGGTATATGTGACTGGTACGGTTAATGTATGAAATGAGTATGGTAATGTATGACATTGAGTGGTTATTACCATGAATCTATATATTATTACATATTACGGTATTGTATGACTGTATGGTATGTATGAGATGGTATGTATGTATGACATTGGTTTGGTATGTATGACATGGTATGTGTATGTAGACATATGGTTTGGTTGTATACATGGTATGGTAATGTAATGACATGTGTGTTTGGTGTGTATGACATGGTATGGTATGTTGACTGGTAGGTAGGATGTTTGACATGTGGTATGGTAGTATGAAGACCTATGGTATGGTAGTTAAATGGTATGTGGTATGTATGACATGGTATGGTATATTTGACCTATCTGTTGGTATGTTATGACCTTGTATGGTATATTTGAAACATATGGTTGGTATGTTTGACATGGTAATGGTAATGGATGACATGGTATGGTATGTATGACATGTATTGTATAATTTGACATATGGTATGGTATGGATTACATGGTATGGTATATTGACAATGGCATGTATGTAATGACATGGTAATGTAATAGTTTGGGGGGGGGGACTATGGTAGGTATGTATGACATGGTATGGTATATTTGACATTGTAGGGTATGTATGACATGGTAATGGTAGTTTGACATATGGTATGGTAATGTTGACTTGGTATGGTATAATTTGGGACATATGGTATGTCATGACATTAATGGTATATTGATTGATTGTATTATGACGGAATTTATGAACATATGGTATTGGTAATGTAATGGACATGGTATGTTATACTTTGACATATCGGTATGGTTATGTATGACTGTATGGTATTTTGACATATTGGTATTGGTATGTAATTACATGTATGTAATTTTGAATGTATGGTATGTATGACATTGTATGGTTATTTGACATATGGTCTGTATGACATGGTATGGTATATTTGACTATGGTATGATGGGTATGTGATTGAATAGAAGTAATGTATAATGGTATGATATTTGACATATGGTATGGTATGTATACGATGGTATGGTATGTTTGACATATTGTATGGTAATGTATTTCATGGTATGGTATATTTGACATATGGTATTTATGTTTGACATGGTATGGTAATATTTTGACTATGGTTGGTATGTATGACATGTGTATGGTGTATTTTTTGAACATATGGTATGGGTGTTATACTGGTATGGTATGTTTGACATCAGTATGGTATGTATGACATGGTATGGTATGTTTGACATATGGTATATTTGTATTACATGGTATGGATGGTTTTGACATATGGTGTGTAACATGTAGTATGTATGCAATGTATGGTATTATGACTGATGTGTATTTTGAATAGTATGGTATGTTACATGGTATGGTATATTGACATATTGTGGTAGGTAAAGGTATAGTATGACATTGATATGTATATTTGACATATGGTATGGTATGTATGACATGTATTATTGATGTATGTATGATGAATGGTATTGGTATCTTTGACATATGTGTTGGTATGTATGACCTGTGATGGTATATTGACATATGTAAAGGTATGTATGACATGGGGTATGGTATTGCCATTGTAGCTGATGACATGGTATGGTAATATTGACATATGTTGGTATGGTATAATGGTATGACTGTTGTATATTTGCAATGATGTATTTGACGTATATGTAAATTGACATATGGTATGGTATGGTAATGTACCGATGATGTATCAGGTATGGTATATTTGACATATGGTATGGTATGTAGACATTTATGGTAATATTTGGACATAGTATGTGATGATGGTATGTTTGACATTGGTATGTATATTTTGCATATGGTATGGTATTGTGGACATGGATGGTATGGTAGTTTATTGCATATGGTATGTATGTAATGGTATGATATGTTCTTAATGTGACTGGTATGGATATTTGCATATTGTTGTATGAATCATGGTATGGTATGTTTGACATATGTAATGTGTATGTATGACATGTATGGTATGTTTGACATATGGTAATGGTAATGGTATGACATGGTATGATGGGACTAATGATTATGAGATGCATATGGTATGTTTACTATGGATGGGTATGTAGGCATGTGATATGGTATATGTATGCTATCTGGTATGTATGTATGACATGGTAATGTATTTTGACATATGGTATGATGTATGACATTATATGCGATTTGCATATGTATGGTATGTATGACATGGTTGTATTGTATGTAATGTTTGAGACATGGTATGATATTGTATGACATGGTATGGTATATTGACATATGGTTATGGTATATGACATGGTATGGTATATGAGCTTGTAGGTTTACATATGGTATGGTAATGTAGAACTGGATTGATTTGACATAGTATGTCCATGCGATATGGGTATATTGACATTGGTATGGTATTCTTAGTAATGACATATGGTATGGGATGTATGACTGGGTATGGTATGTTCATGGAGTGGACGGTATGGTATGTGACTAGGAGTATTTGACATAGTGGTATGTATGTGCATAATGTATGTAATATACTGGTATGGTATATTTGACATTGGTAGGTATGTATGACAGGATATGGTATTTTGAACATATGGTTTTTATGGTATGTACATGGATGTTTAATGTTAGCATGGTAGTATGTTGACTATGTATGTATGTATCATGTATGGGTATGTTGACATATATGTTGAACATGATGGTATGTTTGATGGTATATTTACATGGTATGGTATATTTACTGATGTTCATGGTAAGGTTTGGTATGGTTATGGTATGATGCTGGTAATGGTATGCTATTACATGGCATGTATGATAGTATGACCATAGGTATGTAATATGACATTTGTATGGTCACTAGGTTTATGACGATATTGGTATGGTTGATTCTAGGATGGTTGTATGCTGTAGGTATGGTATGTTATGACATGGTATGGATATGTTTGACATGGTATGGTAATGTATGCACATGGTATGGTATATTTGCATATGGTATGTGTATGTATGTTAATGAAAGTATGGTATTTTGAATATGGTTGGTAATGTTACATGTGTAATTTGGTATGGTATGATCATGTAATGTTGTGACTGGTATGTATGATACATGTATGGATTTACCTATGGTATGGCATGTATGACATGGTATGTGATATTTGACATATGTATGGTATGTATGACATGTATGGTAATATTTGAACATATGGTATGGAATGTAATGACATGGTAGGTTATATTACATATGTTGGTGGTAATTATCATGGTATGGTATGTTTTGACATATGGTATGGTAGGTATGACATGGTATGGTATATTGACATAGGTATGTATGACATGGGTATGTATATTTTACCATAGGTATGGTATGTAACATGGGTTATGGACGTATGCTATGTGAAGTATGGTATGTAGACTGGTATGGTATATTTGACATATGGTATGTAAAGGTATGACATGGTATGGTATAATTTGACATATGTTATGGTATGTATGACTGGTATGGTATATTACATATGAGTATGTATGTATAACATGGTATGTATATTTGACATATTGGTATGTAGACATGTAGGTAGTTTACATAGGTAATGGTATATGAACATGGTTGTATAATTTGAATAGGTATGTATAGACATGGTATGGTTATTGTGACCATATGGTATGGTATGTATACATGGTATGGTATATTTGACATATGGTATGGTTGAGATCATGTAATGGTTTGAACTATTTGACATATGTATGTTGACATGCGTATGGTCTGTACTTTGACATAATGTATTCATGTAGGAATGGCTATGTGAGAGACATGGTATGGTATATTGACATATGGTATGTAGTATGACTTGTTGTATGTATGCATGGTATGGTATGGTATGACATGTATGGTATGGTAAGTATGACATGGTATGGTATGTATGACATGGTATGTGTATTAGTGTATGTAGTTACATATGGTATGGTAAGTATGACTGTAATGGTATGTATGGCATGTATGTTAGTGTAGACATGGTAGGTATGTATGCATGGGTATGGTATGTATGCATGTATGTATATTTTGACATATGTAATGTATGTATGACTTATGTATAGCATTTTATGGTATGTAGATACATGTTATGGTATGTATTGAACATTTATGGTATGTATGACATGTTTTGGTATGTCATCATGTATGGTAGTGTATGACATAGGTATGGTATGTATGACATGGTATGTATGTTAGACATGGTATGGTAGTATGACTGGTATGGTATTTATGACATGGTATGGTTAGTTATGACATGGTATGGTATGTTATGACATGTTTGGTATGTATGACATGTTAATGGTATGAATGTACTGTTGTATGTATGACCTGATGGTATGTAGAATGTATGACATGATGTATGTATGACATGGTATGGTATGTATGAACAGGGTTCTGGTATTATGACATTATTTGTATGTATGACATGTTATGGTAATGTATAGCCATGTATGTATGTATATGTTAGTATATAATGGTATGGTAATGTATGACATGTTTATGGTATGTATGATGTTATGGTATGTACATGATCTTCTCTGTACCATTTTCCAATTAAACAGGTAAATGTCTAACTGATGGTGAGATGTGTCCAGCTCCATATCAGAAATTAAACATCGAGAGAAGTCCTAAGTATGGGCCCCGAATACAGGCAGATAGTTACAGGGTAACAGTCCACCCTAGGACACTTTACCCCACGGGGACATGGGCACAATGGGTACGACATGTATAATTTTACATTTAGACTTTTTCACGAGAATTACATTCAATATACAGAAATTGGGTCCAGGGGTGGGCCCCGTGCATGCTGGGAGTGCCCTCTGCTCTAACCAAGTCTTCTAACCCTCTCTCTCTGTTCATGGAATCTGAAAATGTAAAGAATGCTCATGGTGCCTGCTGGGAAACCCACAAAGAAACACAGCCTTCTGGGTTCCATGTGTAATCAATGGAGCTAGAATCTGAGCTCCAAATTGGGAGAGTTCAGTAACAGCATCCAATGAGGCTTTCAGCTTGCGTTTGAACGGCAAGTCCCGAGAATGCCCTGTCGATCCAACGAATTAATTAGGCTTTCGTTCACACTATGGCGCTTTTTTTAAATGCAGCGGTACATCCGTTGGCGATTAGTTGCCCGTTCAATTGTCAACGTGTGTGTTAACGACGACACTACTCTGCATGCGGTGGCCTTTTTTTTTTAATCAATATGATTGTTTTTGCCGTAATTAGTTCCAATATATGTGTACCGAGTCGTGCACACTCACAGGCATGCAAGCTGAATGGTCACTGTTCACTTTTTCACCTGTTCACACATTTTTCACTGTTCACCAGTGTCACATGCGTTTTCGGGGATTAAATTGCACCAAAATGGCAGCTCAGTGTGGACACGGAGCCTTAGGATTATAGCCGTACACATGAAAGATTTAACTATAATACCGAGCCAAGCGATCCCACGACATTAAACCCGATCCTGCCGGAACGACTTTCCACGTTTTTTTTGCATGCTTCTCACCACCCACATCGATTCTGGCAAATACCTCATCATTTTGCAATACGATTCCGTTGTTATTTTATGTCAGTGTCCCTTTAATCGTGGGATCACTAGGAGAAGACTTATTGTTATTATATGTCGGTGTCCCTTTAATCGTGGGATCACTAGGAGAAGACTTATTGTTATTTTATGTCGGTGTCCCTTTAATCGTGGGATCACTAGGAGAAGACTTATTGTTATTTACCTGTCTGTGTCCCTTTAAATGTGGGAATCACTAGGAGTTAGACTTATTTTATTAATGTCTGTGTCCCTTTAAAATCGTGGGATCACTAGGAGAAGACTTATTGTTATTTTATGTCAGTGTTCCCTTTACTTACTCGGGGATCACTAGAAGACTTATTGTTCTTATATGTCGGTGTCCCTTTAAATCGTGGGATTCACTAAGAGAATACTTATTGTTATTTTATGTCGGTGATCCTTTACAAATCGTGGGATCACTAGGGAGAAGACTATTGTTATATTAAAGTTTGTGTCCCTTTAAATCGTGGATCCACTATGGAGAAGACTTTTGTTTTTTAATGTCTGCGTCCCCTTTAAATCGTGGGATCACTGATGAATAGACTTATTGTTTATTTAATGTACTGTGTCCCTTTCAATCGTGGGATCACTAGGAGAAGACTATTGGTTATTTAATGTCGGTGTCCCTTTAAATCGTGGGATCACTGGAGAAGACTTATTGTTATTTTATGGTGGTGTCCCTTTAAGAAAAAAATCGTGGGGGATTCACTAGGAGAAGACCTTATGCTTATTTTAATGTCTGGGTCCCTTTAATCGTGGGATCACTAGGAGATTAGACTTATTGTTATTTTATTCCTGTCCCTTTAACATCGTGGGATCACGAGGAGAAACTTATTGTTATTTTATGTCGCTGTCCCTTTAAAATCGTGGGGGATCACTAGGAGATCGACATTGTTATTTATGTGTCGGTGTCCCTTTTACTCCGGGGATCACTAGAGAGACCTTATTGTATTTGTTAATGTCATTGTCCCTTTAAATCCTGGTAATCAACTAGGATAAGACTTATTGTATTTTTGTCTGTGTCCCTTTAATAATCGTGGGGGGATCACTATGAGAAGACTTATTGTTATTTAAACGCTGTGTCCCTTTAAAAATAATCGTGGGTAAGCACTAAGAGAATAGACTTATTTTATTTAATGTCCTGTGTCCCTTTAATTGTGGGATCACTAGGAGAAGATAGTGTTATTTTATGTCGGTGTCCCCTTTAATTCGTGGGATCACTAGGGAGAAGACTTATTGTTATTTTATGTCATTCCCTTTAAAACAACAAACAAAATCTGGGATCACTCGGAGAAGACTTATTGTTATTTTCATGTCGGTGTCCCTTTAATGGGATTCACTAGGAGGAAGACTTATTGTTATTTTTATGTCAGTGTCCCTTTAATCGTGGGATCACTAGGAGAAGACTTATTTGGTTATTTTATGTCGGTGTCCCTTTAATCGTGGACCACTAGGAGATAGACGTATTGTTCTGTCTGTCAGGTCCCTTTAAATCGTGGGTCACTAATTATAGACTTATTGTTTATTTTATGTTTGTTGTCCCTTTAAAAATCGTGTGATCACTAGAGATAGCTTATTTGTTATTTATGGGTCGTGGTCCCTTTATCGTGGATCACTAGAGAAGACTTATTGTTATTTTATGTCTGTGTCCCTTTAAAAAATCGTGGATCACTGGAGAAGACTTATTGTTATTTTAGGTTGGTGTCCCTTAATCGTGGGATCACTAGGATTATAGACTGATGTTATTTTAATGTAGGTGTCCCCTTTAATCGTGGGAATACTATGAGAAGACTTAGTGTTATTTTATGTCGGTGTCCCCTTTAAAATCGGGTGATCACTAGGAGAAAGCCTTATTGTTATTTTATGTCAGTGCCCTTTAATCGTGGATCACTAGGAGAAGACTTATTGTTTTTTTATGTCATGTCCCTTTAATCGTGGGATCACTAGAGAGACTTATTCTTATTTTATGTCGGTGTCCGCTTTAAAATCGTGGGATATAGGGAAGACTTATTTGTTATTTGATTCAGTTCCCTCTTTAATTCGTGGGATCACTAGGAGAGACTTCTTGTTTATTTTAGTCATGTCCCGTAAATCATGGATCACTAGGAGAAGACTTATCTTATTTTATGGTCCGGTGTCCCTTTAATCGGGGGATCACTAGGAGAAGACTTTATTGTTAGTTTATGGCTGTGTCCCTTTAAATCGTGGGATCACTAGGAAAACGTTGTTTTTTATTTCTGTGTCCCTTTAAAAATCGTGGGATCACTAGGAGACGACTATTGTTATTTTCGTGTCTGTTTCCCTTTAATCGTGGTTACTAGGAGAAAGACTTATTGTTATTTTTAAATGTCAGTGTCCTTTAATCGTGGGATCACTAGGAGAAGAACTTATTGTTATTTTTAATGTCAGTGTCCTTTAATCGTTGGGATCACTAGGAGAATACTTAATGTTATTTTATGTCGGTGTCCCTTTAAGCGTGGGAATCACTAGGAAAAGACTTCTTGTTATTTTTGTCAGTGTCCCTTTAAATCCGTGGGATCACTAGAGAAGACTTTTGTTATTTTTATGGTCAGTGTCCCTTTACCGTGGATCACTAGAGGAAGACTTATTGTTATTTTAAATGTCGGTGTCCCTTTAAATCGTGGATACTAGAGATAGACTTATTGTTTATTTTATGTCAGTGTCCCTTTAATCGTGGGATCAACTAGGAGAAGACCTTATTGTTATTTATGGTCAGTGGTCCCTTTAATCATGGGATGCACACGAAGAAGACTTATTCTTATTTTAATGTCGGTGTCCCTTTAACAAATCGTGGGATCACTAGGAGAAGGACTTATTGTTAAAACATTTAATTTCTGTGTCCCTTTTAAAATCGTGTGATCACTAGGAGAGACTTAATTGTTATTTTTAATGTCAGTGTCCCTTTAGAAAAATCAAATCGGGTGGGAATCACTAGGATAACTATTGTTATTTTATGTCAGTGTCCCTTTAAAAAAATCGTGGATCACTAGGGATAGATTAAGATTCACTTCCAGGGTCCTCAAACCGTATCATAGTACTGTACACATCATCCATTAAATTATATATTCATTAGTTATTAATGATATAAAACTATAAGACAAGACAAAATGATCTGCACATCAAATGGGTCTCATACAGTACCAGAAGCAAATATAATGAGAACTTCTGGGTAATTTGCAGTTTACTCAGAAGTCTCTATTACTTGCATATGTTGAGAAGGGAGCGCAATAGCAGAAACTCTCCCTGTCCGATATACATTCTTATTACACTATCCGGTATCTGTACAAACAAAGTGTGTAGTTACATATTTTAGAATCATTTAAATCCAATATGTAAGGTCCGAACTGGTTAAATCCCTCCTACTATCTACATCAATGTAAAGCTTTAAAATGCTAGTTAATTTGTCCTCCTAATCCCCTGCATGTAATCTCCTAATAAGGGACCATGGTTCACCTAACTAGTTTCCCTGCTGTAATCTAGCTCCTAATAAGATACCTGGTCACCAACTAGTTCCCCTGCATGTAATCTCCTAAGGTACCCTGGTCACCTAACTAGTTCCCCCTGCATTAATCTCCTAATAGATACCTGGTCACCTACCTAGTTCCCCCTGCATGTCAATCTCCCTAATAAGATACCTTTCACCTACAGTTCCCCCAACATGTAATCCCTAATAAGATACCTGGTCACCTACTTAGTTCCCCTGCATGTAATCTCATAATAGAGTACCCTGGTCACTAACTAGTTCCCCCTCGCATGTAATCTCCTAATAGGTACCATGGTCACACTAATAGTTCCCCTGGCATTAATCTCCTAATAAAGGTAACCTGGGTCACCTAACTATTTCCCCCTGCAATTTAATCTCCTAAGAAGATACCTGGTCACCTAAACCGAGTTCCCCCTGCCATGTAATCTCCTAATAAGGACCAATGGTCACCTAACTACTTCCCCCTGCATGTAAATTCTAAGTAAGATACCTGGTCACCTACCTAGTTCCCCCTGCCTGTAATCTCCTAATAATGTACCTGGTCACCTAACTATTTTTCCCCTGCATGTAATCTCCCTAATAAGATACCTGTCACCTAACTAGTTCCCCTGCATGTAATCTCCTAATAAGATACCTGGTCACCTAACTAGTTCCCCCTACATGTAATCTTCCCTAATAGATACCTGGTCACCAACTAGTTGCCCCCTGCATTTATCTCCTATAAGATCCTGTCCCTAACTATTTCCCCTGTATGTAATCTCCGATAATACTGGTCCCTAACTATCCCGCCTGCCTGTAATCTCCTAATAAGATACCTGTCACCTAACTGTTCCGCCCCTAGACATGTAAGCTCCTAATAAGGTACCTTGGGGGGTCACCTAACAGTTCCCCTACATGTAATCTCCTAATAAGATACCTGGTCCCTAACTAAGTACCCCTGCATGTAATCTCCTACTAAGATACCTGGTCACCTAACTAGTTTCCCCCTGCATTAATCTCCTAATAAGATACCTGGCCCTAACTAGTTCCCCGGCATGGCATCCTCCCTAATAAGGTATCCATGGTCACCTAACTAGTTCCCCTGCATGTTAATCTCCTAATCAGGTACCTGGTCCTAACTATTTTCCCCCTGCATGTAATCTCCTAATAAGATACCTGGTCACCTACTATTCCCCTGCATGTAACTCCTAAAGGTTACCTGGTCACTCTAAACTAATTTCCCCCTGCAATGTATCTCCTAATAAGGTACCTGGTCACCTAACTAGTTCCCCCTTGCATTAATCTCCTATCAGATGCCTGTCACCTACTAGTTCCCCTGCCTGTAATCTCCTAATAGGTACCCTGGTCAACCTAACTAGTTCCCCTGCAGTGTCATCTCCTAATAAGGTAAACCGGGTGTCACCTCACTAGTTCCCCTCGCATGTAATCTCCTAATAAGGTACCTGATCACAACTAACTAGTTCCCCCTTGCATGGTAATCTCCTAATAAGGTATACCTGGTCACCCTAACTAAGTTTCCCCTGCATGTAATCTCCTATAGGTCCCTGTCCTAACTATTCCCCTGCATGTAATCTCCAATAGATAACTGTCACCTTAACAGTTCCCCCTACATGTAATCTTCCTAATACAGATACCTGGTCACCTACGAGTTCCCCCTACATTAATCTCCTAATAAGTCTGATCACCTAACTAGTTCCCCCTGCATGTAATCTCCTAATAAGGTCCCCGGTCACTAACTAGTTCCCCTGCATGTAATCTCCTATAAGGTACCTGGGAACCTAACTATTTCCCCCTGCATGTTAATCTCCTAATAAGATACCTGGTCACCTAACTATTTCCCCCACGTAATCTCCTAATAACGATACCTGGTCACCTAACTATTTCCCCCTGCATGTAATCCTCCTAATAGGTCCTGGTCACCTAACTATTCCCCCTACATGTAATCTCCTACTAAGTTACCTGGGCCACCTAACTAGTTTCCCCTGCATGTAATCTCCTAATATGTACCTGGTCACCTAACTATTTCCCCCTGCATGTAATCTCCTAATAATACCTGGTCACCTACTAGTTCCCCCCTCACAGTACGCTCCTAATAGATACCTGGTCAACCTCAACTGTTCCCCCTACATGTAATCCTATCAGATACCTGATCACCTTAACTAGTTCCCCCGGCCCTGCATGTAATCTCCTAAGAAGGTACCTGGTCCACCTAACTAGTTCCCCTGCAGTATCTCCTAAGAAGTAGCCTGGTCACTAACAGTTTCCTGCATTTAATCTCCTAATAAGATACCTGGTCAACCTAACCTAGTTCCCCCTGCATTAATCTCCTAATAGATTACTGGATACCTAACGAGTTCCACCCTGCATGTAATCTCCTAATAAGGTACCTGGTCACCTGACAGTTCCCCTGCATGTAATCTCCTAATAAATACCTGGTCACCTAACTAGTTCCCCCTGCATGTATCTCCTATAAGATACCTGGTCATACCTAACTATTTCCCCCTGCATGTAAATCTCCTATAAGATACCTGATCACCTAACCTAGTTTCCCCCTGCAGTAAACCTCTCTAATAATAATACCTGGTCACCTAACTAGTTCCCCCTGCATGTAAATCCCTAATAAGATACCTGGTCACGCTAACTAGTTCCCCTCATTAAATCTCTAATAAGATCCTGGTCCCCTAACTAGTTCCCCCTGCATGTACTCTCCTATTAAGATACCTGGTCACCTAACCTAGTTCCCCCTGGCATGTAATCTTCCTCATAGGTACCTGGGTCCCTAACTAGTTTCCCCCTGCATGTACTCTCCTACTAGGTAACCTGTCAACCTAACTTTCCCCCTGCATGTACCTATAAATACCTGGTCACCTAACTTAGTTTTCCCTGCATGTAATCTCCTAATAAGTTACCTGGTCACCTAACTTCCCCCCTGCAAGATTTAATCTCCTAAAAGGTACCTGTCACCTAACTATGTTCCCTGCATGTAATCTCCTAATAGTACCTGGTCACCAACTAGTTTCCCGCCTGCTGAATCTCCTAATAGATACCCTGGTCACCTAACTAGTTTCCACCTGCAATGTATCTCCTTAATAGGATAAACCTGGTCCCTAACTAGTTCCCCTCATGTAATCTCCTAATAAGGTAAACCTGGTCACCTAAAACTAGTTTTTTCCCCTGCATGTAATCTTCCTAATACGATACCTTGTCCACCTAACTATTTCCCCCTGCATGTAATCTCCCTCAATAAGATACCTGTTACCTAACTAGTCCCCCCTCCATGTATCTCCTAATAAGATACTGGTCCCCTCACTAGTTCCCCCTGCACTGTAATCCCTATAAATCCCTGGTCACCGTAACTAGTCCCCACCTCATGTAAGCTCCTAATACGACACCTGGTCACCTAACTGTTCCCCCTGCATGTATCTCCTAATAGATACCTGGTCACCTAACTGGGGGGGGG